>CM057145.1:3977239-4403546 GCA_029964075.1 Patiria pectinifera
TGAATCTCTACCGCAACTAAATTCATCAAACTCCGTGAAGTTTGATGCCAGCTGAACTCTGGTGAGGCCACTTTTGACCTACATCTAAGTAAGGTATATCGCATGTATGGGGGAGGGTTATATGTCACTTGATGATTGAAATTAGGTTTATTTGATTCGCCCGGAATGTTATGCAACCCATTTGCTTTTGTTTCGCGGCTCTAACTGAATTAAGAGTCATTGAAGAGGAGGTGTTTTGTGATTGACAAAGATATAACACCCTTAATCCTCCATTTTAGAAGATGCCAACACGAGTTTTAAATCTTTTATCTTTACATCATCTGTTTTAATCTATGATTATATTTTTTTGTGATTAAAATTCCTTGTTTTTTTATGGTGATATCCCAGTAAACAAAACACCAGAAAAGAACCTGTTTTCGGGAGCGAGTTTTAGTGAATGTTTGGTTTGGAAGTTTTTAAACCAAATTTTCGCGATTTTATAACATGATTTTTATTAATTATAAACGGAACTATGTTTATTCGTTCCAATGACACTTGGAAATTACCTACCAATCACGCGAATAAAGAAAAGTGATTCCGGAAGGTTTTAATTACTAGTGCGAATCGCATTATGATCACTATATATTCACTTGAACGAACTACATGTTTTAAACCGTTTCTATCTGGTGGTTACAAAAGGAGATTATTTCGCTTTTGAAGCACCCTACCTCTGGTTTTACAGTTACCACGTATTTCTTGTGATTATAACGTTATTATTATCTATTCATTACCTAGACTAGTTACCACTGTATTTGACGTAATTATTTGGTGTATATAACAAGTACTTTTTTTGTAACTAAAACACGAATAGATTTGATTCTTTAGTTGCCAGTAGCTCTTTAGTGATTCTTGTTATTTACCTAGGCATCTTACTGCTCTACATAACGTAAGTATTAAGTGTATGTAAAAGGTTGATATGTCGTTTTTTAAAGACCAATCGATTCGGTTGTACAGTTACCAGTAATTCACTATTGATCTTCACGTTATTGTGTCTTGTTATTTACGTAGGCCTCTTACTGCCCTACATAACTAATTATTTAGTGTGTGTAAAAGGTTAATTTTTTCGTTTTTTAAGACCAATGGATTTTGGTTGTACATTTACCAGTAATTCATTAGTAATCTTCACGTTATTGTGTCTTGTCATTTACCTAGGCATCTTACTGCTCTACATAACGTAATTATTTAGTGTGTTTAAAAGGTTATTTTTTTTTCATTTTTTACAGACCAATAGATTGTTTTACTGTGACCTTAATTTACATGTTGACCTGAGGTGGGCGTTGTAAACCTTGGTGAAGCAGTTGTGTTACTTTTTGGCCATGAACGATATGTTTTGCGTAATAGCGGTATGTTCTAGGATGTTTCAAAGTCTCAAAGAAACAAGTTTGCCAAAAAAAGCCCCAAACAAAACAAATAAAATATTTGTGACTACAGACGACGGTGGTCGAGAGGCACATATATACCAAGTAAGCACCTTCTTAGATTGGAGAAGGGGCATAATCAGAGGACCAATGACCATTAAAATATCGTTATGTGTGTATATTGTATACTTACCAATATAAATTGATTTAAATAATTATCTGAATAATAACCAATATTAATTGAGTTTCAGAAACCGTATCGCCGAACCTCAGAAATTGCTAACATAACTAAACTTAATTCACACCACATTGGTAACCGTGACTAGGAGGGGTTCAAAAACGTGACAAAAGAACGCAGCAATAACGTGAATATAAGGTGTGCAAACTTGATAAAAGAACAGACAACAACGTTTTCTTTAGGTGCGCAAAACGTAATAACACGTATAATAACGTAAAACATGCGTTTTGCGTTTTTAAGCGTTTTTACAAAATCGAGCAATTGGTGCTTTTTAAACGGGTAATATTACTGTGTTTTTAACGTGATTGAAACAAGTGACTGTTCAGAAAAATCGCATTAATGCTTTCACGCGGTTATAACGCGTGTGCCTAACGTAATTCACACACAATTGGTAACGTAACTATAAGTCGTGCAAACGTGATCACAGAGCGAACGATTCACGTATATATTAGGTGTGCAAAACCTGATTAAAAAACCTGACAATAACGTTTTTATTAGGTGTGCAGAACGTATAAAAACAACGAGCTACTAACGTGCGTTTTACGTTTTTGTTTATACGTAATGCAAGATTAGGCAAGTTGCGTTATTAAAACGGATAAAATTACACGTTATAACCAAGGGACTGTGTACAAAAATCATATTAACGCTTTCACGTGAATATCACGCGAGCACGCGTAGAACGTAATTAACACCAATTCGGTTACCTTAGTTTGAAGTGACTTTCACGATCCACAGTTCGATGTATTTGTTTTGTTCTGTTTTGTGGTTTTGGGGGTCATTCTTGTCATTATTATATCATGTAATCCAGAGCCCCCAGGGAGAACAGTTTACTGACAACTGGGGCTACCCTGGTAAAATAACACTTTAATAATAAATACAATACATACATTTCCCTTTTAACCCTAAAAGGGCCGATGTCGGAGTCTTTTTGCGACCCAAGCTGTTATGACTTTTTAGTCTGGAGCCTTGCGCATCTTTTGATACCAAAAACATAAAAATTGGACCAGGTTGTCTCTCAGCAAAAAATTGTCCGGCGCTACGCGTCGTGAAAACTGAATTTTCCCATATACGTCGTGCACACAGAGCAGAATTATCACTCGTACATCTGAATAATTAATTAGCCATTATTCCAAAATCGTCACTCGATGGCTGAGATCTTTGGGGAGAAAAATCCATCCCGGCTGAAAGATGGTCAAAGCAACCCGGCCCTTTTTAATAGGGTTAAACATCATGTAATCCATGGCTAGAGTACTGTGGCCTCGTGGTTAAGGGCACTGGATTCGTGGCCTGTGGGTAAAGTTGCAGGTTGTGGGTTCGAGTCCACCAGGGTTCATAGTGCGTGTGCCCTTGTCACTCATTGCTTCTCTCCACCCAGGAGTAAATGGGTACCTGTGAGGGCAGAGATGGTTATTGTGACTGAATAAGCTTGCTTGCGCCTAACAGGCAGCATCGAGCTGTATACTCCCCAGGGAGCTGAGATGGTATTTGGAATGTTTAATTAGCCCAGTGATCAGGGGTAATAATACTACTGTAAGCGCTGTGATTAAATGCCGATTATTATTATTATTATTATTATGGCTAATCATGATTTAGTGTTATACATTTAGTATGTTTAATGTGTGAGTAGTGTATGCATGTAGGGGTGTATGTATGTAGTGTCTGTATGTGTTGTGTACGTTTTAGTGCCTGTATTTAGTGGTTTATTAGTGTTATCACTTCTTTAGTTGTTACACTACACTGTATTTCATGTTTTTGTTAATACCTGTATACTTTGGCACTATATACTTTTGAATGTTCACTTTTTTAAAGCGATTACAAACCATGCGTATTAAGCGCTATACAGGGTGTCTCAAAAAAAAGGTAATCCAACTTTAAAGGGTTATTATGGCCAGACCATATGTTTATATGTTTACCAGCAAAAAGCATGGTATCATCTTAAAGCCGAAGCTTTGTGCTTTTCAATGATACCTCGGGTTACACTCCAGGGTCACGCATCATGGAGCACCATTGTCTTGAAGTTGTGGTGCAAAAATGCAGTTGGTTCACTTTCCTGCTAAACAAAATCGACACAGATTCATGTTTTTTATTCATGGTTTTATTCATGGTTTTTATTTATGGTTTCGTTCGTGGATTTTATTCATGGATTGTATTCTCGATCATGAGTAAAACACTTAACAGCAGAAGTTTTTGATTTTCTCTCATTGGCCAAGACCCTCCACATGTCCACCCCCCCCCCCTCTCCAAGCACAGTTGACACCGACGGCGCATGTCGTCCACAGCTCGTCTCACAGTACGTGGATTTTGTCGCAAACTGTCCACCTCACGATGAATCCTTTTACGAAAATCCTGCATATTGTGGAGAGGGGTGCTGAAAACTTTGTTCTTCAGATGACCCCACAAAAAGAAGTCGCAGGGGGTATGGTCTGGGGGCCATTCAACGGGGTAGTTCAAAGCAATCACGCGTTCGAGAAAAGGTTCGTGGAGGCGATTTCGAACAGCGATGAGACGATGCGCCGGCGCACCATCTTGAGCCCACCACACATAACGGAACATTCCATTTTGCCGTCGCTGGAAGTGGATCTCCATCTGTGGCACAACCTCTTCATTGATCATTTGGAGATAGGCCTGACCATTGACATTTCGCTCAAAGAAAAATGCACCGATAATCACGCCATTACCACACACTCCGATCCAGACACTTGCTTTCTCTCTGCTCATCTTTGTTTCGAAGTTTAAGACTGGTGGATGCCCAGCTGGGGCGTAATGAACAACATTGTGGGCGTTGACCTCACCATTCATTGCGAACGCAGCCTCATCCCCGATCAAGACGTTGCGAAGAAATCTGGGATCTCTCTCACACCACTCAAGAAGCCACTCTGTCCTCTTGCAAGATCAGCAGGCAGAAGTTCAAGACGGATGTGGATGTGGAACGGATGGAAATGAAGGTCAAGACGAATGATCCGATTAAAAGTGGCGTGGCTCAGTTCATCACCATTCCGTCTTGCACTTGTCTCCTGTGGGTGGTCAATCAGTTGCTGTTGCACGGCAGCGATGTTTTACTGAGATCTCGCTGTCCTTGGCCTTCCCGAACGTCCTTTGTTGCGGTTGAGGCTGGTTCCATGTGCATCATACTTTCTCACATTGGCCCGGATTGTTTTCTTTGCTGGTGGTTCTCGGTCTGGGAAAGCTTCTCCAAAGGCATCCTGTGTAGCCTGCACACTTCTGGTTTCATGCCATTTCTTGACCACAAAGATTCTCTGTTCTGCTGTTTGCGGAACCATTGTGACAACCTGAGGTTTACACACTGTCTGAAGGCTAGAATGACATCGGTTCAAAAGTGAACCAACTGCATTTTTGCACCATAATTTCAAGACAGTGGTGCTCCATGATGCGTGACCCTGGAATGTAACCCGAGGTATCTTTGAAAAGCACAAAACTTCGGCTTTAAGATGACACCATGCTTTTTGTTGGAAAACTTATAGTCCGGTCACAATAACCCTTTAAAGTAGGATTACCTTTTAGAGACACCCTGTATAAATGTTAATTATTGTTATTATTTTTATTATTATGTTTAGTTCTCCTCTGGGCTTTGGATTGAACTGATGCATCACGAATCTCATTGGTGAATGCGTTGGCCGCCTCGTCCACATTATTGCTTCACAAGTGATCCCAATCGGTGATAATAAGTAAATATGCAAACAGATCAATGTTCATTTGGCTATGGTCCCAACAAAATTCGAACCACAGGTTCTCTGTGATATACAGTACAATCAAGGGACACACAAGTTAGCATTTGGTCAGTGTGAGAAAATGCAGACAATATTCCTTTGTTTATGGATAAATTCCATGTTCGATACTAGTATCAAACCACGTACGTTAGCGGTAGTCATTGTAGATCGAGTCGGTTCATGTATCAGTTGGCTGAGCCTCATCATAGTGTGTTTAAAGTTAACATCACAACTGGAGACCCCACTGTGTCTACTGGCAAACGTAGAGTCAAGATAAATATTTCCAGTCTTAAAATCACCCAAAACTATTGCGGCTGGTAGGAAGTGAGCTTGTGCATGCGCTACATCATCAGAACATGTCTCTTTTTGACCTCAGTTGACCTTAAAGATGTTGACCTATTGTCACCAAAATGTTGCAGAAAGAGTTTAATCATAGTCTCGCCTGCACTGAAAATGTTCATGTTTTTAGCTTGCAAAGCTTGTGATCATCATTGGGGCCGAATCGGCCTTCTCCGCATGAGATTTACTGCATGGGAATAGTCATTTTGTAAAGTTTTTGAAAACAACAGCTTTGTTCAAAATTACATGAGCTTCACTGGGGTCGATTTGGCAGGAAATGGAGCAAAAAAGCAGACTTGTATAACGTGTTAGAAACCGGTAATTCTATAGAATGTCAAGATGGGAATTATTATTTGTGTGTTCATATATATGTAGGAAAGCGTCTTTTAGGAGGCCCCGTATAGCGACACATTGCCCAACTTATTTTTATGAATGTATTACAAACGCCCTCCGTCAGTGTGGCGTTGGCGGGAAATCGTCGTTTTCAGTCTGCACACCAGAGTGGCAGTATCGCATAGATCGATTTGTGCTCTAAAACCAACGTTTTTACTTGGGAAGAACAGACTTTGGAATTGCTGCACATTCTCATTTCATTGTGTCACTATTCCCTCCACTGGTCGAAGTTTTAGTTTAAAGTATGTCACTAAAAGGTTATCTTGAGTTGAATATGTATAATCCTGATCCGAACAGTTTCACGTGCAAATCTCATGTCGGTTATTGCAGCATGCCAAACTGTTGTCACGTTGGGTTTATGTGGCGACTGTTGAATGTTTTACACTTGCGGTTTGATCTGTGCCTCAAATAATGTTCTTTATCAGGTGCAATCGGAAAGGAGTCCACACAATCGTACACTGACCTGGCATTCGTGAACCTGTAACTTTAATTTTATTTTAAGAACTTTAACTACTGGACAACGTAGAACTTTATTATAAGAACTTCACAGCTAGCGATTTTTTATAGCAGAATAGAGCTTTACACTTTAAGTATAAATACTTTAACTATAATTAGCAATTTAACTATTAGACAACTTAGTACATGGCTTTTGCAATTAGAATTAAGAATTAGAAAGCAATAAATGGTGTTGGGTCTTGGTGAAAAAAATACGATTTGGAACCAGTGCATTTTGACTCCTCTTCCATTATCATAATGTTTGTCTTCGTTGCCTGGCGTTTTTAAATCTAATCGTTTCAGCGGACCTCTGTTACAACTGATAATGTAGTAACCAACGGATAATGTATCACCAACCGATAATGTATCACAAATTGACTGATACTGTATCACTAACCGATAATGTAGCAAAAATTGACTGATAGTGTAGTAGAATTTGTATCCGATAATGTATCACGTGTCGACGGATAATGTAACTACAAAATAACTGTATCCGATAATGTATCACCACGGAACGGATACTGTATCAACCGATAAAGTACCAAAAATCAACAGATAATGTATCAAAAATCAACCGATAATGTATCAGTACGGGGAAAAGGTGTACACAAAATTTGTTTGTTTTATGTCCTATGTATCCCGCCCCACTTTTTGACCGGGGAAAGGGGTCTGGGCTATTGGATCACCCCACCCCCATTATTTTGTATTTAGAGAAAAAAGGGCAGATTTTGAGGTGTTTTTCAAACTTTCCAACCGCCGAAATGTATTAAATAGTACTGAGAAAGGGAGAAAAAGCTTGAAATGCGCTGATACATCTGTATCATGAACAGCGCCCCCAGTGTCAAGTGGTCTCCAGCCCGCCCCCCCCCCCTCAGTTTTTGATTTTACCATGGAGCTATGGGCTCCGTGCACAAGTGCCCCTTCAACAGCCAGAAACGGGGAGTTGGGGGAGGACCTAGACTGGTCCCGGTCCATCCACTGCGTATTTTGAATGATGCAAAGTTATTGGGGGAGGGAATAGTCTGTGAGACCATCGCAAGTTAAATTGAACGTATGCGCGCGCCGACGTTGCCTGACAATCATGCGAAGACGCTACGGCTAATAGCCTTGGCACATTCTGGAAGTGGCGTTGAACTTTGCGCGCGAACCAGTACAGTACAGTTCTCACATGCTGTGTCCCGTCCATTGATCTCCATACATGGTGCTCTCCAAAGTGGTAAAACGCGCCCTCTTGGGTTGGAGCACGGACCCCATACGGAGGCCAAGTGTCAGGAGAAAAGAACTTGTCCACATTTCGGCGCGGATGTGCGAATGCAGTTTAAAAATATTCTTAATGATGAACTTTCCCGAGTGGGGACTTATCATAGCAAAGACACTTATTAGACTTTAATTACTTTGCAATATTTCCACCTTTTCCAAATATACTGATACATTATCGGTTGATTTTTGATACATTATCGGTTGATACAGTATCCGTTCCGTGGTGATACATTATCGGATACAGTTATTTTGTAGTTACATTATCCGTCGACACGTGATACATTATCGGATACAAATTTTACTACACTGTCAGTCAATTTTTGCTACATTATCAGTGATACAATATCGGTCAATTTGTGATACATTATCGGTTGGTGAAACGTTATCCGTTGGTTACTACATTATCAGTTGTAACAGACCTCCTTCAAGGCGTACCGCTACATATTCACGACAATTATTTTGCATAGTGTCGATTCCGTGGTTCAGGCGGAAAAAAAGTGGCATTTCCGTTCATATACAGGTATTGTACACGCACACACCAAAAAGAAGACAGATGTGGCTACACAAACCTACCCATACATTGCTAAAACCATTCATCACGAATTAAAACAATAACAACACAGGATCCCACACAACCGGTGGGCGACGGTGGGTGGCTAGAGGGCGTGACTACAGGGCAAGTCAAAAAACGAAACCCAAATGGCAGAACCAATTTCTGAATACATTTGCCTGTAGAGATTTCAAACTCTATGACATGAGAGACCAGTCATTAAGCTTTCTTTTAGAACAAGAATCATTCAAATCACTCATGTACTTTTCAAGTTACGGATTTTTGAACACAAACACCGTTTTAAAGTTCTGTCCACGGATCACAACAAAAGGAGATGTTGTTTCAGCAAAACAAAAACAATTCTAACAGGGGATGCATTTTTTTAGAGGTTCCTTTTTGAAAGTACAGGCAAAACGTCATTCAATTTTTATTTTTTTTATTCGCCCTTTATAGGTGTGACTGTCTAACTGTGCGAGTGCAAATGAGTTTGTTTCTGCATTCAATAGGGGACGTTGAACAATAGAGGAAAATGGGGTCCCCAATTCCCAAAAGGTCCGCCATTTTGGATTTGTGTACACAGCATATGGGAGGTCTTCCTAAAAAAATAGAGTACAAACAAAAGATGGACAATAGGGGTCCCCGATTGCAGGCAAATATACACTTAGGTGTGTGTCTGTGCAAGCATTACATTCACTGTGTGGACTTTCGAACAAAAGATGTCCACATAAACCAGGTAGCAGCGACGTTGTACGTGGACTTGCCTCCACACAGTGTTTCCCCCTCTCTGGAAGACAGGTTTAGAGGCATTTTGGGGTTAGGTTTGTGTGTGGCAAAATGAAGAGAAAAAATAAAGAATCATAGAAAAACAGTTCGGTTGAAAGAGTTTTCACAGTGTGAGTAAAGTGAGCGTTTTTTTCGCAGGTTTTCTGTAACGTAAACATGTGTCTGGGGTTGTGTGTGACTGAGGGCCCTCCCGCCGCACCGAGGACAGCGCTATCCCCAAACCATCGCCGCCACTGGGTCCCACCGCCGCAGCCTCACGGCCCACAGCAACCACGCCCCTCGCCCACCGGCCGGCGAGCATTTAAGTTTTGTATTCACAAAAATGAATATGTTATCATCATTTGAAATTGAGCACTGTATATGCAGGAGCTGGTAGCTGCATTGTGACATGCTGCAATTCGTCCACTCTAGGACATTGTAACTTCTAGTAAGTGTGAGCTATGAAGAAAATACCTAAATACAAACCCGGATTCAAACCCGGATTGCTACCCAAGTTTAAGCCGGATATTCGAAAATCGTCAAAGTAACATTATGGCAACCCAGAACCCCGAGTAACCCGGACACGTACGTTCATGCCAATGCACTTGTGCACCAATAAGTTATTCTGCGCGCAAGCGTACGCGACCAAAAGATTCTGAGATCGTACAGACGACAGATGGCGCCATTCCGCACTCGTTGATCAGCCGACAAAAATCACATTATTGCCACAAGTTACAGACGACCTAAACTCATGAAAATGTATGACAACATAAAATATGAATTTTAAAATCGTGTTATGAGCTGAGATTGTCCAAATGTAAAACATTATTCTGGAAAGAAAAAGGAATAAGAGAAAACGAAAACATATTTGCCCCCCCCCCCCCAAAAAAAATAGCAAACCCGGCGTGAATCAATCCAATTTTACAATTATTTATCGAGTTTTCCGCGGCGCTTCCATTTCGGCAGATATTAAGGCATTAGCCGATATTTTGGCGCATGCGCACTAACTAAAGTGGAAGGGATGAACCTACGTACGGATAGAAATTCTTACGGAAATCCGTTCGTCTAAATATGAGATCATATAATAACCACCTCGGGGAAAATGTATAAAAATGACAGTGAGAAATGACAACACACGCAGTGGTGGGGGGGGGGGGTCTGACAATCATACTTGTAGTGAGGGGAGGGGCGGATCACGATCTTGAAAACCGAAAAAGCTAAAGATACGAAACTTGTAGGTGATGGGTATGGAGAGTTACGTTGTGGAAAAAATAGTGACCGTAGGTCACTATCTTCAAGGTCAAATGAGGTCACAAATGTCAACTTCGGCCTTCTTCGCAAAATATCGTGATCAGAGTGACGTCTTTACCATAATTATTGCCAGCGGGCGTTATGGTATGTGGCGTTGTGGTATACCTTTGGCTTCAATGTACGTGGAATGTTACTTACCAATAGGGCGGAAAAGCATTTTTTTTTTTTTGCGCATTGGGATCCAGCAGATTGGGAGCGAACATGTGTGCTTATTCCAAGAAATAATTCGGGGGAGGTGACGTAGATACATTCACATCAAAGTGGAAAGACAATCGGATTCATGCTTTATTCAAACGATTATTCCAGCGGGTCTTTATGCCCCGACACAGAGTAAAGGGACGAAACAAGTGGACTAACATAGCGAATTGAATTATTTCGTTTAAAATTTGGATGTAAGCTGTCCAATAATTTTGTGTGGCGATATGAACGTCGTATTACTGCACTCGATATTGATGATATTCGCGCGATACACAGCCATAACATATTTTACGCGATATAATGCTGGAATTTGACTTAATAAATATATGGCGCGAACGAAACCCTAAAACTTGAACCACAAAATTATCATGGAGACGATGCAACCCAATACAACAATAAAGAATAGACTACCTTTGAGTCAATGTCAGACTAGCAGACCCTGCTGAAAGTAGACATTAACCCAGGGGTTCAAAGCGACCCTGGCATTATGACATTATCGCTAGAAGTGTTTGGAAATAAGCGAGAAATTGGGTTTTGGCGGTGCAATCTATCATTATTAGACCATTAAGAAGCTACCCAAGCGATGAAGAAAGAAACAGGTCATACACCCGCACACATGAGTACAATGTGGCAAACCTCTCACAACTCCTTTTTGTTGACATCGTTCGGTTGAGTGGAGTCTGGCTAGGGCGGAGCGGTAATTGTTAAGGCCCACAAGTAGTCGTTGTAATGCCCAAAGGAATGTAGCAATCTTGTTGTCAAGTCTCCTTGCGTTGTGGCCGTTCTGCATGGTTGGGCGGAGTTGAGGGCGGAGTCAGTAGAAAATAACTTGTCTCCCATTGGCTGCCATATGTACGTAGGCACATGGCAGACTGTGGGAGAGTATGCCGATATCAACGACAAAAGGTTGTTGCAGCTAATATGAGGTCGCTGTGTATTCGCAAAAGCGGGCAACTGACAAAGCAGAGCCAATAGTTAGAATCTAATGAAAAGAGTCCCTACAAGCATTACAGGACATGCTAGCGTGTTTTGAGTTTAAGGTCGCTGGTGGTCGTCAATATGTTGTCCTGCTGTTCCGATAGCAGTTTTTCAGTTGCAAGATCAAACAGGGATTTCCTCGTCTCCATAAGGGATGTTGTGTTTCCATCAGACTTAAGCTGATCACAAATACTTTTCCTGTCTGTGGTACATATATTAGCGTTTTCCGATGATTTGCGGCTATATTCACTGGGGGTATACAGAGCGCGATCATTCGTGTCATTCGTACAGGTCGCCATCATCGTCAGCCTGAAACGTCTTGTGAAAGAGAATGCCTCGAAAGACACCTCTATCGAAACCCTCAGAGCTGAAAACATTGAACTTTAAACGTATATCGACCTTCTGGAAAGTGGGAGACCGCGCCCAACAACTACCAAATCGTCTAGGCTAGACCCGTGTAAACGAGGAACTGAGCGATCCTTCGTTCACCGGAATGCGTCCGGTGCTCTCACCGAAAATCGCTTTGAGATCAACCATTTTGACGAGTGCCACAATACACCAGATGAGCAGCCACTTGAGACAAATACAGCCACAGAACTAAATGTGGAAGACCAAATGCTTGAGTACAGGAACCGACAACACAAGCGTTTCAAATCTAAGGCTGACATCCTGATTATAGGCGATTCGGTGATCAAGCGAATTCAACCAAAGAAACTTAGCCGAGCTTAACATGTCATCTGCTACACCATGAGTGGGGCTAGAATTGTGGACGTCGTCTCCAAGGCAAAACATCTCTCCACGAAACATAGCGTATCAGAAGTCATCCTACACGTTGGAACAAACAGCACCAATGACAAGCCTAGTGTCATCGTGCAAAAAAATGTCTTCACTAGCCTTGGAGCTGCGACCATGCTCTGTATCAGTATCATCCATCATACACCGTAGAAACCAGTCCCCAAATCAGATTCGGAGTGTCAATGAACTTAATGCTCTTCTGAAATCAAGTGCCAATAGCAACAACTGGGGATACATCGACAACGACAACCTCAAGACTGATCTCCTTTCTCAGGATGGAGTTCATCTGAACCCGAAAGGCGTAGGTGTCTTTGCACGAAACCTCATTGAGCATATTGGTGGAACAGTTCATCCAAAACAGCGGTCTTTGGAACGCGACAGTAGCAAGCAGCGATCTACATCCCAGCAGAAGTATACTATGGGCAGGCCATATGCAGAGGTACTCAAACAACCCCAAACTGGCCAGTCCAATCAGACGGGTTTTAAGATGTTAAACATCGCCCACACCAACCGATTGCACCGCGACACCGTCACCAAGCACCCAGAGGAATGTCTCATCAGAGCCAGCGCAAGATCCTGTCCAGCAACTTAGAGTGGAAACAGCACCTGTCAACAGTGAAACATCTGCTAAACACAGACAAAAGACGAAAGTAACTGTAATGGATGGTATCATTCACTCAAGTTCAAAGGAATTTTCATTTGCTCATTTGGATGTCAGGAGTCTTGTAAGTAAACTTGACCATCTAAAAATCGTTATGTCAAAAAAACCTTTTGACATTCTTTGTTTAAATAAATCGTTATGTAACCCCACGATTTCTGATAATGAAATTAGCTTGCCAGGTTACTCAATTGTGAGGCGAGACAGAAACCGTCATGGCGGAGGTGTGGCCATGTACATACGCAATAATTTGTCTTTTTCCCGCCGCACCGATCTCGAAGTTTATGACATCGAATGTGTTTGGGTTGAAATTAAGCACAGATACAGACATCCAATGCTTGTGTGTTCTATTTATAGACCACCTTCAACCTCGACCAATTTCTCTGATAGTCTTAATGACCTGCTCGAGAAGGCATCGTGTAATTTTAAAGATAGGATTATTTTAGGTGATTTTTACTGTGGTGTTTTTAACGATAGCTTGTGTAACCAATTAATTTCTTGTTTTAATCTTTTTCAACTGACACAACTTATTCAGGAGCCCACACGTGTTACTCATTCATCAAATAGTGCAATTGACTTTATTTTTACCTCTAAGCCTGATTTTATCACTAAATCTAGCGTTTCACCTCTTTTAATTAGTAATCATTATCTTGTTTATGGTTTACAAGAATGGAAAATTCCAAAGCAAACATTTGAATCTATCACTTTTAGATCGTTTAAGAGTATAGATTATGATGCTTTTGCGGATGATCTTTCCAACGCTCCTTGGGAGCAGTTATTGATTGTACGGATGTTAATGAAGCTTGGCCTTTGTGGCACTCCTTGTTCATGGACATTGTAAATTTACATGCCCCCTGAGAAATCTAAGCGTATTCGTAGCAATTCGCTGCCTTGGCTCAACAGTGAGATCATTAGTTTGATGCGCCAACGCGATCATGCCCACAAAATAGCTGAACGGTCTGGATTACCAGCCGACTACATACAAAAGGTAGCGAAATAATGTAACAGCTAAAATACGCTCCCACAAGAGCAGCTACTTTATTTCTGCTATTGAGTCCAACAAAAGCAACTCATCCGCTTTTTGGAGTAAAATGAAAGAGTTTTCCCCAGCAAACAAAAGCCCGGAGTGAACTCTATCACTTCCCAAAGCGGCGAGTAATTAAACGATCCCATCGATATGCCTAGTGTATTCAATGACCACTTCTCAACAATTGGTGAGCGTATGGCAGAAAAAAAATTCGGTCAAATGTTGCTTCTGATGGGGATGAAAGTAACGCTGTTCATGCCGCGGCGCACAACAACTTTGAGGAATTTATTTTTCTTGATATTAATGAAGATTTTGTTAAGAAACAAGATTTTGTTAAGAAACAAAAGATTAGTTCAATGCCTACAGGGAAAGCAACTGGTCCCGATGGCATAAGTGGTAAGCTTCTTAAGCTAGCTTAATGCCCCTATATTATTGGGGCGCTTACTTTTATTTTGAACTTGTCACTAAGAAGTGGTCTTTATTCCGATGCGTGGAAACATGCCTCAGTTATTCCCATCCACAAGGGTGGAGATAAGTGTAGTGTCAATAACTATCGGCCAATTTCTATCTTGCCACTTGTTTCCAAAGTCCTCGAAAGGGCAGTTCACAGTGTATTATATTCATACCTCGATGATAACAATTTGATTCCAGCTTGCCAATCTGGTTTTAGACCACTGCACTCGACGGAGACGACTTTGCATGGATTAATTAATAATTGTCTTTATGCAATAGATAAAGGTAAAATGAAAGGTACCGTTTTTATTGATCTTAATAAGGCATTCGATTCTGTCAATCATTTTATTCTCTTAGAGAAGCTACAGAATATGCACTTGTCAGGGTCTGTTTTAAGCTGGTTTGGTTCATACCTAACCAACCGCAAACTATCTGTGTGCATTGAGCGGAACAATGTAGTCCACTCCCTTTAAATACTGGTGTACCACAAGGGTCAATCCTTGGGCCACTGTTGTTCATTATCTATACTCTGGACCTTCCTTCTATAATTCCCGAGGATTGTCAATTGTACATGTACGCAGATGACTCTACAATAACATGTAGCTCCTCAACATTAGAAGAAATCGAGAGCAGCCTCAACGAAGCAATGGCTAGATTAAACGATTGGGCAACGAGAAATAAGTTAACAATCAATGCTTCTAAAACCAAGGTCATGCTCATTGGATCAAAGCATAAGATTACGTCAAATGACTTGAATATTTATATTCCTTAGTTGAGAAGGTCATCACTTTTAAATGTTTTGGCGTTATTATTGATTACACACTTACCTGGTCTGCTCATATTGAACATGTTCAAAAGTCCATCTCTTCCAAACTAGGCATGTTGTACAGAATTCGTCACTGTATTCCAGGAACTAGTCTTTGCACTCTTGTTCAGTGCCTAGTCATGCCTACACTAGATTATTGCTGTACGGTATGGGGAGGCCGATATGAATGTCACAATAATACACTCAATAAATTGCTTAAAAGAGCAGCCAGATTAATTCTAGGCTGCCCATTCACAACTTCGTCTGCTGATATGTTTACTTCGCTAAAATGGCTTCCATATTCAAAGAGAGTAATCTATAAGAAAGGAGTTTTTGTCTTTAAATTTTTAAACTCTATGGCTCCTGAATACATGACTGATTTCTTCTCATGTTTTGCACAATACCAAGTAACTAGACAGAATACAGATAACAGCTTGAAGATTCCCACCTCTAAAACAGAATTTATTCTCAAGGTTTTCCAGTCACTGGAGCCAAAATTTGGAATAGTTTTCCAGCCCAGCTTAGAGTTACACGTTCGCTTCCTGTTTTTAAGACTGAACTTTTTAATTACTTATATTTATATTACTTCAATCATTTTAGGTGGTTTTTCTTTTCTTTTCTTTTTCTTACATCTACCAGTTTTTATGTTCGTATTTTGTTTAATAAGTATTTGTATTTGTCTTTAAATAATGTTTGAGTATTCTTTGTGTTCTTTTTTTACTTGAATCTTCTTAAACGTCTTATTTTTTAAGGGATAAATGTTTGTTTTTTTATTTTATACATATATGTATATTTGGTTGTTTTTATTTTCCCCGTAATGAAGTCCCTCTGTCTGTTTGTTTGTTTATACACTCCTTTTTTTTGCGCTCTGTTTTTAGTAACGTTATTTTACCGAGAGAGTGTTGATTTGTTTTTGTTGCTGGTTTTTCTTTATCTTTTCTTAGTTTTTGCTTTTTATTTGTGTTAAGTGCATATAATTTTAAGCCTTCGATTTTGTAAATTTGATATTATTAGTTTATTTTAATGCAGGGCCCTAATGAAACCAGCTTTTTGCTGTTTGGGTTTACCCTGGATAAAGAAAGGTATATATAAATAAATAAATAAACAAGCCATAGAGCAAGTTTGATTATATCCGCATGCATGAGAGGTTACGCAGGTCTGTGTTCCTACGGAGAACGGGGCTGGACTCGAACAAAGGGCATTGCGGGCACGCGTAGAGTTTTACTACTGAGTGCGACCAAGCGGCGGAACGAGGGTTTTTGCTGTGTGCATGACTATGTGGGGCGGGTCGGGTACGGTACGTGTACGGGTATGCTATGGCCGGCCACAGCCATGGGCGTCGCCAGGATGGGCAAAGAGGGGCGTTTCCCCCCTCCCCCTCCCCTTCCGCGGAAAAGCACACCAAAATAATTAATAATGAAAAAGGGGTAAAGAAAAATAAAAGAAAAAGAGGTGTAACATCATATTTTGCTATTAAAGTCATACGCAGTTAACAAAACCTCTGTGTGCAGGCGTGTTACTTTGGATGGGGTGGGTATATGTTCACCGCCAATCCTCGAAAAAAATATATAATTTGAGTATATACTAGAGAAAATACAAGAATTTCGGGAAAAATGTGGTCCCCCAGAAAGCAATCCTGGCGACGCCGATGGCCACAGCCTTGCACTGAAAGCTACACACAACACTAAGCAAACCAACTTTGGTCAGAGTTCACGATTTTTGCTGTAAGCCAAGTACCGAATTACTTTTGTTTCTGTGGTTCCTCTCGCCACCTTCTGGCTGTGCTGGTTCTGCTCGTACGGTCAGATTTGCCTTGATTATACTCCAAGGAGTAAGGGGACCAGAAACCTGATCACTTCGCTCTTTTTTTTTATTCTTCTCGTTTCTTTAACAGTAGTACCATCCGAAACAGAAACTGTTCCATTTAAATATCATGTAATCGGGTCATCGGTAAACAGCAGCCGGTGCTCGCCATGCGCGTGCTCTACAAACTCTGTTCAAACTACGATAGCGAAACCATAGTGATGTAAACAGTCAGACAACGGTTTTATAAATCTTTCACAACTTACCCAAACTGCCAAAGACAAAAGAAAATATTCGACAATAATGCAGCACGCTGTGGCAAGCTTAGAATTACAAATTACTTTAACTGCCGCACTGTGTATCCAAATGTTTGAGCTCCTTGATGACACACTCTGCGGATTTTGTGTAAAACGTCAGGTCTAAACTCATAGCAGCCACACTCATAACACACAGTTTTTGAATATGAAAAACACGCCGTACTAAACCGGCTTTGTGCCCAAACCATTTTTCCCAACTGCATGATCAATGTTTTTTTTTCTTCAGGTGTCATTTAATGCTAATAATTTGGTGTACCGTAGCACTGGCGCTGAAGGCACCGGGTATTCTTCTACATTTAACTTTAAACACGGAATCAGAATCGGGAAGAAACATTGATTAGTGTGTGGTGTGATTTCAAAAAAAGAAACCGTTTGTATAAATGAATTTCACACGTCTCCTTGAAGAAAACTGAACAATACACTTTCGCAAATATCTTTGGAAAGAATCAAAAGACATACAGTTAGTACGAATCGAAGTAGCTGTTTATAATAAGTAAAACTCATTATTATCAATTAACCTACAGCTGTGCAATGAACGGTGTTGCTCTGTCGAGGTTCACGCAAACCGTAAGAATAAATACTTACATTAAACAAAAAGACTTCTGCCAGTTGCGGTAGAGTTTGCTACTATTTTTCACATCCTCTTTTACGACTGACAGTTTAAAATACGTGATAAAAGTTAACTAGAAGTGCAGACGCAGCAAGTTTCATTTTAAATGTACACACTGCTGATCAAATGTGTATTTAATATCCTGTGTTCATACATACAATTTACACAAGCAGGCACTGAAAGACAAAAAAGCTATAACTCAGATTTAAAACTAAAAGTAAGCACGAGTAAAGATATGCAGATGTTTTGTTTGAAAGCTCTGTTTTCAAAATACGGGCGCGAAGTCAAACCAATATTTGTCATTTACCTTTTGGTCGAGTTTCCAAACAAAAAGAGAGACACGCAAGGTGGAAATAAAGGATTTGAATGAAACCAAAAGTACACAAGCTTGCTTAAATGTTAGAGATAAACGGTGCAAGAAATCCTATAAAAGTGAGCGGATTTTGCGGTGTCTGATATCAAGCCACATCTCGACGGAACTGGCAGATATCACCATGCAAGCTACACGCCTTGTCTTCGCTCTGCTCTTCGGAGCTTTGCTGATTGGTAAGTTGCCAACGACTATAATTTAATTTACAACATGATACCTTGGCCGCTCATATAACGTATCTGAACGCGCTGCATAGCCAGCCATATGGCGCAGGGTTATAATATACCTAACATAGCACTTTCGGCCCGGTACTGTGTGCAGTGATAAACTGATGAGCCATCTTCTGCAATTTACAAGGCGATCATGTGTTTAAACATTTCATGTCATTGAAACCCCTCTTACTTCTGTGTGTTGTGATCAAAGAATAAAGTCCTGTACCATGGAAGTGTATCAACTTATTCCATTCATTTTTGTTTCAATCAATTAATTCGATGGGGTTGTACAGTTCATGATTCCAGGTACTATTAATTACATTCTAGAGCCTGACATACAGCCGATGTTACGTGAAGTGCATTTATGTACTTGTTGTACTAACGACTAATTAATGGCAGAATATCCAATGAATATACATGTATTTATATATATATCCAATGAAATCGTCTTTTATCACAATTCACAGTGCTCGATACATCTCTGTAGAGCTATAACCATGCAATAAATTCAGAATATGAGTTAAACAAACTTTGGCATATCTTTCTTCTGGACAGACTGTTTCGTACCATAAGGCACTCATAAACAGATGAGTGCCTTATGGTACAAACAGTCTGTCCAGAAGAGAGATATGCCAAAGTTTGTTTAACTCATATTCTGAATTTATTGCATGGTTATATATATATATATTTTTAAGATGGCTTGTCTTTTCTGTGGCCCTTTTCTATTAATGTATTCTATTATTTTATTTTGCCCTTTTCTATATATATTTATTTTATTATTTTCTTGTTCTTTTCGTTTCATGTTTTGAAGATTATGCCTACACAGAAAGTGTAATTTGCAATTGGTGGGACTGTATTAAATAGCCCTGATTTAATATCAAATTTGGTATCAAATTCCACGCATATTTTGTAAGAAACAGTATGTGAAACTTTTCCAAAGCTATTCATGGAATGTTATATACTGGTCCGTAAGCAATGCCGATTTAACAATGCAATACACTGCGGATAGATCATTTGTTGTGCGGCTTCGTCGAGCAAAGTTTCATTTACGAGTGACTTGTTGTAGCAAAACGATTTACAAATAGGAATTTGTTAAAACTGCCAACGGCCATCACCTTGATTGTGTCGATATGTTTCAGGATCATGCATCGCAAAACCATCAAAGAAGGGGCGTCATCAAGCCCGCCAAGGTAAGATTTCTGACATCAATTTTATATTATTTCATTAAAGATACACACAAGCTTAGACATTACATGCTTAACAGGTCATGCAACGTTGTCTTCGGGAATAAACAGGCCCGTATATGATACAATGAGTTCAAACTATTCCTTCAGTATTCCGGCGGGCGAGTCAAACATTATTGAGCTAAGGCAAAGTTAAAAGGACGGAAAGAAATACATCATTAAATTCAGAAAGCAAACCTGTATCAATTTGTGTCGAATTTTATTAACTGTTTAGGTTTAAATTATTAGATCTGTTAATTAAAAACAGTGACAAGATTGCCCGAGGATAAACGTTTTACATGTAGGCCCCCTATGCACATTGTTGTTATGAGATACTATAAAGAAAAAAATAATAAATAACATGTGGGCTAGTGAAAATGACCTCGGGCTAGTTAAGAGTTTGTTTCAGTAGCCCGGCTGGCTAATGAACAAAAACAAGTTGAGTTCGAACCCTGTATGTCCAGGCTCCTTGTTATTCCCCAACCCAATTAACCTGTCTTGGTTTTTAGGTATACCCTGCGATAGCGACTCGTTCGTCTGCAACGATGGAACATGCATCTTCAGTTTTTGGGAGTGTGACGGCTGGGATGATTGCAGTGGTGGAGAGGACGAGGCCAACTGCCCATCAAGTAAGTGAGAATGAAGTAACATTTTGCCAATATTGGCCCAATCCTCATCAACCATACTAAGTGAAATAAAAAATGGGAGGTTTACTTTACTGTTCGATTAACTGGTAGTAATACAGTTGCAAATTGCGTTGACGTCATTGATGGAAGCAGAATAATATATTGTTCAATCCATGCGAAGCAAGGATTCATCTGGTTTAAACTGTTTGCTTTATTACTTTATTCTTTTGAAAAACAGTTCCAAAACACTACATGAGCTATTAATTGATGATCAATACACAGATCTTCGTATAATAAAAAAATCAGATCCATATGTAAGCCAAATTATACACAATCGAATTTTGTTTGTTGAAGCAAAACTGAGTTTTAGCTTAGCACTCGAAAGAAACCCAAGCATTACTCTACCCTTCAAATAAGTCCTGTGTCATTCGAATTCACTGCAGAAATGAGCAATGCAGCGCGATATTTTGCAATATGATTTAAAATAAACCAGCCCCGTCTGATGCGTCTCTTCATTTCGACATTATTTTTTCTCTGGTTGAAGGTTCAGGTTGCGGCGCATTCGAGTTCACCTGCAACGATGGATCATGCATCCCCAGCTATTGGCAGTGCGACAACTTTGATGACTGCAGCGGTGGAGAGGACGAGGCTGGGTGCAGTAAGTGCAAGATTTGATGGCCCATTTTTTTTCTATATAAATATACGTTCTCAACTGTTTCATTGTGACGTTTATTACCACCAATTAACTCCGTTACATGTTCTCATTTTGTTGTACATTTTTGTTTAAACGGGTAAAAGCAGGGGATAATGAATTTAATCAATTGAAATGGTTGAAGATGATTCATTATTGATATGGTTTCCAAATAATTTGCTTGCGATTAACTCTTTCTTTACGAAACTATTTGTAACAGCAGGGAATTAATTTGCATTGATTGTACCTGTTTTGCCAGTATGTCCCCGTTCTTGCATCCTATATTTGGTCGTATTATAGTAATGCATACATTAAATAATTTGAGGGACTTCCGTCGGTTCATTTCTTGTGTGTTTTATGCGCGGTTTTGTTTTAAGTTTTCACACAGTTTTAAATACGTGGAGAGCGGCACACCTTATTCAAGTTCCTTTATACAAAACAACACCGCATTTGTGCATTGTCTGTATACCAATCGCGAAGCTGTCATGGCTATACCCAGTGGGAACCGTTGTTTTTATTTAGTCCAACTTGAAATGTGTAGTTGACGCCGCACCCATTGCTTTATAAACAATATATATGTAATCTATAAGTCTTAAACCGCTCTCTCCATGCGGGGTGTCAGTTCATTTTGCGAATAGGCTTAAATACGAGCATATATACATGCGGATTTACTGTGTTCTTTGTTTTTATCAAGCGTGTGATGATGATGAATACACTTGCAACGACGGATATTGCATCCCCAGTTATTGGGAGTGTGACGGTTGGGACGATTGCAGTGGTTCAGAGGACGAGGCCAACTGCCGTACGTTTCTTTTCAAATTTGGTTTTAAAAGCCTTTTTTTTCAATAAAAAAGAGAGTATCTCTACTTAGTATCCGGAGGAGAGATGTTGCATTTGAACTTCATCGTTGAACTGTAACTATTAACAACATTTAAGAAAACCGCTTTCCGGAGGAACCCCCCCCCCCAAAAAAAAAAAACAAAAAAACCCAAACCACTTTTACCAATCGATGCTGAATTAAAATATGATAAAATATGATAAATGATTACGAATTGAAATATTCCGATTCTGTGTAGCAGTTTTTGCTGCAAAGTATATTTTGTGAAGAATACTTCTTTCATGTTGGTATTATTTTATAACAACTCCTCTATCAGTTGACATTTTCGCCCTTTGCGAGTTAGCCGCGCCCAATTAGACAACCCTAGGGAATTTGTGTACAACTAAGTTTTGTTATTCTCAGATTGTGCGCGTACCGCGTCCATTTGTATATCATGTAATTAGACAAGTTTCGATGCTACCGCGATAGATCCAGTACAATGAAGGTCGAATTACCGGTCGTGGTTTAGTATTTAATTTGGACAAAAACGACCCCACCTTGCTTCACAAAATAGGCGCTACAACAAAAACTACTGGACCGAATCGGGCGATCTTGGTTTCATTTTTCTTCTAAATAGATGTTCATGCATTGGTATGATATAGGGAGTGAGTCTCAGGGTAGTGGAAGTATGAGGTTCCGTTGTTTTTACCACACTGTATTGTAATCACCCAGGCCCAATTGTCGCCCATTCTACATTGAAATCTCGAAGTGTTCCATTGTTTCTTCTCACTTTCAAGCATATCTTCTCTGTTTCATGTTTTACTATTAACTATTTCTAAACGGAATCGTTTTCGGTAACGGGACGGAGTAATTTATCATGGATGATAGCAAGGAAGTCTGTTGTGTTAGTTAGCCGTTGTTTACTGCAGCGGGTTTTCAGTTTATGTTGGGACTTATGATTTTAGTTTAGACTTAAATACCAATTTATGGACTTGCGCACTTATTTGGTTCCTTTTTTTCTTCCAAAATTAAGCGTGCGGTTCTGATGATTACGTCTGTAACGATGGAAGTTGCATCCCTGGTTATTGGGAATGTGACTACATAGTTGATTGCAGTGCTGGGGAGGACGAGGCTAACTGCCGTAAGTTTCGGATTGTTTTTTTTATTTTTATTTTTTATTGCATTTGGTTTAACAAATAATACTTTTTATATATTAAGACATGGAAATTAATATGACGCATACCCAAGTTTACACTGATACCAATTGTACATATTAATTGTAAAGAGAGAATTGAGCACACTGCCTAGAATCCTGTTTTGGCAAAGTATACACAGAATCCTTAAGGCAGTGCAGGTTTTAAAGCTGTTCTAATGCCCGTGGGTCGACCTCCTTTTTTTGTCCCTTCAGCCAGCGACTCTTCGATGTTTTCTTCCATGTTCTCCAACCCCTGTCCAATGGGTGAGTTCCCCTGCCTGTACACCGACGAGTGCATCACTTATGATGACTTGTGCGATGGTGAGAACGACTGCAGCGGTGGCGAGGACGAGTCTGACATAGTCTGCTGTAAGAACTCCCTGATTTATTTTTCAAACAGTTTTTTTTTAAGTATTGATGTGCAGACGGTTCGAAAAACTAAATTAGTCAGACACTGAATTGGCTCTTAATGGGATTGTTTCTATAGTGGTGGATAGATCTTCAATACCCTTACATAAGTCGATAGATCTTTAATACCCTTTCATTAGTCATTACCAACAGTCTCCCCATGCTGATTGATCAACGTAAAACGGTCAATTATCCCAAGTGAACAGATGCCCGGCTGCATGTTAGAGTCAGCAGTGGCCACATAGACTGTTTTCCAATGTTCTTTTACCGTTACTTTTTACTACTGCTCAGAAAGGAGTAAACATATGAACACGTTGCTGCCAGACTGACTGTAATTGTATTTTGATCTAGCCATATTCGGCGACAATTCCAAGAGAGCTCCTAAGAAGAGGTGGGAGAAATTGGCCCGCAAAGTGGATCAAAAGAAGAGGGCCATGCGCAAGTAAACTCACTAGAGGTAAGAACACAAATGGATTTGCTGAAATTGCCTCAAAACCAATACATGTACAGAGATTCAGTCAGACTTAGTTTGTGTGCATTTACGACTGTGTTTGATGTAAAGTCGGGTGTCAGTTAAAAATAAAACATGCACGATTCATTTTTGCAGTGTAGAGTTACGGTGGAGTCATTTCAAGTCACTACTACTCAAAAGCATGTGAATCCCAAGTCAAAAACCAAACATGCGAGATAAATACTTTTTGCAGAATATATTGAAAATGCACTATGTTTTCACTGCTTTTTTATGTCCTGATTCATGATTTGACTTGTGATTTGACATGTGACGCATATCATGGATGTGGAGCAGTCACCACCTCCACAGGTAAAGACGAAGCCTAACAATTCAGAACTAGCCCGTCACAAGTCAATCAACTGTCAATTAACAAGTGATAGAAATAGTGTTAAGAGTAAATACATTGAATACATTTACACTGCTCAGGGTACAAAAATACTTAAGGGGAGGCCAAAGTAAGAAATTAATGACAATGCTCCTAAATATACAGGGTGTTAAAAAAAAAGGAAACCCAACTTCAAAGAATGAGTACGATATGTTAACTGTTATCATCTGAAAGCGTAATCCCTATGCTTTTCAATGATACCATGTTTAGGTTTTCTGAGTCATGCATCAGTGAGCATCATTGTCGTGAAAACTGGATGCAAAAATGCAGTTGGTTCACTTTCATAAAAAAAACACTGGGCACGGTGTGTCTATTGTTACGGAAATGTCTATGAAATGGCTTAAATGTTAATCCTCGGGAAAATGGCACATTATTTTGAATGTGGCTTGGTCAAAACAAGAAATTCATGTCAAACAATAAAATCCAGTTTTGAAACCAACCGGACTTGGTTTCTTTTTATGCACTTGTCCTCTTCTTGAATACTTATGCTCATGCACACCATGCCTATTGTGTTTGACATGAAAGTGAACCAACAGCAATTTTGCATCAAAATCTCATGACAGTGGCGCTCGGTGATGCATGACCCTGGAAATGTAAACAAGGTATCATTGAAAAGCATAGAGATTACGCTTTCAGATGATAACAGTTTTATAGCCATTAAAGATTTAGTCTGTCCATACTGGTTCTTCAAAGTTGGTTTCCTTTTTATTGAAACACCCTGTAAATGTTATTATTTTCTAGTTTCGTAACGCTGTTTTACTTTTGCTATATTTTTTTTGTAATAAAGGTTCATTCGACCGGGAAAGGACGGCAATGCTACAGGATCTTACAACGGACAAGTAAACATTAGTTTTCTGCTGCCACAAGATATCGATAATTAGTCGTAGTCCTAAGACTTTTACACTTTCTGCCTTTTCACTATTTATGGGTCATTTGGAATGTTGATTGTCACGTTTACCGTTGATTGAAATGACTACGACTTTTAATTCATTTAAACATCATATTCTAGTTTCTTCAAAACGAAACTGACAACATGGTCACACCAAGCCTGAAATAGTGTAATAACATAAATATATAGGCACATGCATGACGAGAAGATATTCCTCCTGACAATGTCATATTTAAAAATCTTAAACTTATCCGGGACAGTCTAGTTTTCCAAACATGTGTCCTTACTTGTACAGGAACATTATATAATACCTCCGAAATCGAACACGGCTACCAACTTGCTTCAAATTTGAACTGATCAAGAACATTCCAGTTATTCCACGTAGTCTGTATCATATAACATTATCCTTTCAGATAGTTGTAGGGCCTCATACAGGAAAGACTTTAAAACTACAAAAGTCGATAACAACGAGCCCCAAACGTCAATAAGTTGAACAACCATGCACGTTTCTATTTAAATCTTCCCGGAGCTCAGTCTTTTGGCACACTTGTTCTTCGTTACAAACAATGTTATCAAACTTTTAAACAAATCGAAATATTGTAGAAAAATCATAATCTGGAGTCTGGGTTTCTTTCCTTATGTTGTAGAATTAGCTGGAAAAATTGAAGCTCAATTCTATGAGAGTTCGCTAATAAAATGGCATGGCAGTTATTTCAAAAGAGCAAATAGATGTCTACGTGTACCTTATTTTTGAATACAGAGTGTTTTAGTGCAGAGGAAATTAAGGATAATCTTTCAATTTCTTTGTGAATTTCATATAAGACTGGCATGAAAAAGAAAATACAATTTGCTCACAAATTGGTTTTGATTCGTTTATACTTGGGTGTATAATGACTGACGTGAATAGCTTTCTAAAAGCTATACTACACTGTAAAATGTGTGTGTTTTGAATAATGAGGAATAAGTCCACTACTTTTTTTTAAATATTGATGACGATTTTTTTTTTTCGGTCATTCATGGAGGTGGATGGAAAACGTTTATGTTTCGTTGTTTGCTAAGCACAAAAAAAATGTCTGGCTTATAAAAGCAGGTTCCCAGTCGAAACTCCACGTGATATTCATGCTAAGCAACAACAGCTGAATACAAATCACGAGCAATATACATCACGTGGAGTTTTGGCTGGTACTTGGTTTTTTTTATCAGCCAAACTTTTTTGTGCTCGGCATGTGGTTTTTTTTGTTGGTTTTTTGCTTAGCAGCGCCGTGAAATTGGCCCCTGGTCTGAAGCCTAACTACTACTTATGTCGGCAGCGTGCGAGTCTGTCAATACCATCGAGAGCTTCGTCCAGGTCGGTGAGTAGACCACCTCTAATTGCTTCGCTGTTCAACCATCGCTCCAGGTCCAGCACACATTTGTATCATTTTTTATCATTATTTGTCAGATTTATCATAAATCTGCATTCCCCAGAATTACTCGAAATGCGCTATAACACTTACAATCACATGCGGATGCTGTAGTATTGCCTTAATAAGGTTAAAATAACATTATAAACAATTTATAGTCACATAAAGATGTTATGAAATTGCGTAAATTTCAGGCAAAACGCGGTTGTGTCACGACGAAGTCCGTTCCCAGTGAAGCTCAGCACCTATATCAGGCAACCTGTCCCATTATGCAAGGGTTTGTTTTGAAAAGATTGAAGCTTTTTTAAAGAAAATGTACAATTTTTTGTCAAATTTGCTATGTTTTTCTGTCAAATAACCTTCTTCTTTTTTTTGCAGCATTCAGCCAGAAATCTGCAAAACAAATCCATTCTGTAAAATTTTCTGTCAAACGTTTTGTTTTGTTTTTACAAAAACAAATGTCAAAGTTAGTCGAAAATCGGGCTAAACAGTCACTATGCATATCGCCAACGTGAATTCTTCGTCGGGGCGACTCTTTGCTAGTAGTGACTGCCGACGCTCGTAGAAAATTTCCTGAAATAAGCTGCAAAGGGTTTTGCATAAACATTGCCATGACAGCTTTAACTAAGCACACTTGAAAGTAGGCATGCAACACCTGCGGCGACAGATTGAGGGTTTTCTAAATGGAATCCCCAATAAAAATTGCTTGCTGGTCTCGATTTTAAGTTATCAAATGTTTGGTTTTTTTCTGTTTTTTTTCTTGCAAGAGGGTAGACGAATAAGATTAGGGTGGGGAGTTAATGGGAAACATAGGTTTTCCCGGACAATTCTGGAAAATGTGCATCTAAATGTGTAAAACATAGAGTCAATTTGGCGGATTTTCGGAACGAGGTATATCCAGGTTTCACTTCCGCAATAGCTTTAGAATGAGGTTGAACAAATGACGAAGACCCGGAGACAAGGTTGGTCCGGGATTCATGTGAGCTAATCTGTACTTCACCCTATTGTCAGTCAGATGTACTTTTGCATAATTGATGGAAGAGACAAGCCATCACCAAACTTCGAATTTAGGCTCCTTGCAAAACACGTTATAAGGGCTGGACATATCTAAAGGGGAAAAAACTTGGACTTCCTCCTCTTCTCATGCTCATTGCAAGTGATGTTGGGTCTTTACGGTGCTGAGTTAAAGCGCCATTTATATGCATGGAAGGATTTTTTCTTCTGACAAATGACAATTTCCGTCTGAGCAATAGGTAAGGTCTCTAGCAAAATGACACAGAAGAGACAATGTTATAATAGTACACAATTCTACAAATCAAACCTCAGCCTGTCAGACAAGAACCACATTTTTCAATGATGTTTGGGTTAAAAAAAAAAATACGTGAATCTAGCTGGTATCGCCGCAGGTCATAGATGATCAATCATTCTGTCAACAAGCCTTGTCAGCAAGATCAAAAGAAAATATGTACGGCACAGATTGATGACCAATTATAATTAATGTGAATGCGTAATTTCTATTATCGTGGTCAAATGAAGTAGATGAATGAAATATTTGGTAATAATCGTTTTAGTAACAAAAACACTTTCAAAAATATCCATATCATTGAACCTGAAGAAAGTCTGTATTTCAGCAAGGTCCTCACTGACGATTAGTTGTTCCGGATGACGGGGAGCTCCTTGCCGGTACGGCGAGGCCGGTATGTTCATCCCACCGAGACCCACAGCAGTACATTCGTACGGATCTCTGTAGAGACAGTATCATACTTGTATACAACTGTATGTTTAATAGAGTGCTGAATAGGTCAATAATTAGGGGCTAAGAAATATGATACAGGCCGAGCCTTCATGTCCGTACAAAAGACACCTCCTGAACGGGATTCAGACGGACAGTGAAACTAGCTCTGACCCGTGTCATTTCAATTCGATTTCAAGAAGGTTTATTGTAATGAGTATTGCTATTTACATCTTTCGGTTACATTTAAAGAGGTTGTGGAATGCTGAAAATCGTTTTGTTTTTTATATTTTTATATTGTAGAGTAGACCCATATATAGCAATATGACAAACTCCCATTCTTTTCTGATGTGCGTTTATATGTTTATAAAACTGAAATTCATCGAGTAATTTGTTGGTCGGCGAGCGCATAAATGAAATCAACAGTCGTCGGGCTCTTCGGAAAATCAGAAAAAGCGTGACGTAATAAACAGGACTCGTTTATACGACGACTGTTTACTGCTGCCCAACCCGCCCCGTCAGCACGTGTGACTCGCAGTCAAGCAGTGAAAAATCAACATTTTGTAAAAGACTCACGGAGATTGATATTCCTTCCCATTGCTTAATTTTTGGATGAGTATATTGAACAAGGACACGGTGACATCTGAGCTGTTCTTCCGTATAAATTTGAGCCCCAACTGCCCGAAAAAGAGACCAGCGAAAACACGGATACTGCAACTGGCCAGCTGAAAACGCCAGGCAACGCGGCTCTGATGAGTTGTTCGGTCTGCGACGTTCGGCGTGAAAAAAAAAACCAGCTACGTTTTATCCAAGGACTCGAAGTATTATGTTCATGATAACATTTTTAGATGAGCATCAACAGTCCTATCGCAACTTTCTTCGTGTTTTACCGACAATCTCAAACGTTATTCTGGTAAATATTCAGTCCAAAGAGACGACAAATCGTCAGGTTGTTTTCGAATTATACGCGTACGGCACGCATAACGCATCACGGCGGTGGATGTGGTCGACCGTGTCCAGAAATAATGTTGTACGATTAGCAGCGTCGCGGGCCCCGGTCAAGTTCCTTGCGTTGCCTGGTGCTTTTTATGTATACGTTCGCCACAAAAGAATTAGTCCTCTTCTCTTTTCTTTCCTTGTGCATTTTAACCCTTGTTTTAACATCCTGAAACGATAATTACGAATTTACTTGAATTTTGAAATTGTTAACTTTATTGTTTACCCCCAAAAAGCCGTAAAACAACGCCAGGAGACCATGTAAACCTCGGCCTGTAAACGTGGCTACAAAAAAGTACAATTCATAAATCATATAGTCATGCTCCGTTCATAAAACAAAAATCTCTGGACTTACGACATGTTCGGGATCCCGGTTGAAAACAAAATTAACTGGTCCCGAAATTTAACGAGCACTGTCATTATTTTAAGTACCTAATTAAGACTTTATTCAAGAAATTCCAGTAGCAGAGAATTTGTCATTCGATCAAAAGAAGTTCTAGGGAAAATGGAGGCCCGTCACATAATCAGCACTAACGTAAGGAAAACTACGCGGTCCTTTTTCTACGCATTTACCTTCAATTTGCAACGCGTGCGCGTATGCTGCGCAGATAATGGAGGGAGAGGATACATTTGAACGGGTCTACGGTTCTTATAGATTGGCAATGGACAAATGGTCCACAACAGTCTTCCCTATAAATCATTAACAAATCATATCTCTATTATTTCTTGTCCATGCAATTTCAACAAATCTCTTGAGAAAAGAAGACTCTTGCCGTACGAAATGTACAGTGCATGATCAGCGCTCTATCCGTTAATTTGGCTGAAATCCGATCTCGTGTTTTCGCAGGGTACCCTTCGGACAAACTGCATGGCTACGGAGGATTCTTATTCCTCCATGCTGACACCCGGACGGGAAAGCTGGAAATTTATTGCAAACAAAATGTGGTGTGATTGCAGCCAGCGACTGACACAATTATAGGCATATAGGTTTGCCTTGGCCTAGTGCGTTCGCTATCCGTACACGTATCAACAACGAATTATTTTGAAATTCCAACACGGTTTACCGGTGTCAAAATCTACGGTAACAGGTCATCTCGTACCTTGGGCAACTCGTACCTTGGACAACTCGTACCTTCAACTCGACGTCATTATACCGAGTCGTACCTTGGACAACTCGTACCTTCGGCAAGTCGTACCTTCAGTTAAGACGACTCGTACCATCACGCGTAAGTCAAGTCGTACCGTCAGTCAGGATAATGATCCGTGGCTGAATAAAGTGGACCGTAACTCATTGAAAGTGGACTGCTTATTAAAATAAAGGCGAATCTCTTTTTGGTATAGGCTCTCTTTCCCCCTGGGCTCTACGGTCCCAGCGGCCGGGCCCGGGCCAGCGGCACAAGTACACCCGTGAATTTCTAGCCACCTTTACATACACATAGCGCGTGTCACGGTGATGCGATATGGCGATGTGCATGTGAACGATCGAACGATGTTGATGTACTATGTACGCAGACATTTCTGACTATGGTTGGCCGTTAGGGCAAACACAAAAGAATGATCCCCGATCTATAAATAAAATGATGTGTAACTATCAAAACACTGAATAATCAATAGAAAGTACCAAAAAGTCAATGGAGATATCTTCCTATTAAATTCCAAACTTGCCCATTAGAATTTCAGGGGGTAAAAGCTGTTGCCAACTACGGTTGAATTTATGGAGCATGTGGCTGCCCATACAAAATGTCGCTCAGAGTAAACAAAGTCATGTCGTTGCGCGGAGTGATTTGCAAAAAGTTTCGCTGGAACTGCGCTGCTTCGGGAGTCCTGTTTATTACGTCACGATTTACTATGTTTTGTTTGCTGCCCCCAACGACGACTTTTACACAAATTGCACGTTCGGGTCGAAACAGGACCTGAAAAACAGCTCTCAAAAGTACCTTTTGTATTCATTTCATGACAGAAACAATAGGCGTTTTTATTTCATCACACCCTAGGCTACATATACCCGAAAAATGACGGAAATGTCTTCGAGCATTCCACAACCTCTTTAAGGGTAACATGTGTTAGTGACATTGCGGGATCTGTTGGTTACATTTGCGAGTTACATTTGCGGGTTGCACTTGCTTGTGGGTTACATTTGCGGGATACTAAGCAAAGTCTAGTTTCTTCGAATACAATCTGTATTTATAGGAGAGCCATTGCTAGTCTTGAATATTGTAGAGGTGGTTGTTCCTGCACAGAAATAAACTGTCCTTTGCCAATTATTGTGTCCTAATTACTGCGTGAACCCAAGAAGTATACAATCGATTACAAATCGGTGGCAAATTGCTCCCAAAACGAATCCACGTTTCTCGGGCCCAAGATCTATATGACAATCTCCGCAGTTCCGACAGGTATAACAGGGAATCGAGTCTTGTCTTTTGCAAGTATAAACAAATAGCAATTAAATACACTGTGTTATAATCAGGCTCAATCTAGGGTGCCCCACAATCTTATAATCAGGCTCAATCTAGGGTGCCCCACAATCTTATAATCAGGCTCAATCTAGGGTGCCCCACTTTCTTATAATCAGGCTCAATCTAGGGTGCCCCACAGGCCTCAAATTCAAATTGTAATGACAAAGTTGTCCAGCTAGGCTACAGGAGGCAGAGTTTGAGAGCCAATTTCTCTGCTTATACCCCTCCCTCTATTATATCTCACTGCATGATTCATCTTTGTTTTACAAAAAAAAAAATAAGTTGAATTTTTTTTATTTTTGTATCAACCAATCATCAATACATCAACTGCAAAAACATTGTCTTAACTATAAACTTTTTGCTGAACACTTCCTTGCTACATTTGTGTACCAGTTTGCAAACATGTCATACCAGTAAACACTTGCAGTTCAGCTGCTAAACACTTGCAGTGTGTAGCAGCAGAGATTTTGGTGTTCTGAAATACCAAATGTTTAATTTGCAAGCACCAAGCATTCTGCTGTGGTAGGACATGTTTAGAAACTGTGTGATGGCAAGCAAGTTGTTCAACAAAATATTAGGAGGCAGAACACTGTTTTTGCAGTGCATGTTTTTAATGCAAAAGGAAGGTACTGCCTGTTGAGCACTGAAGTACTGAACTGTTTTGAATGATGATGGCTTTGATGAATACTGGAGTGATTTAAACTATTTTGAAATTGCAGTGATCGTTATTGGGTTAAACATACGACAAAAGGAACAATACATGTATAACTAAATGTTTAAGTACTTTTTCTGTTTGTGTTAGAAGATTGTTAGCATTGCCTTAACCGGAAACATCTTCAGAGGGTGATTGAGATCAAAGTTTCAGTTGAAGTTTTATCCTATAGCTGCTGGGGACATTGAAGTGATAATGGTATTCTCTGTCATCTTCAATCCTTACCCCACAATTTCACTTACTTTTATAAAATGGTAAAAGGGTGCAACAAGAGCAAACTAATTATAAACATGTTTTTATAACATTGTACCTTACAAATACCAGGGGGAAAAGGCAAAGAAAATGTTTTTTTCCTGGATCAACTGTTGCTGATGAGTACGTCAAGACATGTCCATTCTTTTCATTTCTGTTCATTAGCAAACACCATGCCCCTCTTTTTCTCTCCAAAACTTGGTGGCTAGACAGCTGCGAGTGGTTTCAGCTTGTCTATTGGTGTTCCTCACTGGTGGGCTCAGGTTCATGTGTAGCAGATCGCGGATTTTGTCCCGGTCTCTCCTCTCTCCTGTTGCAGGGTCATTTGTCATGTCCAGTTTTGTTGATACCGTGTCACCTCTATCGATGCATATGTTGTGCAGTACGATTGCAGGCAAGGGTCGCACTTCGTACATTCTCAGCAGTGATGTAGTGCCTTGATGCTGGGCCTTGGCCTTAAGGTTGCCTTAACCCTAAAGGGGCCGGGTTATTTTGACCATCTCTCAGCCGGGGGGGGGGGGCGGATTCTGCCCCCTCCCTAAGATCTCGGCCATCGAGTGACGAAAAATTTTGAAACTCGGCACATGCATAGAGCAACTCTTCCTAAACATACCCAAGAAATTTCATGACTATAGGTCAAAGGGTTTTGGAATTATGGGTAATTAACTATTCATATGTACGAATGGCAATTCTGCTCTGTGTACACGACGTATATGCGAAAATTCAGTTTTCACGGCGCGTAGCGCAGGAAAATTTTTCGCTACGCGGCAACCCGTGGTCCGATTTTTATGTTTCTGGTGTCAAAAGATGCGCAAAGCTCGAGGCTAAAAAGTCATAACAGCTTGGGTCGCGAAAAAAAATTTTTTTAGAGGCTATCACGGAAAATGTTGGGGGGGCCCACGGCCCCTTTAGGGTTAAGGCTGGATTTTAGGGCCTTGGCCTTAGCCTCGAGGCTTGAGGGCAAAAGCCTTGGCCTTTAGGGTTCAGGGCCTTGCAATTTTGAGTCAAGGCTCTTCAAGGCCCATAGATTTTTGCATTTTCGGTTCGAAATTTTGCTGTTACCATTTTAATCGTATTACCATGGAGGAGGGAAGCACCCTATAGATTTGTGTGTTGGGCACACTTCCACTTTTGTAGCATCACATTTTGTTACCATTGTAGTAGATTTGATGCAACAATATTCCGTACACTTGTGGGGCTCATGAGATGATCACTTTAATTGCATATAACTATGGAATAGATCTGATTGGTTGTATATGTCTCCCTGATAAGTGCTAAAGATTTGCATGTATCTGTTTTACATAATGCTGATATTTCTGACCATGTTGGGCCAGCAAATATAAATTTCCCAAATCTGTTTCTTGGATCCCCCTTTTGTTACACTTGGGAGAATTGTGTGTCAATATAGAAGTAAATCATTATTTTGTTTAGTTAAACCATTTTGAAGACCCGAACTTATACTTTAATAGATACAGTGCAGTCATAAAACGGTATAAGCCTATGCGAGCATGTTGATTGCAATTAAAGAAATGTTGTTCTTCGTATCGAGCAATTCGTGATGATAAGGGCGGATCCAGGGGGGCCAAAAGGGGCCAAGCCCCCCCCCAAAAAAAAAATGAAACAATTTTTTTTTATGTGACGTCGTAATAAAGGCAGGCAATGAGTACACCACCATCTTTTCCTAAAAAAAACAACGGTTAAAATGGTAAGAAATTGCCTCAAATCGCACCACAGAGCATCTCGAATCCAAAAAATTTTCGGGGACCTTAAGCGGGCCCCGAAACCCAAGCCGTATTTTTTTTGACCCACTTTTTTTTGGGGGGGGGACCAAAATTTCTTTGCCCCCCCCCCCCACATTGTGTTCTGGATCCGCCCTTGCGTGATGATGTGTCACTCATGTGACTATAATTAGTTCTATATCAGTGGTCATTTCGTAAAACAGGGCCTTGGCCTTGGCCTTGGCCTTGAGGGTTAAGCCTTGGCCTTGGCCTCGAGGCTTGAGGGTCAACGCCTTGGCCTTGGCCTTGGCCTTGAGGGTCAAAGCCTTTGCTCCCACACAGATTCTCAGGGATTCAGCCGCCCATATGCACCTTCAGTTGTCATTCGTGCTCTGCTCAGTCTGTACTTAAAATACCGCTGCTTTGGAGTCAAAACAGCATCGGTATATGGTTTCATCAACCAGGGTTTAAACGGAAATGCAGAATCTCTGAGTATTATTGGGAAAACATCCACCCCATCAACAGTCTTGGCGTATGGAGGAATTACTTGTCCTTCCTGTAATTTTTCCCATAAATCGGTAGACTGCAAAATTATTGAATCATGGGAATTTCCAGGAAAACCGCAGCTTGCCCATATAAATCTGTATTTGGCGTCCACCAACCCCATAAGAACAATCGAATAAAAGTTCTTAAAATTATGATATTCCTTGCAAGCTTCTAGGCCTCCAGCAGGGCATTTAATCGGAATATGGCAACCGTCCACCGCTGCCCAGCAGCAAGGAAATTGCCAGTGCTCTTCCATATCTAGCATCTTTTCCTTGAACTGTGCTTCGTCTTCTGGGAAGTGTTTGGCCACTGAATGATCCCAGATATTGTTGACTATGGACTCTGACACTTCTTGGACGATGGTTGAAACGGTGGAAGTGCCCACTCCAGCCATTTCCGCTATTGTAAAATTGTAATCTCCTCGGCCAAGACGATATAAGCATATTGCCAATCTCATCTCTGGGGAAATGGGGTTTTCGGTGACCGTCTCGCGTTGCAAGTCATGCTTTATGTTATTCAGAATGAAACTGAATGTGGCCTTTGAAACGCGAAATGTCTTCTTGAACCGGGCATCTGAGTATGCATCAAGAACTGTCTGAAACCATCCATCATTTCTCAACAACCTTCGGCATGATCTAGTGCTATTTACAACAGTTACATCTCGACTTGATAAAAGAAGTGAAAGAAGAATACACAATGTGACTGATCTCTTCCTCAATAAACTGTGTATGCAAAATGTCTGCTGCATGAGTCTCCTCTTTCTGGCAGCATTGATAGTGTGAAAAATCGTTAAGTTAAGCCTCTGTCTCTCTGTCTCCGCCATTTTGTCAGGTGATTATTAAATGCGACTGTTCTGTGATTAAATTCGACGTTTGACACCATTCTTAATTCTGTCGAATGAATGAATTGTATTCGACACGGCATAAACACGACGTTTGACGCAGGCCTTAGAATCTAATGAAAAGAGTCCCTAAAAGCATTACAGGACAGGCTAGCGTGTTTTGAGTTTAAGGTCGCTGGTGGTCGTCGATATGTTGTCCTGCTGTTCCGATAGCAGTTTTTCAGTTGCAAGATCAAACAGGGATTTCCTCGTCTCCATAAGGGATGTTGTGTTTCCATCAGACTTAAGCTGATCACAAATACTGTTCCTGTCTGTGGTACATATATTAGTTTTACATTTTCCGATGATTTGCGGCTATATTCGCTGGGAGAGAGCGCGATCATTCGCCGTCATTCGTACAGGTCGTCATCGTCGTCAGCCTGAAACGTCTTGTGAAAGAGAATGCCTCGAAAGACAACTTCATCGAAACCCTCAGAGCTGAAAACATTGAACTTTAAACGTGTATCGACTTTCTGGAAAGGGTATGCTATGGCCGGCCACAGCCATGGGCGTCGCCAGGATGGGCAAATAGGGGCGTTTCCCCCTCCCCCTCCCCTTCCCCGGAAAAGCACACCAAAATAATTAACAATGAAAAAGAGGTAAAGAAAAAGAAAAGAAAAAGAGGTGTTAGATCATATTTTGCTATGTCATACGCAGTTAACAAAACCTCTGTGCATGCGTGTTAATTTGGATGGGGTGGGTATATGTTCACCGCCAATCCTCGAAAAAAATATATAATTTGAGTATATACTAGAGAAAATACAAGAATTTCGGGAAAAATGTGGTCCCCCAGAAAGCAATCCTGGCGACGCCGATGGCCACAGCCTTGCACTGAAAGCTACACACAACACTAAGCAAACCAACTTTGGTCAGAGTTCACGATTTTTGCTGTAAGCCAAGTACCGAATTACTTTTGTTTCTGTGGTTCCTCTCGCCACCTTCTGGCTGTGCTGGTTCTGCTCGTACGTCAGATTTGCCTTGATTATACTCCAAGGAGTAAGGGGACCAGAAACCTGATCACTTCGCTCTTTTTTTATTCTTCTTGTTTCTTTAACAGTGGTACCATCCGAAACAGAAACTGTTCCATTTAAATATCATGTAATCGGGTCATCGGTAAACAGCAGCCGGTGCTCGCCGTGCGCGTGCTCTACAAGCTCTGTTGAAACTACGATAGCGAAACCATAGTGATGTAAACAGTCAGACAACGGTTTTGTAAATCCTTCATAATTTACCCTAACTGCCAAAGACAAAAAAAATATTCGACAATAATGCAGCACGCCGTGGCAAGCTTAGAATTACAAATTACTTTAACTGCCGCACTATGTATCCAAAAGTTTGAGCTCCTTGATGACACACTCTGCGGATTTTGTGTAAAACGTCAGGTCTAAACTCATAGCAGCCACACTCATAACACACAGTTCTTGAATATGAATAACATGCCGTACTAAACCGGCTTTGTGCCCAAACCATTTTTCCCAACTGCATGATCAATGCTTTTCTTCCTTCATGTGTCATTTAATGGTGATAATTTGGTGTAAGGTAGCACTGGCGCTGAAGGCACCGGGTGTTCTTCTACATCTAACTTTAAACACGGAATCAGAATCGGGAAGAAACATTGATTAGTGTGTGGTGTGATTTCAAAGAAAGAAACCGTTTGTATAAATGAATTTCACACGTCTCCTTGAAGAAAACTGAACAATACACTTTCGCAAATATCTTTGGAAAGAATCAAAAGACATACAGTTAATACGAATCGAAGTAGCTGTTTATAATAAGTAAAGCTCTCATTACCAATTAACCTACAGCTGTGCAATGAACGGTGTTGCTCTGTCGAGGTTCAAGCGAACCCTAAAGAATCAATATTTACATTAAACAAAAAGACTTCTGGCAGTTGCGGTAGAGTTTGCTACTATTTTTCACATCCTCTTTTACGACTGACGGTTTAACATACGTGATAAAAGTTAACTAGAAGTGCAGACGCAGCAAGTTTCATTTTAAATGTACACACTGCTGATCAAATGTATATTTAATATCCTGTGTTCATACATAAAATATACACAAGCACGCACTGAAAGACAAAAAAGCTATAACTCAGATTTAAAACTAAAAGTAAGCACGAGTAAAGATATGCAGATGTTTTGTTTGAAAGCTCTGTTTTCAAAATACGTGCGCGAAGTCAAACCAATATTTGTCATTTACCTTTTGGTCGAGTTGCCAAACAAAAAGAGAGACACGCAAGGTGGAAATAAAGGATTTGAATGAAACCAAAAGTACACAAGCTTGCTTAAATGTTAGAGATAAACGGTGCAAGAAATCCTATAAAAGTGAGCGGATTTTGCGGTGTCTGATACCAAGCCACATATCGACGGAACTGGCAGATATCACCATGCAAGCTACACGCCTTGTCTTCGCTCTGCTCTTCGGAGCTTTGCTGATTGGTAAGTTGCCAACGACTATAATATAATTTATTACATGATACCTTGGCTGCTTATATAACGTATCTGAACGCGCTGCATAGCCAGCCATATGGCGCAGGGTTATAATATACCTAGCATAGCACTTTCGGCCCGGTACTTTGTGCAGTGATAAACTGATGAGCCATCTTCTGCAATTTACTAGGCCATCATGTGTTTAAACATTTCATGTCATTGAAATCCCTCTTACTTCTGTGTGTTGTGATCAAAGAATAAAGTCCTGTATCATGGAAGTGTATTAACGTATTCCTTTCATTTTTGTTTTCATTCAATTATTTCGATGGAGTTGTACAGTTCATGATTCCAGGTACTATTAATTACATTCTAGAGCCTGACATACAGCCGATGTTACGTGAAGTGCATTTATGTACTTTTGTACTAACGACTAATTAATGCCAGGATATCCAATAAATATACATGTATATATATATATATATATATATATATATATATATATATGTATGTATATGTATGTATGTATATATATATATATATAGATATATACGTATATATATATATATACATATATACATATATATATATTTCTCTTTATATATATAAATCTATAAATATATATATATATATATATATGTATGTGTATATATATATATATATATATATATATATATATATATATATATATATATATATATATATATATATATATATATATATATATATATATATATATATATATATATATATATATATATATATATATATATATATATATATATATATATATATATATATATATATATATATATATATATATATATATATATATATATATATATATATATATATATATATATATATATATATATATATGTATATATATGTATATGTATATATATGTATATGTATATATATGTATATATATATGTATATATATATATATATATATATATATATATATATATATATGTATATATATATATATATATAATATTTAGATGGCTTGTTTTTTCTGTGGCCCTTTTCTATTAATGTATTCTATTATTTTATTTTGACCTTTTCTATATATATATTTTATTATTTTCTTGTTCTTTTCGTTTCATGTTTTGAAGATTATGCCTACACAGAAAATGTAAATTACAATTGGTGGGACTGTGTTAAACAGCACTGATTTAATATTGTTTGCTAACCACATCAAATTCCACGCTAATTTGGTATCAAATTCCACGCTTATTTTGTAAGAAACAGTATGTGAAACTTTTCCAAAGCTATTCATGGAATGTTATATACTGGTCCGTAGAGCAATGCCGATTTAACAATGCAATACACTGCGGATAGATCATTTGCCGTGCGGCTTCGTCGAGCAAAGTTTCATTCACGAGTAACTTGTTGTAGCAAAACGATTTACAAATAGGAATTTGTTAAAACTGCCAACGGTCATAACCTTGATTGTGTCGATATGTTTCAGGATCATGCATCGCAAAACCATCAAAGAAGGGGCGTCATCAAGCCCGCCAAGGTAAGATTTCTGACATCAATTTTATATTATTTCATTAGAGATACACACAAGCTTAGACATTACATGCTTAACAGGTCATGCAACGTTGTCTTCGGGAATAAACAGGCCCGTATATGATACAATGAGTTCAAACTATTCCTTCAGTATTCCGGCGGGCGAGTCAAACATTATTGAGCTAAGGCAAAGTTAAAAGGACGGAAAGAAATACATCATTAAATTCAGAAAGCAAACCTGTATCAATTTGTGTCGAATTTCATTAACTGTTTAGGTTTAAATTATTAGATCTGTTAATTAAAAACAGTGACACGATTGCCCGAGGATAAACGTTTTACATGTAGGCCCCCTATGCACATTGTTGTTATGAGATACTATAAAGAAAAAATTATAAATAACATATGAGCTAGTAAAAATGACCTCGGGCTAGTTAAGAGTTTGTTTCAGTAGCCCGGCTGGCTAATGAACAAAAATAAGTTTAGTTCGAACCCTGTATGTCCAGGCTCCTTGTTATTCCCCAACCCAATTAACCTGTCTTGGTTTTTAGGTATACCCTGCGATAGCGACTCGTTCGTCTGCAACGATGGAACATGCATCTTCAGTTTTTGGGAGTGTGACGGCTGGGATGATTGCAGTGGTGGAGAGGACGAGGCCAACTGCCCATCAAGTAAGTGAGAATGAAGTAACATTTTGCCAATATTGGCCCAATCCTCATCAACCATACTAAGTGAAATAAAAATTGGGAGGTTTACTTTACTGTTCGATTAACTGGTAGTAATACAGTTGCAAATTGCGGTGACGTCATTGATGGAAGCCGAATAATATATTGTTCAATCCGTGCGAAGCAAGGATTCATCTGGTTTAAACTGTTTGCTTTATTACTTTATTCTTTTTTGAAAAAAACAGTTCCAAAACACTACATGCGCTAGTAATTGATGATCAATACACAGATCTACGTATAATATAAAAATCAGATCCATATGTAAGCCAAATTATACACAATCGAATGTTGTTGTTGAAGCAAAACTGAGTTTCAGCTTAGCACTCGAAAGAAACCCAAGCATTACTCTACCCTTCAAATAAGTCCTGTGTCATTCGAATTCACTGCAGAAATGAGCAATGCAGCGCGATATTTTGCAATATGATTTAAAATAAACCAGCCCCGTCTGATGCGTCTCTTCATTTCGACATTATTTTTTCTCTGGTTGAAGGTTCAGGTTGCGGCGCATTCGAGTTCACCTGCAACGATGGATCATGCATCCCCAGCTATTGGCAGTGCGACAACTTTGATGACTGCAGCGGTGGAGAGGACGAGGCTGGGTGCAGTAAGTGCAAGATTTGATGGCGCATTTTTTTTTTTTTTTTTTTTTTTTTTTAAATATACGTTCTCAACTGTTTCATTGTGACGTTTATTACCACCAATTAACTTCGTTACATGTTGTCATTTTGTTGTACATTTTTGTTTAAACGGGTAAAACCAGGGGATAATGAATTTAATCAACTGAAATGATTGAAGATGATTCATTATTAATATGGTTTCCAAATAATTTGTTTGCGATTAACTCTTTCTTTACGAAACTATTTGTAACAGCAGGGAATTAATTTGCATTGATCGTACCTGTTTTGCCAGTATGTCCCCGTTCTTGCATCCTATATTTGGTCGTATTATAGTAATGCATACATTAAATAATTTGAGGGACTTCCGTCGGTTCATTTCTTGTGTGTTTTATGCGCGGTTTTGTTTTAAGTTTTCACACAGTTTTAAATACGTGGAGAGCGGCACACCTTATTCAAGTTCCTTTATACAAAACAACACCGCATTTGTGCATTGTCTGTATACCAATCGCGAAGCTGTCATGGCTATACCCAGTGGGAACCGTTGTTTTTATTTAGTCCAACTTGAAATGTGTAGTTGACGCCGCACCCATTGCTTTATAAACAATATATATGTAATCTATAAGTCTTAAACCGCTCCCTACATGCGGGGTGTCAGTTCATTTTGCGAATAGGCTTAAATACGAGCATATATACATGCGGATTTACTGTGTTCTTTGTTTTTATCAAGCGTGTGATGATGATGAATACACTTGCAACGACGGATATTGCATCCCCAGTTATTGGGAGTGTGACGGTTGGGACGATTGCAGTGGTTCAGAGGACGAGGCCAACTGCCGTACGTTTCTTTTCAAATTTGGTTTTAAAAGCTTTTTTTTCAATAAAAAGAGAGTATCTCTCCTCAGTATCCGGAGGAGAGATGTTGCATTTGAACTTCATCGTTGAACTGTAACTATTAACAACATTTAAGAGAACCGCTTTCGGTGGAAAAAAAAACCAAACACCAAACCACTTTTACCAATCGACAGACAATCCTTTTAGAAGAATGATGATGCTGATTAAAATATGATAAAATATGATAAATGATTACGAATTGAAATATTCCGATTCTGTGTAGCAGCTTTTGCTGCAAAGTATATTTTGTGAAGAATACTTCTTTCATGTTGGTATTATTTTATAACAACTCCTCTATCAGTTGACATTTTCGCCCTTTGCGAGTTAGCCGCGCCCAATTAGACAACCCTAGGGAATTTGTGTACACTAAGTTTTGTTATTCTCAGATTGTGCGCGTACCGCGTCCATTTGTATATCATGTAATTAGACAAGTTTCGATGCTACCGCGATAGATCCAGTACAATGAAGGTCGAATTACCGGTCGTGGTTTAGTATTTAATTTGGACAAAAACGACCCCACCTTGCTTCACAAAATAGGCGCTACAACAAAAACTACTGGACCGAATCGGGCGATCTTGGTTTCATTTTTCTTCTAAATAGATGTTCATGCATTGGTATGATATAGGGAGTGAGTCTCAGGGTAGTGGAAGTATGAGGTTCCGTTGTTTTTACCACACTGTATTGTAATCACCCAGGCCCAATTTTTAGCCTATTCTACATTGAAGTCGCGAAGTGTTACATTGTTTCTTCTCACTTTCAAGCATTATCTTCTCTGTTTCATGTTTTACCATTAACTATTTCTTAACGGAATCGTATTCGGTAACGGGACGGAGTAATTTATCATGGATGGTAGCAAGAAAGTCTGTTTTGTAAGTTAGCCGTTGTATACTGCAGCGGGTTTTCAGTTTATGTTGGGACTGATGATTTTAGTTTAGACTTAAATACCAACTTATGGACTTGCGCACTTATTCTGTTCCTTTTTTTTCTTCCACAATTAAGCGTGCGGTTCTGATGATTACGTCTGTAACGATGGAAGTTGCATCCCTGGTTATTGGGAATGTGACTACATAGTTGATTGCAGTGGTGGGGAGGATGAGGCCAACTGCCGTAAGTTTCTGATTGTTTTTTTTTATTTTTATTTTTTTATTGCATTTGGTTTAACAAATAATACTTTTTTTTTTTATATATTAAGACATGGAAATTAATATGACGCATACCCAAGTTTACACTGATACCCATTTTACATATTAATTGTAAAGAGAGAATTGAGCACACTGCCTAGAATCCTGTTTTGGCAAAGTTTACACAGAATCCTTAAGGCAGTGCAAGTTTTAAAGCTATTCTAAGGCCCGTGGGTCGACCTCCTTTTTTTGTCCCTTCAGCCAGCGACTCTTCGATGTTTTCTTCCATGTTCTCCAACCCCTGTCCAATGGGTGAGTTCCCCTGCCTGTACACCGACGAGTGCATCACTTATGATGACTTGTGCGATGGTGAGAACGACTGCAGCGGTGGCGAGGACGAGTCTGACATAGTCTGCTGTAAGAACTCCCTGATTTATTTTTCAAACAGTTTTTTTTTAAGTATTGATGTGCAGACGGTTCGAAAAACTAAATCAGTCGGACACTGAATTGGCTCTTAATGGGATTGTTTCTATAGTGGTGGATAGATCTTCAATACCCTTACATAAGTCGATAGATCTTTAATACCCTTTCATTAGTCATTACCAACAGTCTCCCCATGTTGATCGATCAACGTAAAACGGTCAATTATCCCAAGTTAACAGATGCCCGGCTGCATGTTAGAGTCAGCAGTGGCCACATTGGACTGTTTTCCAATTTTTTTACCGTTACTTTTTTTACAAGTTTTGCTCAGAGGGAGTAAACATATGAACACGTTGCTGCAAGACTGACTGTAATTGTATTTTGATCTAGCCATATTCGGCGACAATTCCAAGAGAGCTCCCAAGAAGAGGTGGGAGAAATTGGCCCGCAAAGTGGATCAAAAGAAGAGGGCCATGCGCAAGTAAACTCACTAGAGGTAAGAACACAAATGGATTTGCTGTAATTGCCTCAAAACCAATACATGTACAGAGATTCAGTCAGACTTAGTTTGTGTGCATTTACGACTGTGTTTGATGTAAAGTCGGGTGTCAGTTAAAAATAAAACATGCACGATTCATTTTTGCAGTGTAGAGTTACGGTGGAGTCATTTCAAGTCACTACTTCTCAGAAGCATGTCAATCCCAAGTCAAAACCAAACATGCGAGATAAATACTTTTTGCAGAATATATTGAAAATGCACTATGTTTTCATTGCTTTTTTATGTCCTGATTCATGATTTGACTTGTGATTTGACATGTGACGCATATCATGGATGTGGAGCAGTTACCACCTCCACAGGTAAAGGCGAAGCCTCACAATTCAGAACTAGCCCGTCACAAGTCAATCAACTGTCAATTAAACAAGTGATAGAAATAGTGTTAAGAGTAAATACATTGAATACATTTACACTGCTCAGGGTATAAAAATACTTGAGGCATGACCAAAGTAAGAAATGAATGACAATGCTCCTAAATAAACAGGGTGTTTAAAAAAAAGGAATCCCAACTTCAAAGAATGAGTACGGACAGACGATATGTTAACGGGTATCATCTAAATGCGTAATCTCTATGCTTTTCAATGATACCATGTTTAGGTTTTCTGAGTCATGCATCAGTGAGCATCATTGTCGTGAAAACTGGATGCAAAAATGCAGTTGGTTCACTTTCATTAAAAAAAAACACTGGGCACGGAGTGTCTATTGTTACGGAAATGTCTATGAAATGGCTTAAATGTTAATCCTCGGGAAAATGGAACATTGTTTTGAAAGTGGCTTGGTCAAAACGAGAAATTCATGTCAAACAATAAAATCCAGTTTTGAAACCAACCGGACTTGGTTTCTTTTTATGCACTTGTGTCCTCTTCTTGAATACTTATGCTCATGCACACCATGCGTATTGTGTTTGACATGAAAGTGAACCAATAGCAATTTTGCATCAAAATCTCGTGACAGTGGCGCTCGGTGATGCATGACCCTGGAAATGTAAACAAGGGTATCATTGAAAAGCATATACGTTCTCAGATGATAACAGTTTTAAAGCCAGTAAATATTTAGTCTGTCCATACTGGTTCTTCAAAGTTGGGTTTCCTTTTTATTGAAACACCCTGTAAATGTTAATATTTTCTAGTTTCGTAACGCTGTTTTACTTTTGCTATTTTTTTTGTAATAAAGGTTTATTCGACCGGGAAAGGACGGCAATGCTACAGGATCTTACAACGGACAAGTAAACATTAGTTTTCTGCTGCCACAAGATATCGATAATTAGTCGTAGTCCTAAGACATTTACACTTTCTGCCTTTTCTCTATTCATGGGTCATTTGGAATGTTGATTGTCACGTTTACCGTTGATTGAAATGACTACGACTTTTAATTCATTTAAACATCATATTCTAGTTTCTTCAAAACGAAACTGACAACATGGTCATACCAAGCCTGAAATAGTGTAATAACATACATATATAGGCACATGCATGACGAGAAGATATTCCTCCTGACAATGTCATATTTAAAAATTTTAAACTTATCCGGGACAGTCTAGTTTTTTCAAACATATGTCCTTACTTGTTCAGGAACATTATATAATACCTCCTTAATCGAACACGGCTAGAAAATTGCTTCACATTTGAACTGATCAAGAACATTCCAGTTATTCCACGTGGTCTGTATCATATAACATTATCCTTTCAGATAGTTGTAGGGCCTCATACAGGAAAGACTTTAAAACTACAAAAGTCGATAACAACGAGCCCCAAACGTCAATAAGATGAACAACCATGCACGTTTCTATTTAAATCTTCCCGGAGCTCAGTCTTTTGGCACACTTGTTCTTCGTTACAAACAATGTTATCAAACCTTTAAAAAAAATCGAAATATTGTAGAAAAAAATCACAATCTGGAGTCTGGGTTTCTTTCCTTACGTTGTAGAATTAGCTGCAAAAATTGAAGCTCAATTCTGTGAGAGTTCGCTAATAAAATGGCGTGGCAGTTATTTCAAAAGAGCAAATAGATGTCTACGTGTACCTTATTTTTGAATGCAGAGTGTTTTTAGTGCAGTGGCAATAAGAGCTTTTAGTGGCAATAAGAGCTTTTATAGTGATTTTTTATCAAATAATTTCTCGTAATATATCAGACAAGAGTTTTGCTAATTTTCCGATATTCCAATTTAAGCCGTGAGAGTCGTTTTATCTTAAGTATGATCTCAATATGATTTAAAGCAAATCTTGAATTTGTTAGTGTCATTTAAGAAAGCAACAAGTGTTATGCAACCTGTCAATAAAGACATTTTTGTGAATTTATGATTGTTAATGTTTAATGTGAAGTGAATTACTTTTTAACGGGATAAATAGGGGGGAAAAGGCAGAGGTGTGATTTCTTACGAAGCATGGGGGAGTAATTCAAAACAAGTTGAAAATAAAAAAAACACAAATCGACTTCGACCGAGATCAAATCAATACCCTACAGTTTATCTCTTGTTCCTCTGGCAGTTTATTGTTCATTATAAGAACGGGTGGGGAAAACCTCAAATGCACCGACGAACAAGAAAGATCCACGACAGTGCTTCAAAAACGGGATATCCGTGCAGAACGAGATTTTTGCATGTCATCATCTCCACATCGAAAGTCGACTTGGTGAGATAATTTATCTGGACAAGTTGTCATCTCGACTTCAGGATGTCGACTTAGCGAGATATTTCATCTGGACAAGTCGTCATCTCGACTTCGAGAAGTCAACTTAGCGAGATATTTCATCTGGACAAGTCGTCATCTCGACTTCGGAAAGTTGACTTGACGAGATAATACATCTGGACAAGTCGTCATGTCGACTTATGGAAGTCGACTTGGAGAGATAATGCCTCTTGAGATAATGGCGGCCTACTTAGAGCTATTTTTGATTTTGATACTGATACGTTTTTGACCCTCTGGATAATGATTTTATTTAGATTTTATTAGAGTTTGAGTATAATGATTTGTATTACGTTCTTTGTGCCTGAAAACCTATGTTGAGATACTTTAGCTGTATTTACAACTAGTCTGGTTGCAAACTGGTGATAAAATGAAAATTGCGGCCATTCAGGACGCCTTTTTGAATTTTGGAGAGAGCCCCAGACAGATATCCGGGGACTTCTAGTGTGTTCATATTCCTAGACATATCCTAAACAAAATCAGCTTATTATGAGCTATTTCCAAATTTTGGCGTATGAGATCTAATGATCTTGGCCTACAGCGGTTGACTCGACTACAACACAACGTTTAAGCCACTAACAATTTGATTCACCATTGAAGGAAATGTATATTTCTTCAACTTACCGTTGTTTGGAGGAGCCACACTCGATCGATCCCTGCTTAACAATTATGTGTCAGATAGGCGCGCGTTGTGGTGAGCAATGCTCAAGGTGTGTTGTTCTACACAGTAAATTTTCAGTTGTTATGGGCCAATTATCAGTAATTACTTGCGTGTGTGAAATGACGCCAAAATCTACGTGTTATTTACAAGCCCCTCCAGACTGTACCGGCGCGCGAATTTGTTTACCGTAGGTTGGTTGCTCCGAAGTCATGAATAATTCAACAGTTTTGATCGGGCCAGTATGTTTATTCACGAAACAGAACAATGATCTATAAAGAGCATTGTTGTTATTTAGTCGACCAGTTACATTAAATCATTTTAAAGAACGGTTGTCGTCGAGTTACTACACAGTAGCCTAGCGGATAGCAAGATGAGCTATGGATACACGGGTCCCTGGTTCGATTCCACGTCGTCGCTGCTCATTTTCATCGACTATATTTCTTCTCTGAATTTATCGTTGAGATTATTTTAAGGGGGGTGGGGGAGAGAACGAGAACCTAAGTATCTTGCAACCATTCAAAGGAAAACTGAATTGCCCGTGACATTTGAGTAACCCACCTACAGGGGAAAAAAATCGCTACCAGCGCTGCTACAGTAACTGCATCGCATTTTGTCCAGGCCTATATTACCTGGTGCGTTTTCATTGTTCTTATAACTTCTTAAATGGTAATCATTATCGATTCAGTGTATGATGGTGAATTTAGGGAGTCTGTGTGTATGCATGGGGGGTCTTCCTTAACAACGAAGGATGGCGGGCAAGCGGAAATTGTTGCTAAATCAATGTTTATTCACGCATCTCAAGGTTCCCCTGAATTTTGTTTCAGTTTATGGTCACTAAATACATGGTCGATGTTTGCATTGCAGTCTTGGTTGGATGAATGGAAGCTATATGTGTTGCATTGATTTAGTCAAAATGACCCGACTGCAATGATTCTAGTTAAGGCATTTCTATATACAGGGTGACTTAAAAAAAAAAAGGAGCAAAACCCGAATGTCGGGACCATTGTTTTAGTGAAGCTCTCCATGTAGCCCTTTCAAAATATAGGATACAGAAGCCTAATTCATATGCTTTCCTTTAGTACAAGAGTCATTCAAATCACTTACGTACTTTCCAAGTAACGAAATTGTAAATACAACCATCGTTTTAAAGTTCTGTCCACGGATCACAAGAAGGTTTAGTGTTCTTTCAGCACAACAAAAAGCGAATCACATAGGGATGTGTGTGAATTGTTTTCGTTTTACTGAAAGAACGCACACCTTTGTTAGTGATCCGTGGACAGAACATTAAAACGGTGGTTGTGTTTAAAATTCCGTAACTTGAAAAGTACAGGAGTGATTTGAATGTTTCTTGTACTTGCTTTTTTTTACTCACCCTGTATAACAGGGAATGTCAGGATAGATTTGCTTAGACAACAAAGGAGAATACATTTCGGCTGTCATTGAAAGTTTTCGGAAACCAGTTCATTAACAGCTGTGACGTAATGAATCATGTATTGATGTCACTCCCTTTTAATTTAATAAAATGTGACTGATTGCAGCAACTCAATTTTACTTTAATTAATTACTTATCATCAACACAAGCAACACATATCTCTGACAACTTGTTGCATCACTAAATAACTTTTGACAAGCAGTTCGCAACTTTAAAAAACGGTATTGAGACACCCTTGACTACGCTGCAGAAATAAAATGAAGTTGAATCGAAATTTGAAACTGCAATGTTAACGCTATGAATGTGTTACAGATCTTAAACATGGGGCTACTTATCACCAATTATTTTCCAACTTGCGTCTTTGGTACATGTCTTACAAGTATTGTAAGGATATCCCTGACTCTGGAATCAGGGTCCAGGCAAGACCCTCAGTTTTGAGGATAAGGAACTCACAAGAGTAGAGTAGACTTGGAATCAATGCTGATTTATTTCTCCAACTCGATAAAAGGTCCAATAAAAGATCCAATAAAAGACCCTACAAAAACCAGAGTAAATAAATAAAACATACATGTTCATCATTCTGGAAAATAAATAGGCACTTTATAATTATACATTAATATGTTACCAAAGAAAAATATCATTTACTCATCTTGAGAATCTATTAAGGCTCTTACCCAGACCACAAGTCACTGGTAGAGTCTTATGTAAAGAACGGTTCAGCCCACGGGGGAAGAACTCAAACGCCTGTAAATGCTCGCTCCGCAACAGCAGTCACTCAGCGCCTTAAGCAAAGGCATACATGTACACAACGTAATTCATAGTTTATGTACAATGTACATGTACATGTACATGTAAATGCACACCGAAAGTACCACGCAGTGAGCTCGACAGTGCATGTGCACATGTGTACATGCACGAAAGTCCACAGCGTTCATTGCCAACTTGTCAAAACTTGAACACATTAGAAAAGTTTTTGCACCACGAAATAATGTGCAAGGAGTGGGCACAATCAGTAAATAACTCACCCTGCAATGGCAGGCTGGCTGACTGTCAAGGAAATATAACTCGAACAGCAAGCTGCTTGCAAAACTCAGGAGACTTTCTAGAGCGACAAATGTGAGATCTGTGCTCCACGCCAAGGCGATAACAGCAAAAAGGCCGCACAAACGCATTGCTGCACAAGCGCGTATCAGACCACATGGGCTGTTCCGTCATTCCGGTTACATGTATATCCCCCTCTGGATTACTACGAAGTCAGCTTATATTAAGTAGTTTTCTAAATAATGTTGACGGCAAATCATATGAATTCAAAGAATAAACCAACCCATATAATAAATCCAAATATTCACGGTGTCTGTTTCAGTATGAAAGTTCCATTAACGACTGAATGAGCCATACGTAGCATATCTTATCGGCTGGCAATCACAGTACCTTCCTGATATTTTCTCTTCAAATTTGAATCACCAAAAGGAAGCCTTGATTAGTTCGCTAAGAATTGTCCCTTGAACTGTTTTTATTGTTTGTGTATTTGAATTGTTCTCATCTCGGAGCATTAAGTGGTAATAAGGTCAAAACCGTCATGTATCAGTTTAAACTGCTTGTGGTAAACCAAATATTAAAAGATACTGCTCTCTTCTGGCAGCCCATGTGCAATTTCGAAGGTTTTATACACTTAAACACAACATAAGAATTCAATAAGGTATTTCGTTAAGAAACAGCTGTTACACTTGTTTATTCTTTAAAGCTTAACTACATTGCACTTTTTTATTTTCAAATGGAGATGTCGCGTTTTGGAAAATAAACAATTATTGAAATCCCGGAATGTGATGTCACCTTACTATTTTTTTAGTACACTTTCTGACAGTTAACTTTCAATTATTAAAATCCTGTCGATTGGGGATTTTATTGTTATTTTACACTTTAAAACAAAATTTGTATCATGTGAAATGAAACAAAAGTGTTGCTCGAAAGAATCTTATATAAAGAATCTTAATTGTTATAGACAATAAATGGTGACAGTGCCAATTTTAAATTTCAAGACATTCGAAAAAATCCTACTCTAATTGGCGTTCCACATGTAAATTTATAAACGTGTCACACTTTCTCCAAGCAATATGAACTGTCATTTAAAAAAAAGAGATACATGGTTTTGAGTGAAAAGTTGGAACTCATTAAACAGCAGGGAAAATATGACATATAATATACTACGTTTAAACAAACACAGAATATGATGCGATGTAGACGAGGACCAATTTGGGAAATGTCATTGGTGTTCCATAGTAAACAAAAATAATAATAATAATAAATGGCGGAGGGCATTATAACCCCACCAACCTCGATTTTCCGACTCATATGCAATGTTAATGTACAGCAAAACGGCATGGGCTACCTTAAACAGGAAATACCAAAAACCAACATGTAAAGTGCATGTTGAATGAATTAAACTGAAGTACACAAATCAAACAAATCTAGACGGCCAAAGTGTTAATCCTTGCGCTATTTTTGCCTTGGATAACGAGTCCGTTAGGATCAAGATACATATGGATGTCATATTTTGTTTGATTTTAAAAGTTGTATATCAATAAGTTAGAAGAAACAAATCGGTAGGAGTGTTGATGGAAAAGAACAGAAAAGTTCCACGAAGATTTGGGTATTGTAAGCTTACCAAACAAAAGTAGTGAGCCAGATAGTATCAGCAACAAATGTAATCAGGATGAGGTGGATCAATCACTGGACCGAAAGGGAACTCGTAATCTTCGTTTTCCGCGGCTTCTGTCGGTTCATATGCTGTCTGCTTTATGTCAACACACTCCCTCTGCTGCAAAAAAAAAAAAAAAAAAAAGATTCATGTACTCTCATTGCTTGTCATTGAGCGCGAAACAGTCAAGCAAAACATATTAAAGGGGCAATACGACCTGAAATCCCCGAAGATGCCATGTTTTGGATTGTTTAGGCCCGGCTTCTATCACCAGCCGGTTTAAGGACTCCGGCTGAGGCACCCACCCACTATAGTTGATCTATTGTGTTCGTGACTGATAATTGCAGGTTCAACAGGTGGGACCGAACAATGAGGGGTATGTAATCCGCTCCTCCACGGGCAACAAAAGGCCTTAAGTGCGTGACTGCTATGTGAGTGATCAGTTACAGATGAATGGTTATGATAACTCATTCGGGGTTTTCCGCTTTTTTTTCTCTTTAATTTATGATAACAATGTGTAAAAAATAACAATAATCAAACTCAAAAGAGTATAAAACGTCACACTGCCGTATGTATCTTTCGCCATCAAGTTTAGTTACAATATAGCAATTTAAAGTTATTGTGCCCATTGCAACATGAGAGAAAACAAGAAGACACAAAATTACCAAATGCATTGTTTTCTCTAGGTTATCAGTGTGACTGTCTGTCAGTGATGAATGACCCCACTTTGGGCTATTTTAGGAGGCCTACCTAGGTCAGGTGTGATATTTTGCTACGGCATATGCCGAGACAAAAAGAATTATTATTCCTTCAACTTAAGTATCTTTCAAACGACTACACCAGTTGGTTTGTTCTATCATTATGGGTACTCAAACCTGTATTCAAACAAATGTGAAAACACTTGTACTATTTAAATGTCTAGTTGAAAGGACACTAACCAAAATGTCTTACTATTCACGAAATACGAAAAAAAACCGGTTGTTTACATCGGACACCACAGAGTACGCATATGTTTACAAACGCATACGTATACGTTTACGTACGCATGCATTACACACAACACCAATACACAAATGTTGTTTCTTACACGTTCGCAGAAGGTAGCCACTATGCGGCTGGAATCACAACTCGATTTTTTTCGGGACGAAATTGGGTGCCCCGAAATTCGTTCTCTCATGATTCTCGCAAGAATATCACGAAAACGCCTAGCTTCAAAATGATGACTGTATGGACGTCTATATTTTCCTTTTTTCTATCCAATATAATGTCGTTTAAAATGCGTTTTGTAGCCAAATTCAGCGTGTTCCAGGCCGTAATTTCCCTTTAATTAAAAAATCATTAAAAGATTGCGCATGGTATCACACAAATAACACTGATCGCGGTAAGATGTCTGCAATAGTAAACATGGGGTCATGACCACGAGTTCTACCCAAGTAAGTTACGATTCTCCTTTTACAAACCCTTGGACAACGCTTAGAGCGCAGACTGTGCTCATGGGCGTCGTGTGGGGGGCAGGGGGCGCTTGCCCCCCTGAAAAAGCCAAAAAAGGAATAAAAAAGAGGAAAAAGAAAAGAAAAAAAGGCGCAAAGTCATAGTGAAGTAAAATTTAATGGGTTGGGGGCAAAATGTCCCTGCCCCCCTCTAAAACTGATACGTCGAGAATATGTCGAGAAATACAAGAATTTTTATAGGAATTGTTATACCCCCCTCTAGAAAAAAATCATGGCGACGCCCATGACTGTGCTTCGGTTGAGGGCCACAAATAAACAATAAACCCTACGCTTTTTTTCTTGTCGATCAGAGAGTCTCAGTTAAGGACGAAAAATATTGACTTGATGAGGTGGTCGGTTAGTTGGTCAGACAGTCAGGGAGTCGATCCATCAGTTTAGCACTAGGTCAACAAGCAAAGAAGCTGACAATCGCGTTTTTCAAAAGAACCCAAACATGTCTTGAACATTATTTTTATGTCTTTGCCTCGTCAGCCCTACCTGTTGGTTGATTCCTCGCTGGTACACCAAGTTGGTTCCAGAACCTATCGACTGTTGATCACCGGTCTCGCCTACAACGCATCCACTATGATCCACGGTGAAATAACTGCAGTGGTTGTTGCTTATACACGCCGCAGCACATCGGTAGTAGGTTGCAAGGGACACATTAGATTGCCAAGCAATGCCGTGTGGATCGTTAAGATGAAACCTGCCGATTGTGCGAATGCTTGCTGCCGACGCCACACAAAACATAAACAGTGCAGTTACTGTGGCCGAAACAAAAAAGAAGAAACGAAATCGACGACAATTCCTGAGATCCTAATATTGTAACATAGCTCAATAAAATTATAACTCTTAAGCAGGGTTGAAGTATGGTCTATCGCAATATCTCACAATCACCAGTCTATCACAATTCCAGTCTATCACAATTCCAAGTAATAAAATTACAAGCTATTCCAATGAATTGTGCCAAAAGCACCCCTTATCATTGTTAACCAACTCCTATAACGACTGCATATTTACTTATGTTTGTATCAGTGATTGACTCGACACTGGTTTTGGGCCATATTCGATTGGCCAGCGGATGAGGAGTTGGTCAGATCTGTAAAAAAAAAAAATGTTGACAAACCGTTGTTAAGAAGAGCCATATTTGATCCCCGTTTAATGTATCAGATGTGGACGAGTTGTGATGAGCTTTCCTAAAGGTCTTGTTGAGCGTGTGACACCAAACAGTACACTTTATTTGTCGTAACTACGTGGCAATTATCAAATGCCGCGGTCAGTTGTTTGGCGCTCAGTATCAGCGTTGTGCCGAAATCTACAAGTCCTTACAGACCGTACCGGCGCTGGTACAATAACGGCACTGCATTCAGCCCATATTACCTTGGAGGGCGTTTCAATTTTCTCTTAATTCCCAATACAGTAATCAATATCGATTAGGTGTATGAGAGTGTTTCGAGGGGGGGGGTTAACGTTGATGGTGAGCGTACTGAAAATATTGCTTGATCAGTGTTTTGAAGGTTTCCTCTGAAACTTGACTGAGGTAATGGCCACTAAAATACCTGTTCAATATTTTCGTTGCATTCTGTGTATGGATGTAAAGAGGCAATTTGTGAATACCGCGTGTGGGTCATGGCCAGGCAAATTTGTAATTTTCGCCGTCCGAACTGCAAGTGCATTTCAGAATACAGCAGCGAATGTCTGAATGCATTTGCAAGGAAACGGGAGAATACAAATCGGCCTTCTGTAAAATTAAAGTCTCCGGTAACCGGGTCCCTAACAGGTGTGAACTCCCAATTATACCGTTCATGCACACGTTTATCCCCGGAATATCAAATGAGAGTGTTTTCTATGAATCAACGTTTATTCATTTTATTCATTAAAAGGTTTAATATATCATCTTTTACAATTGCCAGCTTATTTCATAACTATATAACATGTGATAAGCAAATTCCAACTTAAAAAGCGATATTAAGACATCCGTGACTGCAGAAATAATTTGAAGTTTAAATGGAAATTTGAAGGAATAAAGAGTCCGTATCACGGTTAACACTCTGAAAACGTTAAAGCTCATACACTGATGCCTACTTATCACCGATTATTCTCTGCTTGCATCTTTGATACATGTTGTATGTCTTGCACGTATTTTTTTTTTCATTTCATTTACGGCTGAATGAACCATATTGAAGAATACGATAAGGCAAAACATGAATTTTGAAAATAGCTGATTTACTGTTATTATTCTTTACAGTTCTATTACCGTGCAATATTTCTTACGTATTAAAATTGATCAGTTAGTACCGAGTCACAGCAACGAACTAACAAAATTGAAGCTGTTATGACAGAAACATAGATCACCATGAATACTGCCCCAAGCAATTTTATCTATGGAAGAATACTGTAGCGCAACGGTGTGCTTGCAGCGAGTTATTTAGGGCGCGAGCAGCAGCGAGCTTGCGCAGCGCCCTCTGCAGTTGGGTCCGTTCGCGCGTTCCAAAGCAGGAGTTGATCACATCACGTCGTTGAGAACGGACGTGGTTTTCGGCGTCTCGTCGAGAACGGACGTGTGTGCGTTGTGTTGCTGCACTGACGTGCTGACGACTGGGCGAGGACAGGAGGTCAGTAGCCGGAGACACACCGGGGATCTGAAGCTTGGTCCGTGTGTTGCTACCTCGTGGGCTGTATCCACTGGGGCCTCGGGAGTCCTGCCGCCGGTAACTTGGGGTTGCCTGATAGTAAGTCGCAAAAGAGCGTGGGGGAGGGGGGGGGGGGCGCTGCGAATAGTCCACCCTTGACGCAGGTGCCGTTTCATTCAGTAATTATTGTTGATTGACTCTTACATTCAAATTGAACCCAATAGAGAATTAAAAAGAACTTGATTGTCGTTGTCTGATGAATAAAGGTGTCAGTGTCTGTTCCTTCATCGTTTGTTCAGTCTACCAGTTGGTGTCTCTTCCTTAAGTGAACATCCTTAAGGAGACTACTTTGTACGTGTTGGAGGCATACGGCCTCCCGAACGGACGCGTTTCCTAATCACCTAGATCACCGCTCGTCTAGGCTGACCAAAGGCTTAAGTCAGGAGGCCAGGGCGACCTGAGTTTGGGGAGCCCCGGTTCATCAGCGCCACAATACAATGTCTTCAGAAAGTGCAGACTTAATATAATATAAGTGGTGGTGGTGTAATTGTGTGCGTGAAGGATCACATCAAAGCTTCAGTGATAGATGATCTTATTGTCACTTTCACCCGTAATCGAGGGAGAAGGGGTGATGTTGAACTACTAAAAATTCCACAGATGTGTTCCATCTACTGCAGTTTGCAGTGTACATCCCACATGGAATATTTTTATGTCACCACATCATCAGTTTGTTTGTTTTTCCTGTTCTTTTTCTATCCGGATAACATTTTGAAATTAGTTTTAGAATTGCGCTTGTAATGCACCTGTGACTATTTCAATTGAAAAGGTACTCTTGTCTTAAATTGCTCTGCTATTAAATATGCATACACATATCTGTACAAACAGGACTGTAGATCAGCCTCATTGACCAGTTATGCATTTTGGGAACCAGGGTTAGATTTATTCAAGTGTTTTAACCTATAAAAGTCAGTCAATGAGATAGTAAAGTACAAACTGGAGGTTTTTGTTTTTGTCTGGTTAAAAATCACAGAGTGGTCGGGCAGACAACTATTTCATTCAACTCTGTCGCTGGAAGCGGCCGCCTGTGACCACTCAGTTTTGGTTGTACAGAAATTATTATCGTTAGTATTACTGTTCATTTTATATATGAGTACAATTAGTAAAGTATATAGTTTAGTATATAGTTAGTAAGGCCCTTTTACACAGGGCTGCGACATTTGTACCACCTATGAGCGACCAAAAAATGGCCAGGACGCTCAATGGTCGCCTAAACACAGAAAATCCTGTGTCTATGTAACTGCTCCAGCGATCCTTGTGTGCCTCCCATGAACCACCAAAACTGCAATTTTCGGACATTTCAATGTCGAGCTACGAGCGACCTGTGCGTCCACAGAGGCACTTGCCTGCCTCCCCTGTGCTTCCCCTGTGCAACCTACGGCAACCACATAGGCGACCCCCGAGCAATGTTTGGGCAACCATTGAGCCTCCCCTGTGCCTCCTCTGTGCCATCATCGGCGACCAACGTTAACTACGGCGATCACTGGTCGACCATTCGGCCATGCTTCTGCCTCCTAGGCGACCCTTGAGGCACAAGGGAGGCAGAAGCATCGCCCAGATTGACGATACAAATTTGCAATAGAACGGATCTTTTAAGTGGCGACCATGGGCCGACCATTGTGCATCCATTCTGCAACCACGTGAATGCTTGTGCCTCCCTTCTGCCTCATTTGAGCAACCAGCCTCTGCGACGACCTTTGTGCGACTGTTGTATACATGTTCAAAAATTTACGGCCACCCGTGGCGTCCATGGCGATGTCTGAACATCCTGTGTACCACCTTTGAACGACCTAGGCAACCATTCGGCCCAAAGGACGCAACCCTGTGTAAAGGGGGTCTAAGCTTCATCAACCTCCTTTCTCCTCTACTTTAGAGCAATGCCCTTTAGGCTCATCGAACAACTGTCCATCCTGGTACTTCGTACCTTCATCTCATTTCATCTTTATATACATTACGGAAATAACACAGTATCATGGTGCCAACCTCCTGTAGGAGTGAAAAGTACAAATTCATAATTTGTGATTAACTTTGGAGTGATCTTGATACTTGTAATCTACGTGAAACATTAAGTTTGCAGTAATCTTGATACCCCCAATCTACATTTTATCTTTATATACATTGCCGAATTAACGCAGTTTGGGTGGCAATCTTTTACAGGAGTAAAAAGTACAAATTCATAGTTTTTCATTAACTTTGAAATAGTCTTGATACTTGATACTTCTTATCTTCGTGAGACTTCCCTTTTTACATATCTTTTTTTTGTGCATTTTGGGTCTTCCATCTAGCATGCTCCACAAGTAATTCTTCAGACGGCCCTTTGTAGGCCAAGTGTGAGGCCCCTCCGGATCTCATGCTATGGAGTCCATATTTATTTGGATTATCTATCCCAATGTGGGGGACATGATTATTTGGGGTGCATGTTGTGCTAAACTTTTGTTAATTCCCGTGCGCTAATAATAGGCCGTGCACCTGGGGCCCCCTGGCAGGGGTCATGGGTCAAATAGCGAGACTCGCTGACAAGTTGTTACGAATGTATACATTGGTGGGGGGTACGCGTATATGCAAGGCAGAAGATTTGGGAGTGTGGGCTGTGTTTTCGTCGATGGTTGATGGAATAAAAAGAGGAGCAGTTTCCTCCAAGTTAAAAGAGTTGAGCTGACTGGAGAAACCCTTGCCTAGTTTCTTCCTTTATCGGAGACTCATATGCCTTTGGGCAGGGCGAAATATTAATCATAAGACAGCTGTCACGCCCCAACTATCACATCGGTCCCAACTGTAGTTGGGCCTGTCCCAACTATAGTTGGGCCTGTCCCAACTGTAGTTCCACAGTTGGGCTGGCCCAACTATAGTTGGGCCTGTCCCAACTGTAAGTTCCACTGTTGGGCTGGCCCATCTATAGTTGGGCCACTCCGATGTTTTTATTTTGCGGTGTCCCAACTATAGTTTACATTGATGTACAACCGTAAAACGTTCCCTACAGCTCTGATACACGTCTGACTTTACTGGGGACCACTGAAATTAGTTATTGATGGGCGAATCTATAGTTGGGCCACTCCAATCTTTTTATTTTGCGGTCCCAACTATAATGTACATTGTTGTACGATTATAAACGTTCCCTACAACTCTAATACACATCTGACTTTACTTGGGACCAATGAAATTATCTATGGGTGGGGACCATCTGTAGTTGGGCCACCGCAATATTTTTATTTGGCGGTCCCAACTATAGTTTACATTGATGTAGGACTATAAAACATTCCCTACAGCTCTGTTACATGTCCGACTTTACTTTGGACCTTTGACATTAGCTATAGCCTATGGGTGGGGCCCATCTATAGTTGGCCGGCCATGGCAATCTTTGAATTTTGCAAAATGTTGCTGGACAATAAAACCCAGCAGCTGGACAACTCATCCAACTAGGCAGTACCACGTGACCGGCCAGCCTTGCGGCCTGCACAGTGCACGACGAATACACGGTGCCAAGTTCGCGGAACATTATTAATCCAACAAGATCTATCAAGCATGAAGCATCCGGCGCAACTCCAGTCCTAACTATAGTTGGGCCGACCCAACTGCCGCACTATAGTCGGGACAGTCCCAACTATAGTTGGGACCGATGCGATAGTTGGGGCGTGACACCGCTACACCAAGCTGCTTAAGTGCGTTTATCATTCCCTGCATCTGGTGTAGCTGAGAGGTCTTTGTGAGATGGGTTTATATGACTTTGTAGTTGACTGATATGACAGAGCCGTCAATAGAAACTCATCCTGTCCGAAGTGTAGGTTACATTATGACATGTATCTATGCAGAGCTTGTACTGGTGAATACTCCTCTTTAGAATCCAAAATAGACGAGTTGGAACCATCTCTAAATACATCTGTTTTAGACCTTGGAATGTGAGTTTCCAAACCTTTGCCGTCCGACAATTGCTTTATGTGGCTGGTCTTGAGTTGGGCCATTTCGTCATGTCTAAACAGAAGTGTGAACTTTAGTAGAACGTAGCAAGCCGTTCTCATCTGCATCAGGGAACTATGGGGCTTTTGCATAATTTTCGACTATTGCTTTTACCAGATCTAAGGATATTAGTTCTTTTTTATGTGGTGGTTTATCTCTTAAGTTTTCTCTTTTGAGCAAATAAGAACTGTTGAACTATCGATGAGTCTAAAGGATTAAGTTTTGAATTGACTAATGAAACCATTTTAGGGCTGCTGCGGTGTTAATTATTGTGCTATCAGAATTCATAGAACTACTGATATCTGCTATGTACGCTGCGATTATTTCTTCACGGATTGGATGTACTATTGGAATTTTAATATCGTTGAGCCATGAAAAGAAAACTCTGCACTTGTAGAGCGATATCCGTTGATGGTGCCCTCTCCTTTAGACAACAAAAATTTAGAAAGAAAATGTGCTTGAATTCTGCAATTTCACTTGGAAACTCTTTCCAATATCTCTGTTTGTAAATAATCTAATGCACATAAGGAAAACAAAAAAATATATATTTTAAGTGACATATTAATTACACTCATTCGTACAGTCAGTGTAAATAACACACATTTTGCCATGGAAACTGTCCGGCCCAAAAAATTGAATTTGGAGGCCAAGCGCCAACTCGTTTTCATGCGGATAATTGGGTTGTTTTTACTAAAAATGTTTCCTAATCGTATTTATAAAATCTGATTTGGTTTCGGAATTTCCTTAGACGTCCTTAAGCATATACGTTGATGTGGGCCTAGGTAATAAACAACTATTAGCCTACATATAAAACTGGACATTTTATAATAAAATTGAGTGCTTTGACGAGGCCTCAGTACAGACCTACTATAAGTATCGCACTAAAAAAATCCTTGGCATCAGTTGAAAGTATTAACTAGGCACATTTTAGTTTTCCGTAAGGTGATACGTCATTAATCCCCCCCCCAAAAAAATCGATGATAAGGGCATCATATTTGACATAGAGGCGAAAACTAAGGGGAAGAATGGCATACAAGATATAATTGAGGTAAATGATGTTATTCACTGCCACTAAGTAGCCCAATGTGATTTTCATCTTTGACTTCTCCTGCATTTCATGCATCATAAAATACAAATGATTCACACATTTTGATCACAAGTCACTGATGATGCAAATTCAGTGGAACCTTACGTTTCTGAACTTCACTTTGAAAATAAAGCGATTGCTTCTTATTTGCAGTCATCAGCTGACGAAATTGCAGGAGAAGAAGATTGTGAACCTGACAGCGTAAAGGGAAAACAAATAACCAGTGACATTGCTGGCTGGGCATTTGAATAATATTAATAAAAGTCCAATATCGGCTCTGGGTTTATTGCAACACATCCTTATCCCACATTTTCCTTCAATGCCAACGATCCGGAACTCTGTTCAACTCAATCTTCACACGTCTACATTGTAAAAAGAAATGGCAGGTGGGCAGCATCATTACCTTGGCACTGAGCAGAATACCCAAAACAGATCGAGTTCACATCCTGAATTCAATTCAGATACCAAAGAACAATTCTTGATGCAGGCTGACTTGCCCGTAGTCGATGATATTGAATTATTTTACGACTTGGGGAATGATGAAATGATATTTAAAAAGCTTGATGGGGAGAAGAAGGGGCCTTGACAACATGTTTCACAAGGTGGCTATGTTCGTGTTAGAAAGATTGTATTGATGTATGGAATTAATTACGGACGTGTTTTTGCAGCTTTTGTTTACGAAATGGACGCAATGTGTCCAAGTTTACAGGGAAAACGAAGTGGACAACCGAACAAAAATACTACGAACGCTTCGTATTTACCGTTTGCCCACGAGTTTTCTATTTCTACTCTTTATTAAGATTATTCAAAACGAAATCCGAAAACGTTTATTCGGTTGTTGCAATTTCAATGACAGTACGTTAATGCAATGTATGTGTTGGTTACGTACGTTACTTTTGTTATCCACAAAACCAGGTTTTGCTGAAAACTAAATGGGTTTTAGCTTTTGCCAAGAGCTAAACAATTTTGTAAACAAAAGCATGTGCTTTTAGGCTAAGCCCCAACAACATTTAGATCATACATTGTTTTCACACTGTGTGCTCACTCTAACCGTAGGACCATCATCACAATCGCTATTATAAAGTGATATATTTCAACATAATTATAATATGATAGTGTGAAACAATGGCTTCTCAATCTGGCCACATAGTGACATATCATAGTGTATATCGGAAGGTATTACACTTTTTGAGAATCCATGTAAACTATTTTGATTACGGAGCAATATTTCGCCTACAATTCTTTTTTGGCCCCCAAAAATCCGTTAATTGACAGATCGTTTGAAATCACCCTAAATGTTCTTGATTTCCTATAATTGGCACCAAGCCAAACGGAATAATTTCACGGAATGTTTAATACCAGTACGACCTTTAATCCATGTAAGCTATTCAGTGTGTTACTTAAGGAAAAAATGCAAATAATCCTGTGTCTTTAACTAATTTCGAATAAAAAAAATCGATTCATATTACTGAAAATTTTTCGTTAACTACTCAATTCAAGTAAATTGAAAACCTTTACCGTTTAAAATAAAGAACTCGAGTAATATACAGTAACACTTAGCGAACATAAACCTGCAAATATACAAACTATTCAAATTATTAAAAGCAAAAGTAGGTTCGATTAAAAGAAAACGACTATATTTGAAGACACTACTGATGATTTTTTATAAGCCAAATAAATTGTAAATGATTCGGTTTTTTTGTCACGTTTTATGACATTATATGAGCTCTGCATTTTGTCCCCATTTCATTCTTTGGCACACATGTCCGTCAAATGTTATTTAAAAAAAAGCTGAAAACTAAAACGCATTGGCTAGGTGTTTAGTGCGTCGACATAGTTTGTTAGCATCTTCTTAAAATAAACAAAATAATTTGGTTGAAACATGCGAACATTAAATCGTCTTCCCTAAAAAAAATATTTTTATACGGTTACATGAATAATATAATTGCACCAAACTAGAAAACTATAGGACATTAGATGAACACGCACACCACTGTCAGGATAATCTACTATTTATATTGAAAACATAAGAAACCCTACTTATTCACAGTATTACTTGTTGCACTAAACCTCTACGTAAATATTTTTTTTTTATTCACTGCATTACGACTTGACTACACTGTACTTTACTACATTACGACTCAAGCTAAGAACTCCAAAACTATATATTCATCTTCTTGTCTACCTTACAACACTTTTAACCCATTTTTCAACGTAACATATGGAGTATCGGCTACAGTTGCTCTTCATTAAATTAAATTAAAAGGAGTGATGTCTTTGCCTTTTTTGTGCGAATGTTTTCCAATAAATACATCGCGATGAATCACTTGTCAAACCGTGACCATTTAAAATTTTCTGAAATATATCATATATATTTATTTCAGCGTGTAAATAAATGTAAATGATTGTTTAATAAATACCGTTTTATATGCTTCTGATACACGCGCTTAAATTTAAATTCAAACTTTCACCGATTACAAGGCATTATATATATGCCATGGAGTATTAGAGACCATTTTATTTACAGTCATATTATAATATCAACACACATGTGTTTCAAAATATAAACAAACCTCCACCATTAACAAGGCAATGTATATGCCATGCCATAGAGTAATACAGGTTATAGTATTAGCGTTCTACCGATATACGTTTTTAAATCTAAATACAAACCTCCTCCATTCAAAAGGCAATACATATGCCATGCTATAGAGTAATAAAGACTACAGTATTAAACAATCATATATATACTACCGATATCCGTGTTTCAATTTAAATGCGATCTTTCACCATTTACGCCGCCACACACATGCTATAGTATCAAGGTAATATTGAAAATTATAGCTAGTTGTAAAAGACTGCGTGTTTGGATGGTAGACTATGGACAATTTCACGCATTCAGACAGGAACACATAGTGATAATTTCCAAAATAGTTCGAACTTGGACATGACTTCTAATAAGAGTCTTTTGTACTCTTGCTTGCATATAACCATGTCAACTGTTTGTCTAACCGTCAGCAAAGTCCAACATGCCTAGGTTTGATTCCTATTATACCACTGTCAGGTTTCCTACCGGAAGCCTACACAATAAATGGGGGGTTTGTATTGAGAATATGAGCATCCATCTATACATGTACATGCGGTCATCATCAACGCTAATCGGCCGTCCAGCGTTGGAAAATGGTACCAAAATATAAAAAAAATCTTGAAAATGTCAGCACACCAGGTGCCATTATTTTCAGGGGCGTTAATCCCAAGCTGTGTGTGTGTGTGGGGGGGGGGGGTATATCTCCCCCACATTTTGACCAGGGCGGGAATGGGCTACTGAATCATCCCCCCACACACACACACTTTTTTGTTATGAGAAAAAAATGTTGATTTTGAGGTAATTTTTCAACATCCTAAAGACAACACTGAAAAGCAGGGCAACGAAGAACAAAAGCTTTTAAGGTGCGCCTATTTGATGCCAATATATACATATGTATATACATCATCCCCAATTCCCCACTCGCCGGCACAGATTTACGCTACTAATGATTTTACAGGATGCTTTAGACTGTCATTCACTAAAAGGTCACTAAGGTATTTCATAATAATTTCGTAAGTTTTTTTTTATGTTTGCAAATGTTGTATATTTCCTTTCATGATGTATAACAAACCAATCACTGCTGATGACAGAGTTCTCGCTGCCAACCGACAGCTACAATGTGTCTGTGTGACAGTTTCAGTAGTAAAAAGCGTCGTCAAATCGTTCCTGATCCATCTTCGCATCTGTAAAAGGAAATAAATATGCAAACAGCAGACAGTTTGAAATATGCCTTCTTGGTAACCGGGGTAGCCTGTGTGGTTTGTGTAGCACACAATCTCGAGGGCTCTTTGCAATGTAGTCAAAAAATAAATCGATGAGGTTCTGACTTTATAACTTTTTTTATAACTCAAATAATTTGTAATTCTAAGATTCATTGAATTAGAAGGTTTCTTTCTAATTTGGCGTTATGTTCAATTATACGTTTCAAGAGATATTGCGTAAGTTCAATCAAAACGGCAAAAGTTAATTTTTCTGTCATACAGTACTATATAGCACGTCAACAAATTCCTCAACGTACAAGGAATTACCCATTGCAAGTAGTAATTTCATGCCTCCAAGGAAAAAAAACACACACACACAATCACACTTACCAGGGCAGGTCCAGGGATGATGTACGGTAAGGAGAAATTTGGGTCACGATATACGTTATCTGGCCGATATGGTAGGTCTTCGTTCTGAAATGAAAACAGAATACACCCCATCATGTTATATTGCTTACGGTTTGAGGTACCGTACTTCAATCGTGGACACTGGACAGTCGTCCAGGATAATTGAATCCCTCAAACTCCATGCAAGGAAACAAAATATGAAGAACACTTGAACGTCGGGTGTACAGAAATCCTCTACGGAGACAAAACTAGTTGGTGCATTGCTTTCTTGTCTTCCTACACAATAGTCCAACGGGGATCAAGACGTACGATACCATTCAATTGAAGTTCAATTTCAATGTCAAGCATTATGTTACTTATCTAGGAAATCAAATTTACGATGCTTGTGCTCTTCAACAAAGTATTCAAACTACGTTTTTTTATGTTTGTGGCACAAGGAAATCCACTTTGCGAGAAGACTGGCTGCCAGTCCACACATAATCGGTACCGATTGTGGGAACCAGCCACCCCGCGAAAAATAGTATTGTACGGCAGCCAATGATTCGAATTTGTAACGTAATAATTCAATAACTAAAATATGGCCGATTGTCTTATTCAAAAGTGGATAACTTTTGCATAGCAATGTACAAAATAGTAACTTAAAGCAAACTGTATTTTATGGTCTTTTTTATTTAATTATTTATTCATTATTTTTTTGTTATTTTGTATTATTTTGTTTGGTATTATTTGTTTGTCATGTTTTTTATTTTATTTCATTTTATTTATTTATTTTTATTTTTATTTTTTTTATATTTTTTTTTTGGGGGGGGGAGTCTGGTTTGAAGCTCGAAAACATTACCAGCAACGAAAAGGTTAACTACACAAGGGGCTACTCCTCTCTGATTTGCGTACGCACCTGTTGATAGTTCTGATACATGTATGGTCGGGCAAATGACGCGCGATCGTGGTGGCGCCTTGGGTTCTGTTCGGATGACCGACAAGCCAGAATACAGCAGAAAACCACTCCGACAATGATGATTAGAAGCACCAACACGCCAAGGACAACCGCAAGGGCAATGACTCCGCCATTACCAACTTCCTCTGTCAATAGAATAAGATTAAACAACACTTTCAGAAGCAGTTTCATAACACAAGGCTTGAGGACAAGAAATATTTCCTAGCTCTGATTTTCATATTTAATAAGCTCTACAATCTTAGACCCTGGCATTTTGTTTTGGAAGCAAGATCTTATTATTTAAGCGTGGTGTAAACGAAGTTTGATGTAAAAAAAAAAAAAAAAAAAAACAAGTAAAAAACTGTCATAAGCCCCCCCCCCCCGCTTTCCCCCTCCCCCACTCATCCTACCAAAATGGGACCTAAAACATAATCAGGTGGGTTTTTTTCTGGGGAGACAGGTACACAATTAATCCAAAAAAAACTATAAAGGTAAGAAAGCAGTGCAGATGTGATAGGATCATAAGCAAAACGAACTTTTTTCATTGTTGTATTTGAAATTGCTGCCGAAAAAAAAACATCATACCTGAAATTTCACAAAGGCTTCCAGTGGAACCGTCGATGCACCTGTAAAAAAAATAATAAGCTATTTATGGGATCTTTGTCTTGGAAATCGGTTTAATAGTTTACAAAATGTGTCAAGCGTGGTGGCACGTGGTTTTTACAGGTTAGAATCTGGTTTGGACGAGACAAATGTTATTTGTGGATCAATATAATGATATGAGAATGTTGCACTCATGACTGCACGTTACATCCTTATGTGCTCAAAATTTGAAAAACGTAGTTGTCTAAACTATATTTATATTAGATCGTTATCATTCAAGTGATGTCATCAACGAAGTTTATTAGAACAGAGTTGCCATCACGAAGTATTTAATGTCTAACTCGACAAGCAAAAGTCGTTAACCATAATTATCAGACACGAGAGACATAAATTTCATGACTAATTAAATCATAATCAATACCATAATAGCGTATATTAGCCAAAATCTGTAACGTTTTTGTCTGTTTCCGTGACTTTAGTTGTGCATAGTGCAATTTGAGCATCGATATAATGTGAGTAACGTATAATGAAAAGTTACTTTAACTGATATTCATAAATACTTTATACATGTTACGAATTGCTATTGGACTCTCGTGAAATCCGGTGCCTTTTAACGTTTCATTGGTTGAACGTTCACATTCCTCACGTATGCATGCGCAATACTACTAGTGAATCAGTATTTCATAGTCCAAAATTCACATAGAGCTATATTAAATTACTAGAGCGCTAACTCTTCATTCTTGCGCGCGGAGACGCTTTGAAGCTGTCCTGGGCGCAGACATTTTGAATTCATGTGTGTGTTTGTAGAACATAATGAAATAAGATGGATTGAATTTTGAAAGTGTACTCTTCAGGCAACGCGCAAGTAGAACTTACGCAGACAACTTAAGCGCGTCATGACAGTTCAAAAAAGTCACGGCAAAAAGCATCCGCAGCGGAGGGACGCGCAAGCGTTGCGCTGTTTGCGTAGAGCAAAATGAAAGGGTCATTTGCTGATCGTGCGTGTCGGTTTTGGGCGTATCGGCTTCGATGACGCACCGGTATGGAATACAAACGCAGATATGCAAACAGCAGTACAAAAGCCGTACAAAATTTGTATTTCTCCATAGGTTTGTGCACAAACATGGATGCGCCAATCAAGCATTACTTTGTAAATCGAGTTAGTGCTCGAGTAATTTAATATAGATTCATAAATACCTCAGACAGTTTACGCATTCCTATTGGTCGAGACCCCATCACGTGGCCAGTCTTAAACGGATGATAAAGACATGGCTAGCTGGTCTTAAACATTTTCCAGTGTCACAATAAAATGTGGACTCCTAAAATTCCAGTGCCTCTTATCGTTTCATTGGTTGAACTTTCACAATCCTCACGTAGGCATGCGCAACACTACCAGGAAGTTAGAATTTTATAGTTCTAAATTCAAAACCCAACGCACCAGGTGCGTTCTGCGCGACATCGCGTAGAACATGATACGCTTCAATCTCCATAAAAGGGTTGTTTACATCTTACTCGCCAGCTGAACACTCCATTATTTTGCAGGAGGGATGTTTCAAAAAGCATAAAGTGAATTTGTTGAACAAAATCGGGATGTTTTGAACGAATTATATGATTTTTTTTACCGAAAAGGTATTTATGAATCCGGCTCGGGTAATTATCAGCACCCAGACTCTAAGTGGTATTAAACAGAGTGATAAAAAACCTCCGTAGCACACATTTATTCCCTTATTCACACTACACCAGCCCACCTGCTTTTTGCGCGACATCGCGCAGTACGCGCGACGCGCACGCCAATCTTATTATAAGGAGAGAAGTTGTAGAGGGACATTCCATATTAAAGTCAGAGGGGTGTTTCTTCAAACATGAAGAATAATTGTTAAACAAAATGGTTACAGCGTCTAGTTGTTGACTTGTTTTGACCGAAAAGGTATTTATGGATGGGAATAAATATGTGTTTGGTCGGTATTAAGCACTCTCTTTAAGACCGGTTGGAATCTGGAGTGCTGATAATTACCCTCGGCTTTGCCTCGGGTAAATATCACCCATCCAGACTCTAACCGGTCTTAAACAGAGTGTTTTAATACTTCCCAAACACACATTTATTCTCCTATTCACTTACGACAATTTATCATACACAAAGTAATTCAAGTAGAAATCGTAATATGCAATGTCCATCAAGGGACAGTGTTTAGAAAAAAAAGTAATTATAATTAAACTGACATGATTCCAAAGAGTGATAATGGGCAACACTAATTTGAAATTGTAAAAGTCATTGATATAAAAACCAAAATACGCAATGCCCAGCAGAGGACAGGGTCAAACAAAACTACCTGCAAATGTACGTATAATCCGGAAAGTTTCCTTGCTGTTCACAGCTACCAGAGTTTTGACAGTGGTACGCCGGGCACCCTTCGAATGTATCTGTGGTTGAACAAAGGAAGGACGCTAAAATTAATCTTGATTTGTTTTTGGTTTCTGACAAACCCTAGGATGGTTACATTTTCATGTTAGAAGACTTTGTTTGCAATATACACGACTGCACCAAACGAGTTGTCTCAATAAGTGCAAAAAATGGTTTATAATTAAGGCATGTTCTAAAAGCCTTGCCACTGCCGTACCGAATTCAATTGTAATAAGCTTTAAATTATTTAATTTTTAGCACGGCAGTTGCTTAAATTCATGAAGAGTAGCTTGCCATGACAAAAAATGACGCTCAAGCAGCTGATTGTTACGGAAGCCGGTTCGTGCCTGGTTAACATTTATCCAAAAAAAACTATTGCAAAATTATGCAATAAATTTTCGAAATAATGTAATGGTTTTGCGAAAAAAGGAAATAGTATTGCGCAATAACGCAATGGTTTAGCGGAAAAACGTCATAGTATTGCGCTCTAACGCAAAAGTATTGAGTAATGATGCAATGGTTATGCGAAGAAATGCAATAAATTTATTGCTAAATAACACAATATTATTGCCAAGTTACGAAAGATTATTGTAAAATAAATATTATTGTTTTTAATTTTTAAACCTGGTTCGAACGGGCATTTGCTCTATTAGCGCTATCATGAAATCGCTCTGCATTCACAACCGTGGTGCGAACCTCAGAGAAATTAATATGAACATTTGCACTTCTACAAATTGAATCACAGGAGACCCTGTCGCGACAAAGGACAGTGCAGTGCTGAGCTCACATTGCCCAGCCAAATGGTTCATAACGCCGTGTTATAGCATTGATTTGCAGGATTTAATTCTTAACACGGCAAGAATAATAATGTTTTCTCTTATGCCTAAATCACAAACCCTTTTGACTGTTGTAAAAAAAACCTTGCGTTTAGGAATGAATAATTGATAACATTTCCATATGAATAAATTTGGAAATCATAGTATGTTTTAAGAACAATGTGTTCATGGTATGGGTTTTGAAAGATCAAATAAAAATATATAAAAACAAAGAAACATAACTTTTCATCTTACATTATCGGGTCATTTTCACCAACAAAAGGCCCTTAATGGACTACATATGTTACGTTTGCGTACTTGTAACAACTGTAGCATCTGGGTCAATCGTCAGCGAATTGTCAAGTTGCCCATTGTTGTTCATTGCATTGGTGTGGAGCACATCCCGTATGGTCTCACTATCGACTAAGGAGTTGGCTGAGTATCTGGCAACACCATTCACAATGACACTACCATTCAGATATGACGTCACTTCGAATTCAATGACGGCAGATGTCCTTACAGAACCGCGGAGACTTCGAAACACCTACAACGAGTAAAAGTGGTGTTCGATAATTGAAATATTTACGAGTGATTCTAATCCCCGTTCATCACATAATGTTGGCCGACAACAGCATATTGTCATGTTTGACTAAGTGCCGAACCTGCACAAACAGCAGCAAACACGGTTTTGAGAAAATAGCTAAGGAAATCGTCTTCATTGCAAGGATGTTCTTACCGCAATTTGAATTGCAATCGACATAGTCCGAAACGCCTCAGAGTTCCTATCCGTAAGATGAACGGAAAATATTACCGGTTCCCCATTAATATCCAGGATCCGGAGCTGAACGCTAACCTCCGAAAAACCTGCAGAGAATATTTTAACATTTAGAAATTCTTCAGTGACCCCAAGCCATTAGTCATTTTGATACAAATGTAATTGTGTAGATTTGTTTGTCATTCGGTATTTAACCACTCTTGGCATCGATAACTATGTACGGATCGAAACGTTTGACTTGCACCTTCTGTCTGTTATTTATGTAGTGGCAAAATTTCACTCACAAATTTAATACAGAATGATTCAAACAAAAGTGGAACTAAAATTCTGTGTCATTTTCTTTGTTGTTCCAAACATTCAAAATACACAATAAACTGCCAATTTTTTTTTTTTTTTTACAAAACGATTTTAGGGTCATTGTGTATAAGTGGTGATATTCTTTGAACGGATTGAGCAATTTCACTTTTTTTCTATCTAAAGGTAGCTTATGAAATTGGCTTTCCATTCATTATTACTTATTGTGCTACACATATTTATTTTGTTTTTAAATATGAAATATATTTTTGGGGGTTTGGGTTCCGCTTTTTTGACTCACCCTGCACGTGACAGTGTTGGGTTAAACCAAACGAATTTTGCATTCAGAGCGATTGGCCTTCGACAACGAAACTTAAAAATCCCATTATCTGATTAGTAACAACCAGAGGGAAAACCAAACGCTTCTGAATGGAGATTTTCAAACCTGTATATTCTTTTTGTCGTTTGTTTGTTTTGTTGTTCATCAAAAAAAAAGTCAGGAGCAATGAGGCCTATAAAGATCTTTCGTGTTTGAATTATGGGGTTGTTTTCACGAGATTTGAACAATACCTTACCTGATATTGGAACAGTAGTGGACGCAACGGCGGAGAACCTCGTAGAGTACAATGCATTTGTTGTGGAAAATCCTTAAAAAAAGTCAATGAAAGTATAATCACTCTTAAATTGCTTTACCTGACTAGTGTGGGATGCCGCGCTTCCCTGCTAGCTGGGCCGAGTCAAAATTATTATATCGTGTGCTTGAATACTGTAATTTCATTGATTTAGGACTGCCACGTGTCTGGACAATAAAAATGCATGTCACACACTGAGGATAATAATGCACTGCGTACACTGCGAGCATTGCCCACGCGTGTGGAACCTGTCTGCACGCAACCCGAATCGTTAGTAAAAACGTCATACTCGCGCGCGCACCACTGCTTACTCGCACCCATTTGACAAAATGCTCGAGTTGCGTTCACTTCCGGTTCCTTTCGTTTTATGCTACACCGTTTGAAGAACGCATGATTTGAATGAGATGGCGTCATACTAACGAACCGAATAACTTAATAACGCTCAGTCTCATTGTCCGGCAGCGCATCAAAACCTTCAGTTATCAAAGTTTACATCACAGTGATTCTCTCCATTAATCCTCTCCATTAATCATTTTGTGCTTCCGCAAACTCCTTAGGCATAACAAAAAAACTGACAGACAGACAGACCGACAGACATACAGACAGACAGCGCAAGATCTTTTAATATAGGATAAAAAATTAAAAAGAAAATACGTGCATATTGTGCAAAAATGTGATAAAACATTCAGAGACAAATGCCACAGTTCAGTTATGAAACCCGCTTTGTTCATTGGAAAGGAAAAGTAAAGTCTAAATGACAGTAAAATGAAATCAGGGACGTAAATACAGGGGAATGAGAGAGAGGATAGATCCTGAACCCCACATTTTGACAAGTGGGCTTGGGATATTGGATCAACCCTGCCCACCAACAAAATCGCGCGCACATGGTCTTGTTTTACTATACTCCCGAGGACAATGCTTTGTGTTTTCCTTTGTCCCTCTAATTATAACACTCTCCCATAGACTAAGCACACAAACCAACCACAGAGGACCGTTCTGAACACCTTTTTGGGTGAGAAAAAAAGATGAGGATTTGAGGTATTTTTGGAACTTTCCAACATTCAAAAAATAAACGGGAACTAAATCATTAAGCTTAAAATACGCCGATTACCATCGCCCGGTTAACATCGACGTTAATCGAACTTAACATAGCCCCCTTTCCTGTTTTTGTAATATGCATGTTCGGGCAAATTTAGGATTTGTATTATCCACCCCACTCTTGTAATTTACACCACTGCATGAGATAACGATACCTGGCCTAGTCTCGGTGGCTCTTGACTCAGTTGCTGTAGACTCAGTGACGGGCATCCCTTCCTTTGAAGACGACTGAGTCAGTGTGGACGGAAAATCTGCCGCATGCGTTAAATGTCAAAGAGGAAACAAACACAGTTGAACAAAAATGCTATGATCCGAGGCATTCATCAAATGCTAATACGTTTGGGTTGAACAATGTGTTGCAATTAGTCTCCGCTTTATCACAAACAGTATGTATAGAGTAAAACACGCAATGAATGGAAATGAATTAATGTATGGGTGCAACATAAGTCATGTACGAGATGCACAAACACAATACGAATATAAGAACATAATATTAAACATAATTCACTAACCTCTAAATGGAACTTCCGTTAATGAAGCCGTAGGCATTGGGGTGGAATCTGGAGAGATTGGCTTATTGGTGGAGGATCGTTCTGATGTCACTGAAGAAAAACATGCACAACTATTTAGCGGTTGCATCACAAGAAGAGTATATTTAGTATAAAAATCTAACACAACCATGATTATCAGTTATAAATAAAACGTGTACTCAGTTTCAGTTTAAGTATAAAACCATTTTGTCCCTGGTCCACGCTTGCCGGTGTTTACACATGCACACACAAACATATTTACGTTACACACGTAGTGTGGACATTCCTTTGTTTTCGTGTTGTTAAAAAAAAACTTGTGAAAAAAAACCTAATGTTCCTCAAACTGTGAAACTCTTTCAATCCAAATTGTTCTCTATGATTCCCTTTAGTGTTTCTCTTCATTTTGCCACAGATAAACCTAAACACAGATAAACACTGTGTGGACGTGGGCAAGTCTACACCACGTCGCTGCTACCTGATTTATGTTAACCTTTTTTGTTCGGAGGTCCACACAGTGAATATAATGCTTGTACAGACACCCAAGTGTGCAAACACCGGCAATCGTTGGAACACCACCATTGTCCGTAATCCTCATTCCTTTGTTTGTACTCTAACTTTTTTGCAACAGCTCTCATTGGTTTTGTACACGATTTCCAATCGTGGTCGTTCGGTCAATCGTGGACCCTTACCCTTTTGTCCCTAGTCCCCACATGCCGGTGTTTACATACGCACACCCAGACATTTGTTTATGGTGTAAATCCAGGATTTTCTATTGCTCCTCTTCCCTTGTCTTTTGTTCAATTATACTCGCTAACCTCTAAAAGAATCTTCCGTTGCTGAAGTCGTAGGCATTGCAGTCGAACCTAAAAAGATTGGCTGATCGGTGGAGGATTGTTCTGATGTCACTGAAGAAAAAATGTGCAACACTATTTAAACAATAGAAATGAACACAGCGATTGCAACCCCCCAAAAAAGTACATTTAGCATAGGAATCTAACACCACCATGATAATCATTAACAATAAAACGTGTATTCAGATGAATACAAAACTCTTTTGTCCTGGTCCATGATTGCCGGTGTTAACACACGCACACGCACCCCCACACTCGTGCTGTCACTTACAAGTAAAAAAGAATGTTTTATCAAATTTCAACGACGTTGGCCGACCATTTTTTTTCCCTCATAATAATCCCCCCAATCTACCCAATTAACAAAGTCAACATATTGTTCGCAATCGGTAACACCTCCGAGAATGGGTGCAAGCCAGCTAGTCTTTTTTTCCTGACCTGACAATTTTCGACGTCAATAAAGTGCTCCGTTTCGTCTGAAATAGGGTTACGGAACTAGACTTCCAGAACAGCATTTCATTTCTTAGTTTTGGGAGCATCTATGATCACAAAACTTTAAACACGTCAATATTTGGTAAAAATACTTACCCCCGAAACCTATCCATTCCTAAAAAAAATAGTCTACTACAGAGGCATAGGCCTTGATAAGTATAAAGTTAAATACATAACAATTTTTATGTTCCTTAAAATCCGCAATCTACCAATATATTGTTGCTAATCATAAGAGATGCCAAATCAAAAGACGTAATTGACAAATAAACTGTATACACAAAAATGAACATACACGCTATTAAAATGAATATTAGATAATATGATATATTACATGTATAACATTTACTTACAGAAAAGTATTAAGATTTTTAAAGTACTGTAAAGTTATATTTTATTTAGTAATTATTTTGAACAGGTTAAAAAATTTTACCTCTAAATACCCATTTCGGAACAGAACGTTTTAAATATCTTTTCCTGACATTCAAGATTCCATTACAAGCAATTGTAAACTTAAATCGGCAGTTTAAAGTCTGTTTATTGTACATTGATGACTAGCTAAAGAGCATGTTACCTAGTAGGTCCTTTACCGTCGCAAAAGGTATACTCCCCTTAAAGGTTCTTCTGCATAACTATCCACATAACTGCCCGAAACATTGAGTTTCCACCGGGTTGGTTCAGAACTACACAAACGCATAAAATAGGTTTTTAGTGCTACCTCAGAATTTCACAGTACTTCTTAAATCTTCACTTAATTAATTATAAAAACCTTCACGTTGCCAAACAATACAATTGACACAGTGTACTTGACTAGCATAATTAAACATTATGTATATAACAAACACTGAGATAATAGTATTATAACGTTAAATACATACCACTTTCCCCCTTAACATATACAATCAACCATTTCATATAAACAATCACAAATTCGATCAGGTGAGTGCCAATTTTGATTTCTACGATAAAAAAACTCAAATTGTACATGCACACTATTAAAATGAATACAAGATAATATGATATGATATATAATAAAAAGAAAAAAGATATTACAATCTATACTCTTACTGTATTGTTACATTTGTAATTATTTTGTACCGGTTAAAAGTGTTCAGCTCGAAATATCTATCCCAGAACTTCACCGAAGTTCGCTAGACCGATGATACAAACTGTGTATATTTGACCCAACAGATGTCACAAGCCAAAACAAGTCATACGAAATAGTTGCTTTGACACAATTACTAAAAACAGACTAACATTTAAGCCAGTAAACACCAGGTTTCGGGTCTCACACCGACATTTTTACATACCTTGTAAGCTATTAAAGTTTAAGGTTACATAACGACTAGATTTAGTAGAACACAATGGGCCGAATTCATAAAAAAATTTAATTGTTTTTTAGGCTTTTGCTTACATCTGTATACTTAAAAATAAGCAGTTGCTAGCAAGCAAAAGTTTCTAGTTTGAAGCAAAAGCAAAAGCTTGTTACTTGCAAGCAGATGCCACCTGGATTAGCAATTGCCTAAAACGTATACATAACAACAAGCTTTTGCTTGTGTTATTCAGCAATTGCTTGTAGTGTTACAAGATCCCCACATGGTAGCTTGACCTCTCGCTTGTTAGTGATACACAGACATGAGAGAAGATTTCATCATGTTTATGCCCGTTATGATTAGTTTTGTTGCCCAAACTTACTTGAGAACTGTATATATAATGTAGATTGCGTACGGTGTTGAAAATTCAAAATTGCATATTAGAGAATGGTTCAAAGATGTCTTTGTCCTATATGTACATATCTGTTTCATTTTGGACAGATTTGTCATGATTAAAGTAGTGTTCAGTGAACACAAAAGTTGATGTATAAAGTGATGCAACTGCTCTTTATTTCTGCGGAATACAGATTAAGCTACAAATGTTGGGTAGGACTGTAATATTCAGTAAGATAGAATGGTAAAAGCAACAATACTTGATCAAATCATTTCTAACGAATGTAAAGTTACAGTAAATAGAAGAAGAATTTTAGAAAAAAAAATACAAACCCTAAAGCGGGCATCGGCAGAAGTGCAACTGGAGGAACAAACTCCCGCTGAAAATGCGGAAGCCATTTTGTTTATGGTAGGGTTTTCTTGCCCTTTCAGTGCGTCGAAGACAGGAACACAGATTGATCATACGATTTACCCGTTTCATTTGCGTGCGTTTTCTTCTTGACTCGTGCTTTCATGTTTGCAACCTTCTTCAATATTTGTTTGTCATCCATGTTTTTCCCGGTGTTTGTAGCAATTGTTGCTTTGGCATCCTGAAGTGCCCTCTATTTCTTTTCCTTGCTACTTGGTAGTTGAAATTTGTCTTACAGCACAGGGTGTTTTTGGATGATTTTGACCAAAACTGCACTCACTTGTTGATCACATTTGACAGCAGTTTGATCATCGCTCTGTGCACCAATTTTGGAAATTGTGTGGGAAAAGCAAACCTGCTTCTATAAAAAAAACAACTTCACATTTACGCATGCCTCATCGCACATGAATAGCGCTTTATTAAGGACCTGCAAGCAATTGCTGGGCTAGCTTGAGAAAAAGCAATTAGTCAAAGCAAAAGGTTATTTATACGTTTTTAAGCGATTGCTTTTGCTTCAGCTTCTGCTTGATGAACTTTTGCTTTTGCTCGGTGCATCTGTTAAATAGCAATTACTAGTTTTATGAATTCGGCCCATTGTCTCTCATTTCTTTAATTAGTTCGCGAATTCGTTTTAAAAGAATATTCATAAATATCTAAGACAGTTTACGCATTCTTATTGGTCGAGAGCCCGTCACGTGGCCGGTCTTAAACGGATGATAAAGACGTGGCTAGCTGGTCTTAAACACTTTTCCAGTGTCACAATAAAATGTGGACTCCTAAAAATCCAGTGCCTCTTGTCGTTTCATTGGTTGAACGTTCACAATCCTCACGTAGGCATGCGCAACACTACCAGGGAGTCAGAATTTTATAGTTCTAAATTCAAAACGCAACGCGCCAGGTGCGTTCTGCGCGACATCGCGCAGAACATGATACGCGCGCGTCAATCTCCATAAAAGGGTTGTTTACATCTTACTCGCCAGCTGAACACTCCATTATTTTGCAAGAGGGATGTTTCCAAAAACATAAAGTGAATTTGTTGAACAAAATCGGATGTTTTGAACGAATTATATGATTTTCTTTTACCGAAAAGGTATTTATGAATGGGAATTCGCCTCCGGCTCGGGTAATTATCAGCACCCAGACTCTAAGTGGTCTTAAACAGAGTGATAAAAACCTCCGGATCACACATATTCCCTTAATACAGACTATCAGTACAGAAAATACAAGTTTGGTACGTGTGGTAGCATGTGTTTCACATTTATACCATCAAGCAGATTACATATATAAAGATATATAATCAAAAGAATTAAACAAACTGTCTAGTACTTTACATACGGACTGCTATATTTGTTCTGTACCTTTGTTTTGATTAACACATTTTCTAAATATCATCCCTTAACCTAAATTATGTTCGCTTAACCGATTATACAAACCAAGTACACTGGGGTCAGTATAAGTAAAAAAAGCTAACACAAGTCATACAAACTAGTTTAATTTGATTTAATTAAAACATAGTACAAAATAAAGCTAGTAACATAAGGTTACGGGACTCACATCGGCATTGATATACGTCGTGACCTCTGAAGTATATGTTTACATTAACCGTTATTTAGTAAGGAAAATCGTTTCTTGCTCCATGCTTTCTTGCTCTATTTCATGCTTCTGCGTAAAAATAATGCAGAATATAAGTTTGGTTAATACACTCGGAACGTATGTAACTGTAAGAATGCTCACAATTTTGACAGCACAAACAATTCTAGTGTTAAGCAGTTAACATATCCATAGAATAATTCAGGAATTTAGGAATGGTTAGTGGGCGCCAATGTACTTCCGTTGGCATGAATGTCAATTTTTGGCAATAGGTTGGACCATCTTCTGGGATGTTTTAATTTACAAAAAATTGATGTTGCCATTTTTTCTTACCAAAACGGCTTAAAATGCACACAATATGGTGTTATAAATAGGATCTTAAGTATTGATCAAGTATCCATTTGCCCCTTTGGGTTTTTTAATAATGCTCCTCATACTAAGTAACTGCTCTGCATGCGTTTTTAAAATCCTGTTAGTGTGTGGAGTATAAACAGCAGAATTTTACAGTAAAATATCAACGTATTTTCGACTATTTATTAACATGACATGCATCTTTTGCGGAAACACCATGTGCGAATAGTTTCTCAACTAAGAGAATGGTTCTGAAGAGAACCAGAGGTATAAACTCGACGTTCCGGTCAGTATGCTCTGACCGTCTTCAGGAGAGGTCAGAGCATACTGACCGGAACGTCGAGTTTATACCTCTGGTTCTCTTCAGAACCATTCTCTTAGTTGAGAAACTATTCGCACATGGTGTTTCCGCAAACCCTTCATTATTTAGTATCTCCACCATGCAAAGCCTCAAATCTTACTTATGACATCTTTTGCTGGAACATTACGTACATGTTAATGATGTGCAAACCCGACCCGAAACCGAAACCGACCCGACCCAAAACCGACTTAGGGTCGGGTTTTTTCATCTTTTCAGTCGGGTCAGTTTAGCCATCTTTTGAGAAAAAAAAACCGAAATAAACCGAAATAAATTGAAACAGTTGAGAAATTCAGGTGATGCAATATTATTGACAGTCCTGTGACCGCAGCCCATTGTGTGATGTAGCCACAGAGCGCACTATCAAGTTCCCAAGGTATTAATTTCCAGTCGGATCGGGACTGACGTGAAATAGATAGATGATAGATTATAACAGTTTGAATGATACCGCGTGGTGACCATGCGTTTGTTCAATAGCGGAGTTACTCTCGATCAACCCACTGAGTATGACACAGAGCGAGAGAGACGATGGTTTAGCAAAGGAATTCATGCCTTGTGGGTAAGGGCAGGCACAAAAAAGTGATCACTTTGTCCAAGCCAGGTATTCGTTTTTTTCAGGTTCGGGTCGGTTTTACCTTATTTTTTGTCGGGTCGGGTCGGGTCGGTTTGAGGGAGTTAAGATCGGTTTCGGTTCGGATTCGGTTTATATCTCTCATGTTTCAGGTCGGTTTGGCCTGGTCAACCCGACCCGATGCACATCATTAATACATGTACATACACGTTTAGATCTTACAACAAACACATGTTCATCTACCTAATGTTCATAAAGGATTGTGTCCATGGCCAACCATACTAGCAGTACAAACTGCTACAGTGTCAGAACTAAATTGAAGGATCATCCTCCTCATCATCGTCGTCACTCGAGCAACGTGACAGGTTGGCATACAAAATGCCTCGCTGCCTCCTTCTGTTGCGGCTGTCAACTTGCAGGCAGCTCCCAACGCAGCAAAGGCAGATAACACCTCAGCAGAACACTAATTTAGTGCCTGCCAACAATTGAAAGCATTGAACACTGCAGTATTTTGAAGAGACGTACATTATGTCAATATATATTTTTCTTGGGTGTCAACACAGTGGAGGAGGGGTTCGCATTTTTTTTTGAAATTCTATGGAAAAAAAAAAATTGTTGACAGAGCTGGGGGGGGGGTTGACCCCAAAGACCCCCATCTGGATACGCGCCTGAGATTATCTCTAATTTGAGGCCTTTCACTCTGAAAATCGTGCCCCTCCGTTTAAAAGAAAAATCGCCAGATCTTTTCCATTATGATGCATAATTGAAGCGATATTACACTCATCGATACATGTTTTTCTTTGAGAAACAAAATTCTCCAAACCACATTTCCAAACTACAAAAGAAAATGCCCTAAATTACTATAAAATACCTACTTAAGGGCACGAAATTATACAAACAATGAATGAAAACAAAAGCAATGACAGTTCATGTAGTATCCACTAGACTACATCAGTGACTCCTTCCACGGAGTCGTTTTATTCATTATACTGTATTATTCCATATACATGTATTGCGCAATACGCTGCAATTATCCACGTAGGAACGACCTTGTGGTATAGGGTAGCAGACCAGTAAATAAACTTCCATAGACCCTAATGGTAAATGCTCCCACTTCAAAAATTCGGGAAAAATACTCACAACTCTCCAAGGTGTTCGAGACAGACATCAAATTAAAGCTTATTTCATCATCTTTCATTTTCTGTTCAATTTACGGGGGGTCAACTGATGACTTTTAGGAGAAATTTCCATCTGAAGACAATCACCACTGAAAATAGTCCTGAAGCCCATCGCCATTTTGAAAAACGATGCCTACACTCCATTGCAAAATAGAGCGCTTTTAGGGTCGAAATTACATCCAAATTACACAGAACTGCAAGCTCCCAGTCCTGTGCACGGCTTCCACCCATATTTTTTACAAACCCTCAAGTTCATGGCCCACAGCATGCTCAAATACCGAAGACGGAGGGCATGCAAATCGTGATTTGGCCGGCGCAGGCAATTTCGGACCGATTTACTGGTCTGCACCCTATAGAGAAGCGAGGTTTGGAAAAATTTCCCCAAACCACTTGTACGGCACGAGGAAGGATGGATGACTCATATTTCATCAAAAAATTGCAAGAAAATAATCTCTGACCGCGATTTCTGGCCTGAAAACAAGCCCTCTGTTTGCGGCTACCTTACTGCAGGGCGCCCCCAACGGGCGTTAATTGAGTTTTTGCTCCTTCCGACCCCAAATTACCCCCCCCCCCCTTGTTCGCTCGAAATTGCTGTGATCGGACGACGGTCCATCGGCCCTATTCAGATTTTGGCCGCATTTGTTGCGGAACCGCCATTGGTGACCCCTTTTGAAACGCTGCCCCCCCCCCAGGTTCCGCCCCCCTAAAAAAAAAAACACTCCGTAAACATTTGACAACAAACGATGGAAGGCGCCATTTTGAAACTATAGGTAGCAGACCAGTAAATAAACTTCTATAGACCCCAATGGTAAATGCTCCCACTTCAAAAATTCGGGAAAAATACTCACAACTCTCCAAGGTGTTCGAGACAGACATCAAATTAAGCTTATTTCATCATCTTTCATTTTCTGTTCAATTTACGGGGGATCAACTGATGACTTTTAGGAGAAATTTCCATCTGAAGACGATCACCCCTGAAAATAGTCCTGAAGCCCATCGCCATTTTGAAAAACGATGCCTACTCTCCATTGCAAAATAGAGCGCTTTTAGGGTCGAAATTACATCCAAATTACACAGAACTGCAAGCTCCAAGTCCTGTGCACGGCTTCCACCCATATCTTTTACACACCCTCAAGTTCATGGCCCACAGCATGCTCAAATACCGAGGATTGTGAGGGCATGCAAATCGTGATTTGGCCGGCGCAGGCAATTTCGGACCGATTTACTGGTCTGCACCCATAGAAACAGCTCGCCTCTGGTTAATGCAGTCCTCAGGACGCCCTGAGGATAGGGCGCCCTCATTCGAGCGGCACCTCACTGGTTTTTTTTCTTCACTTTGGCCCACCGCCATTTATAACATTAAAAAGGTCCCGATTCCAATAAGTGATCCAATTGCACTCTAGTGCAAAAACAATAAGGACATCGAAAAGTCACTTGTGAGAGTAATGAGAACCAAAAATAGAGGAAGAAATAAATCAGATTTCATAGGACGCCAAATATTATGTGGCAAAACCGACCCCCGGCACCATTTGTGGCGGAACCGGTGACTGGCGGAACCCAGGGGGACTGGTCTTATTTATCCCAGGACTCTAGCCAACTCCTATTATCCAACAAAAATATTTATTAACCTCGTGCAAGGATGAGCGGTTACCCAGACGCAAGGGGGACAATTAACGAACGGCGAACTAAGCAAAGGGGCTGTTGGTTTGGTGGAAATATACCACCGTTTTGTGATTGAGTAATTATTGAATGTAATGGACCGATCCAGTAAGCTCCGCCCAGTGCGCACGTGGGCAAATTAACACGTACTCCTCTCCATTTTCCTTCCGCGCGCATCATACGCGCGTGCACGACATAAATCACGGCTGTGATTGTTCAGAACACCATGGGGCGGTGCTTACTGGATCGGTCCATTAGAACACTAATTAATTATAATAACCTTCACAATGATCCAAATAATTATCACAGAGACAAATGTTTCCAAGGACGATCAATAATTGGTCTTATTCTTCTCTGATCAAATATTCAATTATAATCTCTATACACAATCACTCAATTAATAATACATTGTAATAATTAATACATTGTAATAATTCCTAATGAGTTAAACAAGGGTCGACTGCACCCCTTAGAATGATCTAGGGTTGCAATAATCCTCGCGTGGTCAACTGCACCACTTAATCATAAACTTGTATTCTTCACTTATACGAATAGCTAGTCTAATTACCCTCACACCGAATGTGACCTTAATTACCCTCACACAGAATTAGTGAACCTCAACCCGGCTCAGTTCAGTGGAAGCAAACTTCAAGAGGAACTCAATTACCCTTACACAGATTTAGAGAACCTCAATTATCCTTACACAGATTTAATTAATCTCAGTTATCCCTGCACAGATTAAGTGGACCTCAATTACCCTTATACAGAATGAGTGAACCGTAATTACCCTCACACGGAATAAGTGGGCCTTAATTATCCTTACACAGAATTAATTGACCTCAACCCGGCTCAGTTTTGTGAAAGTAAGCTTCAGGTGTACCTCACAGGAACCTTCGGGGCAGGGTTAACCGGTCAGGCAATTTAGTCCAGTGATAATGCGATCGCCTCAGCGGTCTGGCCCACCGTTACGGTGTTCAACAGACTACAAGCAATTCCACAAAACTCAAAGTCCCGCTAGTCTTCAACCAGTTATTCACAACTCCTCCCTTTTTGTTCTAACACTTATCCAAACCCACTAAATACCCGTAGTCCCCCCTACAAATCCATATAAATCTACGATCACACAATTATCTTACATAATTAACCTGGAGATACAACTCCACTCAAATATTATTAGATAACACGCACTTAATCAGTGTAAACTAACCCGGAGCTACAACTCTCGAACCCGGCCACACCAGAGCGTCACCGGGGATTCGCAACAGCAACGGAAGACCACAGCAACGGCACCGCGACTTGACTCGTCCCTACCACCGAAGCTTGGATTCTTGCAACTTTGCAACAGCACCAGAACGCATTCCTACTGCATTGACGCCATCTTGCGAACTACCCTAAATGATCTCAATACCCCCACGCTATCCGGTTCGTAAGCGTGACGTCATCTCAACTTACTGTACATGGTGTAGCATGGCACCAATGGAACCGGAAGTTAACGCAACTTGAGTGTTTATCCAATGGGCGCTCGTAATCAGTGGTGCGTGCGCGTGTATGACGAAGTCACTTACGAACCGGATAGCATGCCAATTCGCGCACATTCTTCCCAATACGCGATGCTGATTGGTCAAATGCACGCCATGGATTATTAATGTCCTGATCACGCAGCACAATTCATTTCTAATAGGTCCATGCGCACTTCGGCATTAGTAACACGCACCAAATGCCCAAGATCACGCGCATAAACAATTTCTGACTTAGACTCCTACACAAGTCTACATATACCTGTACCCCTGTTTTCGCCACAATTATGACAACAAACGTTCAGAGTTTACCAGACAAAATTGGGTCAGGGAAAGTCGGTTACTGGTATCCAATTCTGTTCAAATCCAATCTTACTATTTTGAGTGAATTCGTCTGAATACGGTCGCATTGTCACATTACGAGGTAAAGTTAAGATTTGTCTTTCACACTTTCAGCAACGTTGTGTAGACCTACATGCAAACTGAACAAAATCCTCTATCGGCCGTCGGACACAATAGGTCGGACATGATCGCCGTCGGACATAATGCGTCGGACATAATCGGCCGTCGGACATAATGGGTCGGACATAATCGGCCGTCGAACACAATGGATCGGACATAATCGGCCGTCGGACACAATGGATCGTCGCTCGTCAAAATCTGTTGTAGGACGTATTCGACCAAACGGACATAAAGATAAGGGTCGTGAACACACGTAGGTTACTTTATATACATTCAGTAGAAAACTTTCCCACGAACTGACGTTCATTGACCATTATTGTTGTTTTCTATAACGTCATCGAAAGAAAGAAGCCATTCTGGGGTAAAAAAAAATCAAGGTTATTGAATTAAATAGTTTGATTACAAAAGTATATTTTCACTCTAAACTTCATTGCCTGTTTGCACCTCCAACGTGTCGTCGTGCCTTCATTTTCCCAAAGATAATCCTGAGTATGAGCATTGAGCTGTAATTGTATCACTTAACTGCTACATGGTCGTATTATGTATACATGTGCTATGGTCCTTCAGGGGTTTTGATCTTTGCTTTCCCCAATCCCCATTACCTCGTCCCGTGGCATCGATCAGTACGCTCCCACTTTCTGCTCTCTTGCCGTGGTACTGGATCACTTACATGTTCAAAAATCTTGCACATTGCAATTAGGTAGGGCACATTTTTGATGTTTTGCCAAACTTTATTTATTTATTTATTACATTTCTTTACACAGGGTTTGCCCACACAGTTTAAAACTGGTCTTCGTCGGGGTCCTGCTACACTACAAATAACTACACACCTGAACGAAAACAATACATTACAAATATAATACTTCACAATGAAATGAAATTAAAACATATGGGATTACTGCAATGATCGTAAAGCAACTATTATAAATGGTGTACAACTTTAAATTAGTGTTTGTGTTACAGTATTTAATACCTGTTCAAAATGCAGTGTATTACTAGTACTATGATTACAAAACAGAAAGGGTGGGCTATTTTCTTAGGAGAATGGTACATATTAATTCCCAACGGAAGTCAAAACACGAAATACACAATGGAATTAAAATCGGAAAGTGTACGATATGAATCTACTACTAGCTGTTGTAAGATCACAAGACAGAAAGCAAGTTTTCCCTCCCAGGGTTGTCTTGAGGTTGAACGTAGACCTTGGACAGGGGCGTGCCCCAACAATATCTTCACAGTAGTATTAATTATTGAGGTTTCGATGCTCAAACCCTAGCTAATCTAGCCTTTGCCAATTGTCATAATCTCCACATGTAATAATGTCGGCTACATACAGGCCATTCATTGCATTCGAACTGTGTAATTTTCGTCAGGCAGGTTGTCGTTTTGACGCAAAGCTTCATAATCTTTTAATGTTAACTTGTGAGCATCCCGTCATGATGCTTGTAAAACACGCGCTGGCGTGCAGTCTTTCGAATAAACTTCACTCATTCATATTAAATATATTCATAGACTGGCGTAACTCGAACTCAAAATAAATACTCATCTAACTGATTCAGCCAGTCTCCATTTAGGGTTCAGAAGTCCTTAATATTTTATTTACAATTAAAATTGTATAATATTTATATTTTATATTTGATTTAATATTTGAAGTTTATGCAAATTTATATAAACATTGCAACAAAAAGGTTCATTTGAAAGATTGAATTTGTTTTCACGGCAATATTACATTTTTTTGAAAGTGAAGGCTAGTTGCCATAACACATCGACACAGTATTAATTCTTCCTACTCAGATTCAAGACGTTTGGAATTTAACCAAATACATACATATAATTTCCCTTTATTTTAAAAACAATTTAACACTTCCTCTGACGTACCAGAAAAATCTGAATATTAATGATACATAATTATTTTAATATAACCTTCGTAACAATTCAGAACACAATCAAAAACTGTTTGATAGAATCATATAACATTTCCAGGAATAAGCCGAGATAATTACGGTGATAGACAGATAGAACCAGTGACTGTGTGGGGGAAAACACGCTAAACAAGTACCAAAAAAGCGGAGCTTTTGAACCCAAAAGAGAGAAGAACAGGGGAAACGGAAGTCGGCAGACTGGTTGGTAGTGGGTAAAATTTCATCGGCGAAAATGTTGCCTTTTCTCCAGTCAGTGGCATGGAATCCGGAATATCATGACGCTACGTTACTGCGTGATATCTACGTGAAGTGGTAGAACTTTCCACCAATGACCGCCAGCTATTCACGCGTTCAGCGCGTGACGTTATCGTTAACAACAACATGAGGGATCTTCGCAAAATTTTCTCGGTGTCAGCGCCTACATAAACCCGATTAAACTGCGCTTAATCATTATATTATTATATAAAATATAAAGAGAACCGATCTTAACGTATTTAGCTACAAATAAATATTTACATTAATCTGCATTTAATTCCTCCGGGTAGCGTTAAGAAATATTAAACAAATGTGTTCTGAAGATTCAGGATTCAGGAACTCAAACCCGAAAAATTATATTTCATATTTCAAAAAATGTGTAGCACAAACAATAATAATGAATGGAAAGCCAATTTTATAAGCTACTGTTAGATGAAAAAAACTGAAATGGCTCAATCCGTTCAAAGAATAGGACCATTTCAACACAATGACCCTAAAACCTGCCTCGTCCAAAAAAAATGCGATTTCAAGAATCGTCGTCACAATTGTCTTTAAACTTCATCAGCGATAAAACCTCAATTTGAAGTTTAAAATATTCAACAATACGGATTGAGCAATTTCAGATTTTTTTCAACCAAAAAAAAAGTAGCTTATGAAATTGGCTTTCCAGTCATTAATAATGTTGGTGCTGCATATTTTTGTAAATATGAAATATATTGTTTGAGGTTTGGGTTCCGCTTTTTTGACTCGCTCCGTATTTAAGCATTTTTATTCCGGCTCACTACAAATGTGTTTCACTCTCGGGACAGGAGTGGGCACATTTACAAGCGACGACGGTATCTGCTACCTGGTTCTTGTTCTTGCCCTTGGTACGTAATGCCGAGGTAGTGTTGGTAGAACCGCTGCCGTTCGTGGAACAGCGAATTGAAACCACACTGAATATTGTATACAGGTACGGATTGAGGAGGAGTTGATGGGGAGAATGAAGACCACAGTCCAGGCGTACATGTGTGGTTGAATGGTAACGGCACCACTCTGAGAGAGAAGACCCATGACAATGACAGGCATCCAGCAACAGAAATCGGTCCCAACTATCACAGCCATCCTGAGCGCCATGTTTATTTCCTTCCTGTCGGCTTGATGAACTGTTGAGCCTCGGCTCCTCGAGCCTCGAATTCGTTGATAGGAATCTCGGACTTTGATAAAAATAAAGATATAACAAAGGGCGACGGTTAGGAAGCAGAGCAAATTCACGCCGAGGAAGAGTACGATGGAGTAGACCCAAGCTGGCCTGTGATCCTGGGGGATTGGAATTTTAAAACTCTGGCTACCAAGTGGGTTACCGATATCATCTTCTTTGAGAGCGTAACTGGCGGGCTTAGTTATGAGAGGAAGGCCGATACAGACGTCGGATAGACCGTAAATATCAGAATTTGTGTCCGAACCAATTAGAATTGTCGGTAGGCTGCTTAATACAAACGCTACTACCCAGATAATTAAGGCAGCACGACGAGCTTTAGACTTGACTAACCGAACTCTCCCATGAGGGAAACCTATGCATAACATCCGGTCCAGACTTATGAGTGTAATGAAGAACACGCTTGCTTCACTGGACAAAACCGACAGGACACCAGCAAGCTTACAGACAACACTCAGTCTCCATTCGGAAGCTACCATATAGTACGCTTCACCGAAAGAGACATCAGCTGCAGCGATTATCACCATGTATATTCCCATCAGAAAATCGGAAACGGCCAAGTTCAAAATGAGGAAATTGTTTACATTTTTGGTACCGTGACCAAGATTTCCTTTCACTGATGTCCAGGACCGCCAAACAACTACTGCCAGATTACCGACGACGGCGCTCAGACCCAGGAACCACATGGAAACCCGTAGAAATGTGTTCTGCATGAGACTTCCGCAATTGAAAAGGGGCGACTGTTGTTCGGTGGTGAAACAATTGTCAACGTCGAATGTTTCGCGTTTTCGGAACTCGCAGCACAGCCGATGGTCATCGAGATATCTACGTACAAGTTGATAGAGAAATTGTTATACTATTAGAGTAACTTGGTCACTGAATCTATGTTATTCGTTTTGCACAGTTTGTCTGATTCGCGGGAAAAAAATCGCAAATACTTACAATGTTTGAAGGTTTGTGAGGTCCAGAACAGCAGAAGGGTGAATATTTACAGGCTCATCCTGAGCATGCGCAAACCTTCCGCGAATCAACACTCTAGAATGAAATAATACAACCCCGTTTGACTTAATTGAACCAGGGGTCCTTGCTCTATGATTTAACAAACTCATTACAGATAATAAGTTACTCAAATGGGGATTTTTAATTACATTTTACAATCACGTAATTAAGGGGACGCGATTCTGTTTGCACCAGTGTGCTTTCTTATGGTATCGTTGATGGAGGGGATGGCTGGCCTTGAGAGACGCTCACGCCTACTACTTCCTGCAGTTCATCATTAAACCGACATAGAGATCCTTCTCATTTAATTGGTGGAACTCACATCAAGTGACATTTGTTCAGGGTGACCGTTTTAGCCGATTTTCGGCTAACTTTGACAAAATTTTTGTTTGAAAACGAGTTTGACGGAAAATTTGACAGAATGTATTTTTTTGGCAGATTTCTGACAGAATTCCGCAATTTTGAACAAAAACGTTTACATTTGTTTAAAAAGCTTCAATTATGCTATCTTTTCAAACAAACCCTTGAATAATGGGACAGGTTGACTGGTCTATGGGCTGAGGATCACTGGGAAACGGACTTCATCGTGGCCGGGTTCTGCGTTTTGCCCGAAATTTACAAAAAAATTCACAACATCTTTATGTGACTAGATTGTTTATTATGTAATCTGAATCATAATTAAGGCAATACTACCAATCTGCATGTGAATTTAAGTGTATAGTGTATTTCGAGTAATTCTGGGGAATTTGGCAGGTTTTTGATAAATCTGACAGATTTTTGATGTGCATTTAGCAGAATTTGGCTCTGACCTTACGGTCACCATTCAAAAATTCCCATTTGCCATTGGGGAATGGGAAATACTGTCGAAAAATTAGGATCATTCTTGTTCCATGACGCGGTGTTTGTGTGCAAATGCATGTTGGTGTGCGCGTTCAACGTTGCGCGTAGCGTGTATTGTTCCAAAGAGCCAGCGCTACAGAGTTGGGTTCAAACGTTTTCGCTAAGGGGTGGTTTGGAAGAGAGTTAACACATTTTGTATTGAAATAAAAGATCAAGTATATCAAATGACAGGTATTTATATGTCAGTTATATAAAACAAATATTGAGTGACTTTGAACTGTGAAATCGGAAGAATATTATCGCTCGGTAAAATCTGGACTTTTCCAGTTCACTCGGCTTCAATCGCCTCGTGAACTCCAAAAGTCAAGATTTTACCTTGCGATAATATTTCTCCACTTGTACTCTGAGCCACTCAATATTTGTATAATATTGCAGCAGCAGTGACTACCTATAAGTAATTGAAGGAACCAGCATTTTGGCCAATTTGAAAAGCGAAGTAGTGAACTGGTCAGGTCACTAAGTTGATATTCGGTACCGAAGTGAATACATCACGCGCACAAAATGTGTGTAAAGTCATAAGCGCGTGATTCAGCCCGTGAACCAACACGCGCATGTACTAGCACGTTTGTACTGCACTTCCTGGTTCTAAATGACGTCACACTTAATTCGGTACGCTAAAGAGGTGCTGTTTAAGTATGTTCGCATATGCCTTTACACGATTACACAAGCACAAATTACACCCGTTCCTGTACGTTAGGTTTTGTTGAATTATAACGTAAATTGGGTGTTTGGAGCGCAGTTGTAAGTGCTACACAGTGGTGACATTCCTGCAATCTAGGTAACTCTGCTAAAATGGGTATACACAGGGAACATTTAATCGGGGACGCCTTTTGAGTGTTGGATGGAGAGCAAATGGCCTCCTTTCCCGGTATCGCCGTTCATGGTCTATTGCAATTATATGAACCTTGAATACTTACAATGTTCGTAATTCCTGCAGTCCGTTGAATGCAGATTCCTCAATGCTTAACAGGGGAACGTGAGATATGACTCTGAAAAAAAATTAAAGAACACAGGGACTGAGGAAGATATGATTACGTTTCTTTGTAAACGAAGTATTAGTATATAGCCTTTCATGCAGAAAGACAACTCAGCATTTGAATTAAATCAAATAAAAGCTCGAGACATATCGTATATTGCAATTTCATCAAAGGCATGATACCTATCATTTCAGAACACATAGCTCCATGTAAACCATACGGAGAACATGGAATTATATAGTTTTATTTGGCTGAGAGGACAGCACGGAACTAGCAACTTCAACATTGTTTCGACAATTTTCTATTTAACAGTTGTATCTAAGTGAACCACACAATAACATAGCAAGGTTCAAATGTCTGCAGAACTGCAAATATAAGCAGCAATGAAATGTAAAATAAAGGATAAAACGCGAGGAACATTGTTTTGGTTGCCCCCCTTTTCCAAAGTCTACGTGGTCTATTACGCGCGAACAGATTTGCTGATTTATTAGGCAAGACCCCGTCTCTTGACTTCCTAGATTTTAACTAATCAGCGGGCGCTTTCTATAGGCCTATTGGGTCTTCGGTCATTCACCCGTTGCGCGTCATAGACATAGATAAAAATAAAAAAAAAATAAAAAAAACTGTCACGGCGCCCGGCGCTCGATATTATGTTACGCGAACGCGCTCCCGGCTGTTGTTGTATTACAAAACACTGCATTCGAATTGACCAATCACGTCACGATTTAGTAAAGTCGACTTCGATTGGCTGGCGCGCGGCTTGCATTAATTTGCATGTCAGGATATGTCAGACGTTCAACAGGAGAGATAGATTAATTTTTTTTATCAATTATAAAAAAACACCAATTCCCATTTCCCATTCACATCTCATAAAAAGGGGCACTTAAAAAGATGCATATCAAAAACAAGATTAAAAACCAAATTGTTTCCCTTTTTTTACCCACGCGTTTAAAGTGGCAATAAAAGCCACCCATTATTAAAAAAGGTCTTCTTTTGAAACATTTTACTGCACTTTGTTTTCATGCCAAAGTATATGATATTAATAATATGATATGATGTTAAATCACATATATTTCATACAAATTAAAAGCTATTTTAGTTTTAAAATTCGTAAATACAATTCCATTGTTTTTGGTAATATAAAAATAACCTAATGAAAATTACCAAAGTTGTCTTACCGGTTTAAATGGTAACTATTTATATTGTTAAGAGTTGGTTTCGAAATCATAGTGGCCCCTTATAAAAGTATAAGCCTCGAAAAGTTTGGGAGCTATTGTAACGGGAACTGTTTGGGCCCTTGTCCTCCGAATCCGGCAAAACGCAAGAAAACGGGACATTAACACAGGATTTCCAACTTCTGAAGAACTCTCATATATGCAGCAACAAGAACTCTGCGATTAACCTGCCACACTGCTACCAGTACCACAACTGATCATTCCCAGCATAGACAAGCACAGCTTCACAAAATCTATTACAACGTCACAACTTTACCCAACCCTGGAATCTAGCCAAGCCCTAGCGGCGTGAGTGAACAAGAGAAACACCCTATTTATATACAGAGCCTATTTCCGGAGCGCGCGCCATCCAGACCTAAAACCAGATGGGGTGGGCGCCGCCGGAGTTAGACCCTCCGCCGGGGTCCCAGAGCAAGAAAGCAATGACTAGAAAAGTGCTGCATAATCTGTTCGTTACACTATTATTGAAATATAATAAATAACGGGGAAGGGGAATTCATGCCTCTAGTCCTGATGTGTTATAGACAATGTATCTGAAAAAAATCGCACTTACATCCCTTGCAACTTGTGTAAACCCTGGAAGGCATTACTTTCCAAAGTGGTAAAATCATTCAGTGATATGTTCCTGCGAAGGTGATGGAAAAGTAACAAACTTTCTATAAAATTAATGAAGGCACAAAGCGATTTGATATCTTGATAGCCTGCTTTAACACGTATTAACTCAAGGGGACTGCACTAAAGGCAAACAAAATTTAATCAAAGACCAACTACAAATTCTACAATTGTCAGGGATGAGGTTAACTGAGGAATTTCATTTTCAAATATTGCCATGTAGTATGATGGCTACAACATGAGAAAATGACCGCAATGTAGGTCTATCAATGTAGGGTTGATAAAAGCATCGCATTTAAATAGACCTACAACCAAAGCAGATTCTGCAAGCCGTCGAAAGACCATTGTGGTATCCTTTGGATGTGATTGTCGGTGAGGTACCTGCAAAGCATATACCATAAAATGTATTAGTGAAAATAAAAAGAAAAAATGAACAAAAAAATTAATTCATAACCAGAACAACTTTGCCAAAGACAAAATGTTTCTTAAGTTCAGGAAATAAGTGAATTATCACACCATTCATGTTTCTGATTGATAGTGAAATACTTGCTTTCTACTGGTACACTAAGTGTCTTCGTTTGATTGTGTCAACATAAAAGAAGGAATTTTTTAATAAAAATATTTTCAATTTTTTTTTTTACATATGGATTCGTAACCATGCTGGAATTTCGTGCCTCCCTTCATTGTGTTTCACTACAATGTCTACTTTTTGTTGACCAAATCCATTCCACTGATATCAGGGGATTCCAGTCGGGTTTTCGATCATTGTTTAAGTGCTTGCCAATTTTACTGAGAATAGGAAATGCAATCACAAACGTTAGAAAATAATCCTGAATACCCAATTTGCTCCATTTCAATGATAATATCTAAAGTTACTCCATAAAAAAAGCTCATTCTGACTTCGTTTGCACTCAATGGGATATCTTCAATGCCGCAGCTACACACTTGAACAATAACACTACTTACAGAGCTTGAAGCTTGAAGAACCGTTTAAACAGGCCGGGCTCAAGGACGTTAATAAACCCAGAAGACAGCTCACTGGTGGAAAAGAAGTGACATAAGTCACCGTTTTTGAATAACAGTCGCAAAATACCAACAGCAACATGAGTTCTATGTAATTTGATCAACTAAAGGAAAAACTGTACAGTGACATAAATGTCGCTGTCGGTTTTGTGGAGTAACTAAGGGGGCACGCCCCTCCTTAAAAGTCGATGCCCCCTCCCTTGTACCCTCTATGAGAATGAAACTAAAACAAACAAGAGACGTTAGTTGTTAGAAACACATCGAGTGCCCTTCCAGAATATTTCTCGGGAATATTAGAAATTAAAACCATATTGGATCCCAACAATGTGTGCGATGAAATTAATAATTGTTCTAGAAAATGTGTGTTAAGGTAACCTGGAAACCTATACCTTGCTTCAATTTGGTTGAATAACTCACAGCCGTGGTTAAGCTGTAAACAATTTTTGAGAAGTTTGTAGATCTTGTCTATGCAATATTGATTCATGTATTATGTAAAACGCACTTACAGCACTTCGGTAGTGGCTGCCATGTTTCCAAGTGTGTCCGTCGACCATCCCGACTGACAAATGACATAGAGTGCGTTATCCTTGTAATAACATGTACAGCCACTTGGACAACGATTTACATCTAAAACGAAAACACAAACAAATCATAAACTAATCCAATCTAGGGAAAGATAAGAAGAACCCTATTAGGATACACGTACAATGTATCGATAATCAAAATGCCCTTTGAATGTTACTGATCACACATGTTTTCACAGTACTTGTTTGATTTCCTACAACTAGCTGCAAACGTCTGAGAAAATTCCAAGACAAATGTTTTGATAAAGTGCAGTGAGGGCTACATACCACAGCGAATCTCGTCATCACCGAGCAAGCAATCATCGGTTCCATCACAGACTTTATCCCATAATATACATTCCCTGCTTCTACTACATTGGAAGAACCCAGAACAATCGATTGTGTCTGGAAACAAACAAAATGGTGGGGAGATAATCAGGTTGATTTTAACTACTCAGTAACATAGCTTCTGTCCGCTCAGGTTCGTCAGAAGTACAGGCTGTCTCACAGTAAAGCATACCAAGTATTATATGTAAATTATCAGAAATGTACTGAATACTTCAGAAATAGCCAACTACTATAGAAAAGGTACGGATGTCATCTATCCAATGGTATAGATTCAATTACGTCATTGTCAAGCAATTAGGTCATTGGTAACAAACTCGCTGTGGAGGAGGCGTGGCGCCCCGGGCAGTATATGAGTCTGTCCCAATCACTAAGGAAAGAGATATGGGCAGTTCCTACTAACACAGGTTCGGCCTTTGTTTACGTCAGCACCCTGCCACGTAGTTTGTCTGTTGTGCTCAGGTTTATATCCAATTCGACGCCATCAGCCTTTCTTCCTTAATAGGGCTTAAACGCGGCATAAAAACTTGTGCCGTGAGAAAGGTTGTTTAAATATGTGACAAAAGGCAGATAAATGTGATCTTTTCCTGTAACATATGAATTTGGACCTGCAGGGACGCCTAATGTAGGCATACCTGGATATACTGACTTTAGTCTATGGCAAAACTTACAGCATTGATGCTCGTCGAATCCAAAGGCACAGTCCTTGAAACCATTACAAACCCCATCTGGTGCTATGCAGATTGTTGTATTTTCACACAGTAGATCCAGATCACCGGAACAATCACCCAGCGGAACTGACCAGTGAAAACAAAAACATGAGTTCTATCGGAAATCCGAAAATACCTCCGAAACGCTTCGGCTGACCGGTTGGAAAGAATTTGATCGTGTATGATAGGATGACACCAAAACCAATGTTATGGGTTGCCACTGTTATAACTAGTAGACTATTCTATACTGGTAAAGGGCTTACATTTTGCATGAATTTTTTTTTTTTTAATTCATATTTTTTTTTCCTAGGAATTGTTTGCAAAACTCGTTTTTAAACCTTTGAAATAACTTCCTGAGTAAACTATAAGTTGAAAGAAAGCGGGAGGATTGTGTTTTTGTAGAATGATTAAGCAATAAATTCTACCCATTACCTGTTTGCGGGCGGGGGGGGGGGAACGATGAAAATAATACGACCGAATTCAAAATTTGTTATAGCAATCTACATAATAAACTTTCGTACAGGTGTCAGTATGGAACTGCAACGTACACCTCTTGTCTTCAACCTCCTAGACACATCCTTGCTAAGGTAGCTTGGGGGAAGAAGGTATACTTACAATATTCAAATGCTTCAACCGTCATTTGGAATCCTTTTTTCGTAACTGACCAGTCAGTGGTTAGGGTGACGTTAACCGTAGATATCTGTGAGGTTACCGTAGTGATGTGTGTTGTTCCGGTTATGATTATACTGTTAGTGGAACCTTCAGCAATATCGCCGAGATACAGTCCCGGTCCTCCTATTCTGACCTTATCGTATCTCGATTCGGTCTGGAAATCCAAGATGGTTACGACAATGGCTGAAAACTCCCGTGAAGCTTGAAATTCCCACACACAGTTCACGTCGTTGGGGTAGTCGTTAGGGTAATTCGGGGAAGTCAAAGTGTGTGGAATATTCTCACCCAGGTGCATTTTCCTCTTTCCGCAGATATCTGGTGCAAAGAGACAGTCATAAGAAATAAAATATTGTAATATATTTATTTATTTATTTTTTTAATTTTCTGCATAGTTGTGGAAAAACAAAGCTTTGTTTTTCCTCAGATTTTGTGTCGCTGTTCCGCATATAGTTACAGAAAAGCCTTCGTTTTTGTTTCAATTGCTTAAAAGCGGGAACGTCCTGGTCTTGTTTTGTTTTTTCTTTCTTTCTTTCTTTTCATTTTTTTCTTTTTTGGGACCAGAATCCCAAAACTCTGTATACGTTTGATTTTACCCTTCAATGTTGGCATAAAACAAACTCATATCCCAACAAAGCTTAACATGGGCAAATACATTATAAGTAAGACCAACCTTCGGAAGAGTGACGTCATGATGGCTCATCGTGGGTTTAGTGACGTCATCATAAAGGTTCATACTTTAAAGCCATTATATGGAGATAACTATACGTCCGATTGGGTTGAAACGTCAGATTGGGTTAAAATTAACGTGGTGTCATCATAACGTCATATTGTGATTTTAAGTAGATTTTTAAAGTTTTTAAAATTATCACCATGTCTCTCGAACCGTAGGCCTATATACTAAATTCAAAATTGTTTTTGAATCAGGTTTTCTAGAATTATGCAAAAAAAAATACAAAATATGCGGTCATAATGACGTCTTCAAAACTGCCATTTTTCGAAACCCGTACACGGGCAAGTCTGATTGTCTTGAATCCTGGCGGGTAGGTAGATACTGTTACTTAATATATAAAAAAAAATCCGAAGTAACTATTTGAACATTTTACACGTTTTGTACTAGCAACATTTGACCAAAAATGCAATCAGTTTGACTTCAAGATACCAAAGTAAGGTTGGCCAAAGAAAAGTGATGTCGAATTGATGTCATCAGTGGTGTTATGACGTCATCTTAAAGGTTTATGTTTTAAGATTAGATATCTGGAAAAAATGTAAGTCCGACTGAGTTGGAACTTGGTATGTACGCAGACAGGGACGTGTTAAAGACAAATACAAAGTAAAATGAGTTAAAAATGACACAAAACAAAGTCATATAGGCAAAGACATTATAAGTAAAACCTGTGTAGAAGAGTGACGTCATGATGATGTCATCATGGGTCACGCGACGTTATCTTAAATGTGCATATTTTAAAGTACTTTATCTTCTGAACTGCAAGTCTGATTAGCTTGAACCTTCATATTTATGTGATTTTATAAAGTTAATTTTGTCATTTTAAGGTCAATGCAAAATGTTCATATATATGAGCAACATCTAAAAAAGAAGTTGCCAGAATTTGGGATACTCTTCTGTTGTATATATTTTCTTTGGTGATTAGTTGCGTTAGTACATGGTTGGAGGTCATTTCAATAAGTAAATGTTTGGGTTCACAACTTTAACTGAACAGTGTCTTCCTGAAACGACATAACAGCAACAACGCCCTCAGTTGTCCAGAGAGTGGGACAATATTTTGTATGTCTAAAAAAGTGGAGTGTTTTACCAAATTAACCAAAAAGGAAAGTCAAATTGTTTTCATACAATTAAAAGAAACAAAAAGTTGCACCGAATGAGTTCCATAAAAAAACTTCATTGCATTGAGAATTTGGAAAGTAAATTATATGTTTAAGGAAGATGACGTCAAACAGGATCTGACACGAGAAAACGTCGTTTCTTGTCGGATTCATCGTTGGTCTCACATCTTAAACAGAATATATCAATGGCCTTGTTATCAGTTTTGTTTTGTGGCTCTAATTTAAGGTACACGTACTCACCATCCCCACAGAGATACGATTTCTGATACTCGCTAGCGTTTTCTGTTACACACAGAGTATCAGGTTCGCCGCACATCGTCTGACCATCGTCACAGGTCACTGAAATTAATAGGATTGTGTTTTTTATATCAATCCAAACAAACACTTAAGGCGGCTGACGTTCCGATCTTTATAATGCTCCTCCTCCCAAAAAAAAAGGATAAACGATGTTGGAAGGAATTCACAATGCATTTGTATTGTGGTAGCGTTAGTGTACAAGTGTATGCATATAAGATTTGAGGCTTTGTATGCATGCGTGGCAATGGTTGACACAGTCCCATTAGGTACGTTTCTTAATTCCCGAACGAAAACCTAAAATGACCCTAAGGCTACGTTCAGCGCTGTAACCGTGGATCTGATTGGTTATGCCGGAGTATGCCACCATGGGCAGCACTGATCTGGGGACGGAGGACGAGAGCAGCGAACCTAACGCTTGCGGCCTCCCTGTGATTGGCTGTGACTATGCACCGTATAAGACATTAACATGATAATGATCCCTGTTCACTGAGCGACTCGTGATTGACGTGCGTGCCTTTTGGCTGAGACGTGATGGTATGGTTGACCAGACATCGCGTCTACATGGCATACATTGATTTTCCACGTGATAGCTGGAAGCTTAGGCAGCAGCGTATCCAGCTTTTGATGTTGGGGCAACTGCACATCCGCGCAGGGGGGGGGGGGGCAACTGCACATCCGCGCCGAAATGTAGACATGTTTTTTTTCTCCCAACACTTGCCCTGACACTGACCATTGGTCATTTTTATTGGGGGTAATTTTTTTTTGAAAAGGGCACTTGCACATCCGTTGTGAAATGTAGACAGGTTTTTTTCTCCGGACACTTGGCCTCCGTCAAATCAAAAAGCGTGGAGGAGGGCGGGGGGGGGGGGCTGGTCCCATCTGTCGATGGGGGCACTGTTCAAAACCGACAATTATGCACACAAAGGGCCAATATATGGTGATTTTCAGGGCGATACAATGCGAAATTCTGAAAAAGGCATCCAAAACGGCAAATGCCACACAAAAAAGGGAACCACTTTTTTTATAAAGACACTTCTTTTTTAAAAAGGGCACTTGTTCAGAAAAAAGGGCACTTCGCAAAAAAGGGCACTCTTTACAAATCAAAACTAATAAACCACGCGGGGTGATTTCAGTACCAAAAGGGGTGGTCCTCAGAGGATGTTTGATGTTTAGGCCTAAACTAAATTACAACCGTCGTTTTGTTGTTTATCGTTGGAACACACTTTTAAATACGATACTAAGCTTAATTATATTGAGAAACAGGCCATATCATGTCTTCGTCATGCTAGGTTGAGCTATGTCATGACGCAAACAAACTGTCCTAAATTCCCCCATTTACAACCCTTCCAAACACGAGTATGGCAGGTGCAGATCCAGGGGGGTGCCGATATACCACCCACCTCCTGCGAAAAATGCTGGATCCACCCCTGTATGGGTATTGTTTTTTGTGTGGCCCTTGTTGATGTAAGGTGTTGCACACAAACATGATGGTATGGTTTGTAAAATGTTCAAGTCCACCCATACTCGTATTTTTGTCCGACAGCAGTCGGTGGTCGGCGTTTCGTTGTGATTGACATTAATTATGCATTTTGTGGTATAACTCATCCCTGGATTATTTAAAAAAAAAAACGTTGTATGGCCTGTGTATCAACATAATGAAGCTAAGTATTCCAAACAGCTGCGTCTTAAAATACAAATTTACCTTAAAACCACTACTTTTGGAATTTGCGTTTTTTTAATTACCCCCCTCCTACGGTTTTCGGGTGGGGTGATCCTGTGTGCTCTACGTATTACATAATAATCATGCATCTATCAACTTCAAGCCAAATACCAATGTAAAATATAAAAACTGTCATCGGTAAACATGCGTTTTTAATATTTTTTTTCCCTTTCAAAGGTATATTCCAAAATTTGGTTATTTTTGAATGGTGTATTCTATTTTCATGTTTGTTTTGGTTGATTGACGTTTTGCATAATTATAGCACATTATCTGCGTAGAGGGTTCAATACCTGAACGAAATGCTGCTCTTTTCAAATGCGGTAAACCAACAGGTGCGAACGAAACTATCATTGCTTTAACGCTGTGAGATATTTCTATAGAATTAGGGTGGAGCGGTGGGCCTTCCTTCTCTTGTCTGTGTTGTGACACTGTGCCCCGGCCAATAAATTGAAAAGGCCGTGGCGTAAGTTATTCATTCAAGGTATTAGGCTCTTTATAATGTGCCCGCCTCCTATTCATAACCCGAACGTAAAAGGAACTTATAGCTATGCCACGTGACAGGGAATTGGGCAATCACTGAGAAGATAACAAACGTGCATGGACGTACATGTTACGTCGTTAGGGGCAATTAAGAAACGTACCTTTTGGTACCGTACATGCATGCGTTTTGCACGGTGTCATTGTGCGTGCTTACCTGGGTGATATGCACGTGTTGATTGTAGGAGAGTTGAGCCGCGACAGCGAGCAGATCGGAAGTAGGTTAACCTGTGCTCTGTGTTTGCCCAATGATTATGCGCGATTTGTACAATGTCGTATGAGCTATGCTAAGTTACGCTGGCATGTATAGCTGATGTGTTGCAAGTACAAAGTTGCATATATCTGTACGTTGCTGTTGCTGGACAGTACACGGTTGATGCGTTGGGAGTACAAGGACGTAGTGTTGTATATTGTTTATCATGGTGTACATTGCTGATGTGTTGTACATTAATTGCTGCTGCGCGTTGCTGCTGTGAGCAGTATATGCTTGGATTACCTCCCCAATAATTAAAATGACCCTGGTAATAAAATAGCCACCCAAATTATAGCATTATAATTCCAATAAATGTGCATTTATTGATTATTGTTGAAAACATTATCATTGTTGATTGAAGTTACCGACAATTTTGTTTCAGATGTCTTTGTTACAGGTTTATTGTGCAATTAAAGGGAATGTACAACATTAGCTTTCGCTGTAATTCTCAGAAATAAATGAATTTGGAGGTTCAGTATGTAAAAGCAAATTATAACATATTTTAAAATGACTTGTTTCACGTTTTGGGCCTGTAGATAGTGGAAAAACCAAGAAAACAAATCCTGTTCTTGTAGTCTGGTTTCCTGACCCCATTTGAAATGAATCGGAGCAATTTATAAACTTTAGGGAATTGTAAGGTCATAGAATCAGTCTAAAAGGCTTTCGAAGAAATTGTGGAATAGCTAATTAGCTAATAAGGAAAAATTAGGAGCACCTTTTGAGAAAAAGTATGTTTTCTCCAATGTTAGATGGCCGACCAGCATTGGAAAAATACCGTGTTTTCCTAAAAATGTGAGCACACCAGGACCACGATTTTACAGGATGCTGTAGACTGCTGTCATTCCCTATCAATGCAGTAAGGTATTTCGTGTTAATTTGTTTATTTCGTTTTGTTAATTAAATTTTACAATCATTCACAATTGGCGGTATATATTTTCATCAAAAACGGACCTGCAGCCTTAGCCTTGAGGTTGCTCTGAGTGGTCACTCGTTTAGGGAAGAGCCTTGGTGTCAGAAGATCATCTCCATCCTAATAGTTGTAAGATTTGGTCCTAATAGACTTGGTTTTACCCGGGGAGTTCCCGCCTCAGTGTTGTGTTCTATTGGAGTTGATTGAGATGCTGCTCTTTGGCAGGCAAAGCTTTTCTTCAGTTATTAAATAGAACTGGTGATTTGTAATAACTCTTTTGAAATGAGTTTCACACATATGAATTAAAAAAACTGCTTTAGTGTGCCTTTCCTCCGATGGTAACTGACGGAATATCCAAGATGTAACCAAGTCAGTTTTTTCCAGTTCAAGTCAAGTCCCAAATCAAATTTTAGCAAGTCAAGTTAAGTTTCAAGTCAATTTTTTTCAAGGCAAGGCAAGTTTCGAGTCATCTTTTTTTTAAATATTAAATATATATTCTACGTACGAGGAACCAGTGTATGTGTTCGACGACGGAGCCGGAGTAGAGATGGGAAAGTGGTTTATCAAAGCGTGAATCATGTAAGGAGATTGAAAAAAAATCATAATTTTAAAAGCTCCTGTCTCAAACACCGTAATTGTATCTAAAGAGTCTAAAATGCATTTTGATATAATATTTTCAAACTTGTTCCATCATGTTGAATTTTTGAAGGACGTCTGACAAAATGTCCTATCGAACATTTTCGTTTAATGCATGATGTGAATTCTTTTTGCTTTATGGCAGATTTGGGGTAGCAGGCGTTTTCCAGTCGTTTAAACCCTAGTTGCATAAGCACGCTTACGGTAAACCACTCAATGTGTACGTGTAGCCTATAACAACGGATGTACTACGAATACGCACGGCGCAAACATCACCTCACACTTTTCGAGGTCGAGTATGATACGTTGTCCCACGGTTTCTACACACAGGATCCGTGGTTTTCCATAAAACACGCGTAGTGCTAGTCATGTATGTGACGTGTGGCAGGCTCAGGATGCCCAGCTATCGCGTGCTGGTTGATAATTCGTTATGTATAGCTGCATTATTTTCAACCGATTATGCTAGTGCGCACGAACGCCCAGAGGTGTTTTTTTTTTTTTTTTTTTGGTAACATTAAGAAACGTGTAAATATCAGCAAGTCAAATTTATTCCAGTCAAGTAAAGTCACAAGTCATATTTTTTCAAGTGAAGTCAAGTCTCAAGTCCTTTTTTTTTCCCCAAGTCAAGTAAAGTCTCAAGTAAAAAAAAAAAAAGCGACTCGAGTCCGAGTCAGCGACCCGAGTTAACAACACTGCGGAATATGGTAAAAGAACGAAAGCAAATACCACCATTACAAACACGGGGGATGGTTTCATTTTGCGAAGAAGTGCAAGATGAATTTCCACATGAAAGTGATTCCCAAACCCCTATACCATGCATCTAAAAAAATGCAAAGGAAAATCGAATTCCACATTCAGTAATGCCAACCTGTCTCCTGAGCCTCAATGCGAATTGAGAACCCGCTGTAAGTTGAGGTAGAAAGACCTGAAGTAAACTTGATCCACAAGTGTGTGTCTCGAGAAGCAACTGAGGCCAATCCTAGATCCTGACCCATGAGTTCCGATCCAATCCGGGAATTCACGTCGGTTGGATCAATGCCCCAGCCGAAGGTCATCGTATCGTAGTCTGTGCTCATCTGAAATGCCTCTATCTTTGCCAGTGCTCGATGACCGTCTGGAGCTTTCACCAACCACGAGCACGAGAGACTCTGTGGGTACGGCTGTGGGTATCCAGGAGAAGTGAGAATGCGGGACTGTGCAGAGTTGGCTTCTCGATATGAAAGGTCAATCAATGATCGACCACAGGGACCTCAGAAAGAATAAACCACAAGAACATCGATTAGCAAAGTAAGAACATGATACTTCTATATTTCCAATGCGACGATTTGTTGCTTAAACAACAGTGGTAGCTTCATCGAATCAATACCACCAAAATTCTGTTCAATTCAATATGTTTTGTCTATGTGAGGGACTTCATGGTAAATCAAATGCCATGCTTGACCAATAATTATTGAGGATTTGACTGTGGGAGGGTTTAAGCATTATGTTTATGTATATGGATGTACTCATTGGCCCCCATTGAAAACAGGTTATTACAATTCGTTGGGGATATCCTGATAAAATAAAGCAAAACACATTAAATAAAAGGAAATATTGCTTTACATCTGAGTACAGGGTTTGATAACTTTTGCCCACTTTGATCCCATTCCGGCCAACTCTACACATCAGCTGTATAATTCGAAGTGAATATCCACATGGTTTTTGGCATCTGATGTAGTAGTTGCTAATACGAAAGCTTATGCAAACTTTCATTCCAGTTAAAAAGTGCCACCTTACTTTTCCATATGGTTCTTGAGTTATGTCTTATAGTGTTCGCTTTGGCTGGCTTCACCTCTTGCAGTGAAAATATTTCCAAAATAAAAATTTGAATTCCGAGCTTCAAAATTTTAGTGTTTTTACAACATCCAATTTAATTGAGATTTATGGATTGTTTTCGTAGATACACAATGTCCATTGAATAAGGGAATAAATGTGTGCTCGAGAGGTTTTTATCACTCTGTTTAAGACCACTTAGAGTCTGGGTGCTGATAATTACCCGAGCCGGAGGCGAGGGTAATTATCAGCACCCAGACTCTAAGTGGTCTTAAACAGAGTGATAAATACCGACCGAGCACATATTTATTCCCATTCATAAATACCTTTTCGGTTAAAAAATATCAAATAATTCGTTCAAAAAATCCCAATTTTGTTCAACAAGTTCACTTCATGCTTTTTGAAACACCCCTCTGGCAAAATAATGGAGTGTTCAGCTGGTGAGTAAGATGTAAACAACCCTTTTATGGCGATTGACGCGCGCGTGGCATGTTCTGCGCGATGTCGCGCAGAACGCAACTGGGGCGTTGCGTTTGGAATTTTGAACTGTAAAATTCTGACTCACTGGTAGTGTTGCGCATGCCTATATGAGGATTGTGAACGTTCAACCAATGAAACGGTAAGAGGCACTGGATTTTTAGGAGTCCATATTTTATTGTGACACTGGAAAAGTGTTTTAAGACCAGCTAGCCATGTCTTTATCATTCGTTTAAGACCGGCCACGTGACGGGCTCTCGACCAATAGGAATAGCTAAACTGTCTGAGGTATTTATGAATGTCTGTTTAAAGTGATTTAAACATCTGTAGCTGTCTCATCTCCCTAGATGTACTCATAAAGTTTTTCCTTAGTTTCACTTCCGTTTAATGCGATGAACGTATAACAAGAAACATACCACACACATCCGCATCAGACCCGTCCGAGCAGTGCGATTCATGGTCACAGAGGCTCGTCTCGTGAATGCATCTATCACCGGAAAGACACAGGAATTCGTTGGAGGTACAATTACCTGACAGTAAACAGAATGATTTCTATATTACATCATGTGGGAGAATGCATTACGTAAAAGTGCGTCTTCAAGATACTTTTTTTTTCTTTCACTCTTTAATTTTCGGAATAATAACCATTAATGCTTCGAAAAGTAGCTTCAGTAGCCTTTTAAATGATGTTACTTTCTGTACTGGATCGAAAGTTACGACCGTGTAGAAACTAAGCTTAAGACATCACATTATTTCGGGTCGGTTTCTGCTCAGTTTAAACTTTCAGGCTGATCGTATTAAAGCTTCACATTTTGAACTTTGAAATTGTTTACCACATCCAATTTCGTCACTGTAGTCCAAACAGTCAACGTAACCATTACATACATGTTGTTGGCCAATACATTCTCCAGGTGCGCATGCGTGGTCGTTGTCTGTACATGCTGCAAAAACAAGTGATCAACGAATGGGATAATTTTCATACAGTAAAATGTCACTCTCCGTTTGGTATACTGGAAGATAGTTGTACACTCAAGCTGTTAAAACGATTAGGGCGTTTATTTATACACCGTATATGTTTTGATATCCAAAGTAGGGTCTTTCGGTGGGGGAAAAGAGGAAAAATAGTTAGAAAAAAAATATGGTTGTTTACGTTCAGATGGCTAAATTAAATTATGCCAAGTACGTATTGAAGCTTGTTTCATAATTGTAATGAGTTTATCACTGGAAAAAAAGGTAAAGCCATCTTTTGGCAAGATGTAATTGAAATATGTCGTGCAACTCAATATTTTAATGTAGTAGCAGTCATGACATACCACAGAAGGAAAACGGTAGACCACTGGTATGATAAGAGGCAACACCTTAACACCAGGGCCTGCTTTGTGCTCTGAATAAAATCGGATATTATTTCCATAGCTTTCCAAATAGCACTAAGACTGCTTGCCTTTCTTTGATGTATTTATGTTTTCATTAATTTATTATTTGTGTTTGTTGTGGTCCAGATAGGGTCGGCGGTTAAAAGCGTTTTCATACACTTGAGTCGAGGGTACAAACAGATAATAGCCTCGATTAACTTCAAAATGACGTACCATCTTGTCTGATCTGTGACATTTCCAAAAGGATTGATTCGGAGTTAAAAACATCCACCTGGTCATTCGGATAAGCACCGAACTTATACTTGATCCACATCAAAGGTCCCGATGATGTTACAACTCCCCGATATGATCTCCCCTGCAGCTGCAAGAAGGAGATGTTAAAGAGCCGCGTGGATTGGTCGGATATATTGTGGCCGTTGCCCATAGTTAGTTCCAGATTCGGATAATCAAGGGACAACTGGGGGATACGGCGAAGGCGGACCGATATCTGGTGATCAGCTGATGCCGTCAGGAAGAACAGACAGTCACCTGGATGGCTGGCTGGCATCCAAGATAGCTCATGAACGGCCCCATCAGACAGGTATATTGATGGTGTGGTCACACAATGTCCTGCCACAAGAACACGCTTTGGATTAGATAGGATATGGCACATGTACCCAATTTGTTCTTGAACATTTACGACCAACCAGGTACAAAAACTAGAAACTGTAATATTAGATTCCTCATTCGAGTACAGTACAAACCTGTGGAATAGCATGACTAGGGTGGAATAGCAAGTCTCGGGCGGAATAGTACACTGGTACTAGCATGTCGGACTAATTTTATCCTACTTTATATGGAAACGTTGACATTATTTTTTTTTTAAGTGCCTTTTCGCTTTTGATCTAAACAATGACCGACAGAGACCGTTTTCCAAATGAATCATCGAAATAAGCACATACCACACAGATACTCGTCGGTCATGTCTTGGCATTGTGCCAAACCATCACAAAGCAGTTTCTCCTCCACACATTTATGTACGTCACAGGTAAAGACATGAGGCTCACACTCATCTGTTGTTAGGAAAAAGGCAAAGAAAATATTTAAGCAAGTAGAACGGTGATTCTCGTTCCAGCTTTACAAATGTGGTAACTATAACCCATCATTGGTTGAAATAACCAATAGTTGGTTAATATGTGTCTAACAAATCGATTGGTTGGACACCTATTAACCAATAGTTGGTTAATATGTGTCTAACAAATCGCCTATTAACCCATTGTTGGTTATTCAACCAATGATTGTATATGGGCAATTCACACTAATGGACCCAAGAGTGAAGACCTTTAAGTTTTGATAATGAAACTACGATTTTGGTCTGTCAATTTTTGCTGTAAACATTGCAAGCTTCGAGCAAATATCCTCACCTGCAAATGACACAATTGGTTTGTATTTTAGAAAAAATATTGTTTTAAAAAGTGTTACGTACGTAACGAAGGACAGATATTTTAGAGAAAGTCAGAAAATATAAAGCATAAAATTTAATGATCCCCTAATGTTGGCTTATTGAAGAAGATGTACCCTGGAGGATTGCTTTTCAAGCAAAACCTAGAAAACTCGGAGTCACTGTGAAGAATTAGTTGATATTTTATAATCAGGATTTATACGTACAAACAGACTGGACATTCGTCACAAAAAGTCTGTCCCTGTTGGTATGTAACCCTAATCACATAATAAATTTGAAGCCAGTGTGAAAACTGATATATTTTCGATTGATAACAATGTAAAACGACTTAGTCACTGGAAATTCCTATTAAAAACTGTCACTGCCTTAATTTTGCTAAGGATCTTCTGAAGAGTGAGCATTGTACATCTGTATTCCCTCCATCTAAATTGTCTAGCCATGGTAGAAACCTGCGTAACTCTAAGAATATTTCCACGATGCCAGCTTAAACTTGCCGTTTCAAAAATAGCCCAATCCCATACTACGTTGTTATCCCTTGTTCTAGTGTTATTTTCATACATTCCTCATCCTGAATCCCTGACCAATTCTTACGGTGGGTACATTGTGTATTTTAAACTTCTCAATAAAGTCTCTTTCTGTATTTTAAGTCCTATAATTTATGTGAATTTCAAATGATCTTTTATCTGTAAATCATGTACAATTTGGCCTTCGGGCCACGACACATGTGTTTTAATAAACCAAAAATAATACAATAATAACTGGATGCTATTGTCGATTTGGACTATAGGACATAAAATTATAGTCAATTCGGTTTATTGGACCTTATTTTGAATTCGGAATAATGAACCTTCGGACTACTGTGAACCTTATTTTTGTTTCGGACTATTGAACTTTCGGACTAATAGGTACGTTTCTTAATTGCCCCTAAGTACGTAACATTTGCGTCCATGCACATTTGTTATCTTCTCAGTGATTGCCCAATTCCCTGTCACGTGGCATAGCTATAAGTTACTTTTACGTTCGGGTTATGAATAGGAGGCGGGCACATTATAAAGAGCCTAATACCTTGAATGAATAACTTACGCCACGGCCTTTTCAATTCATTGGCCGGGGCACAGTGTCACAACACGGACAATAGAAGGAAGGCCCACCGCTCCACCCTAATTCTATAGAAATATCTCACAGCGTTAAAGCAATGATAGTTTCGTTCGCACCTGTTGGTTTACCGCATTTGAAAAGCGCAGCATTTCGTTCAGGTATTGAACCCTCTACGCAGATAATGTCTATAATTATGTAAAACGTCAATCAACCAAAACAAACATGAAAATAGAATACACCATTCAAAAATAACCAAATTTTGGAATATACCTTTCAAAGGGAAAAAAAAATATTAAAAACGCATGTTTACCGATGACAGTTTTGATATCTTACATTGGTATTTGGCTTGAAGTTGATAGATGCATGATCATTATGTAATACGTAGAGCACACAGAATCACCCCACCCGAAAACCGTAGGAGGGGGGGGGGAATTTAAAAAAACACAAATTCCAAAAGTAGTGGTTTTAAGGTAAATTTGTATTTTAAGACGCAGCTGTTTGGAATACTTAGCTTCATTATGTTGATACACAGGCCATACAACGTTTTTGAATTAATCCAGGGATGAGTTATACCACAAAATGCATAATTAATGTCAATCACAACGAAACGCCGACCACCGACTACTGTCGGACAAAAATACGAGTATGGGTGGACTTGAACATTTTACAAACCATACCATCATGTTCGTGTGCAACACCTTACATCAACAAGGGCCACACAAAAAACACAATACCCATACAGGGGTGGATCCAGCATTTTTCGCAGGGGGGGGGGGTATATCGGCACTCCCCTGGATCTGCACCTGCCATACTCGTATTTGGAAGGGTTGTAAATGGGGGAATTTAGGACAGTTTGTTTACGTCATGACATAGCTCAACCTAGCATGACGAAGACATGATATGGCCTGTTTCTCAATATAATTAAGCTTAGTATCGTATTTAAAAGCGTGTTCCAACGATAAACAACAAAACGACGGTTGTAATTTAGTTTCGGTACTGAAATCACCCCGCGTGGTTTATTAGTTTTGATTTGTAAAGAGTGCCCCTTTTTGCGAAGTGCACTTTTTTCTGAACAAGTGCCCTTTTTTTTTAAAAAGTGTCTTTAAAAAAAAAAAGTGGTTCCCTTTTTTTGTGGCATCTGCCGTTTTGGATGCCTTTTTCAGAATTTCGCATTGTTTCGCCCTGAAAAACACCATATATTGGCCCTTTGTATGCATAATTGTCGGTTTTGAACAGTGCCCCCATCGACAGATGGGACCAGCCCCCCCCCCCCCCGCCCTCCTCCACGCTTTTTGATTTGACGGAGGCCAAGTGTCCGGAGAAAAAACCTGTCTACATTTCACAACGGATGTGCAAGTGCCCTTTTCAAAACAAATTACCCCCAATAAAAATGACCAATGGTCAGTGTCAGGGCAAGTGTTGGGCGAAAAAAAACATGTCTACATTTCGGCGCGGATGTGCAGTTCCCCCCCCCCCCCCGAACATCAAAAAAAGCTGGATACGCCCCTGCCGAAGCTTCCAGCCATCACGTGAAAAATCAATGTACGCCATGTAGACGCGATGTCTGGTCAACCATACCATCACGTCTCAGCCAAAAGGCACGCACGTCAATCACGAGTCGCTCAGTGAACTGGGATCATTATCATGTTAATGGTCTTATACGGTGCATAGTCACAGCCAATCACAGGGAGGCCGCAAGCGTTAGGTTCGCTGCTCTCGTCCTACGTCCCCAGATCAGTGCTGCACATGGTGGCATACTCCGGCATAACCAATCAGATCCACGGTTACAGCGCTGAACGTAGCCTTAGGGTCATTTTAGGTTTTCGTTCGGGAATTAAGAAACGTACCTAATTAACCTTATTCTAAATTCGGACTACCGAACCTTCGGGCAAATGAGCCTGCGGACTAATGAACTTTCGGATTAAAGAACCTTCGGACTATCGGGCGGATCCCACCCCCAAGTAATGCACAACACTAAACTAAGTCTGTTGTATTTGATTATTAAGAAACAGTTGTCTATGCTTACTGCATCCCCTCTCGTCACTCAGTGAGGGGCATTGTGGGATACCGTCACATCGTTGACTTAACGGTAGACAGAGCTCAGAGCCATAGCACGCAAACTCATCCGAACCACACTCTGAGTGGAAATAGAAACAGGTTATCTTCACCTGCACCCCTGCGTAAACTGTTTAGAACGTATACTGAAAGTGAGGTCAAATAATGTGTCAGTGTTGGCAGAATAAGAGAGCACATTATACAAATATTGAATGCTTCGAGTGGTGTAGTAAAACTAGCCTCCCGAGGTGATCCATGGACCATTCTATTTTCCCGAGGCGAAGCCGAGGGAAAATAGAATGGTCCATGGATCACCGAGGGAGGCTAGTTTTACTTCACCACGAGATAAAGCATTCAATATTTGTTTTATAACACTTCACCCACAGATTCTGCTTGATTTTAATATTTTACATTATTTCAATCTGAACACAGTTTAAATAAACTTCAATTTCAATACAAAATGTTAAAAACTTACCCTTCACGAAATGTTTGAACCCAAGTCTGCGGCGCGCTCTCTTTGGAATAATACGCGCTACGCACAACGTGCTGGTGTGCACGTTGCGCGTTGTGCGTAGTGCGTATTATTCCTGACTTGGGTTCAAACATTTCGTGAAGGGTTAGTTTTTAAGAGAGAAATACATTTTCCACCAATTTTGTATTGAAATTGAACTTCATTTCAACTGTGTTCAGATTTAAATAATGTAAAATATTAAAATCAAGCAGAATCTGTGGGTGAAGTGTTATAAAACAAATATTGAATGCTTTATCTCGTGGTGAAGTAAAACTAGCCTCCCTCGGTGATCCATGGACCATTCTATTTTCCCTCGGTTTCGCCTCGGGAAAATAGAATGGTCCATGGATCACCTCGGGAGGTTAGTTTTACTACACCACTCGAAGCATTCAATATTTGTATACTATAGTGCGACACCAATAGTTTCCCTCAGGGAGGCATATTTTCAACATCAGTGTCACTTCCGCCGATATCGACATGCACTTAACACTTGACCATCATTGTTTACGTTCAATACCCATTCAAACACATGCTTTCAAAGACACTGTAAAATACTGTAAATTATCGAGTCCGTGTAACCGGACGTTTATTTGTGACGTCACATCAAGTTTTCACCATGCGAATTCGCAAGAGTTGAACACGTTTCAAGTCGTGCGAATTTAGCTTGGAATGTGTTCGTGCTTTGTTGTTGCATTCGTGTAAAGTATGAACTGGCCTCTTGGCAAGATACCACCACAAATCTGCGCAATAAGGGATAGCAATTTACTCTCTAAATTTGTACAGTAAAAAGTCACTCCATTCGAGTGAAGATTCACTCCCATAGTCGGAAACTAGGGACTAGACGTTTTAAAGTGAAATTTCTTCAATCGTAAAGATCGAGATTTCACTCGAGCTTCGACTGAAGTGATTTATTTCTCAGACTTTTTCAATCAAAAATGAGAGTGATTTTCACTCTAAAACGTCTAGTCCCTTATTTCACTCTGGAATTTAGAGAGTATGAGCGCTTCACCTCATTAACTAGTTGACGCTACTGGAGTCGTACTCGAATCGAGACGTTGTGACTAATTGTTTTATTGTCATCGACGTAGGCTTTCTCCCAGTCGGAAGGGCTCTGATGGTTGGTTTTGGGGTTCATGAAGACAGCAAGAGGCACCTCAGGTCTCAGCAGTGCATGATCATTTAAGCGAAGTCGACTTCCAAAAAGGGTGGGTGTGGCAGGTGCTACGAATGTACGAGCGTACAAGTCGACGTTGGATAGCCGTACCGGGAAGTGCCTACCAAGGCAGTAACGTAGGAGAGCGCGGTGGGTAGAGTCAAGATGCCTGGTGATCGCTTGGGCATTACAACCGTACTGTACAGTAGCACTGTCTCAACTGTGGACTTAAACAGCTGTATTTTGGCACTATCGTGCGAGTTTTCGTGCCGCGAACCACGCAAGCTGTCGTTGTCGCTGAATGGCACTTCTGCTATCTGCCACGTTGCATCCCAGGTAGCAAAAGTCATTGCAGGCTGCAAGGTTGACACCAGCTGTTGCACAATTAGCAGTATGTGGAATGGCCCCAATGTAAATCTTCGTCTTGCAGGCATTTAGGCGCAGCCCGCTTTGGCTGATGCTGCCTCATAGCGATGTAGTTAGCGCTGGGCTGCGTCTGCATCATTGGACATCAACGTCCATCGCGCCGATAAACGTCTTCTCACGGTGTACCCATCTTAACCCTAATCAGGCCGGGTTATTTTGACCGTCTCTCAGCCGGGGGGCGGAATAAGATCTCGGCCACAAATACGAAAATTTTGAAACTCGGTACATGCATAGAGCAACTCGTCATAAACATACCCAAGAAATTTCATGACTATAGGTCAAAGGGTTTTGGAATTATGGATAATTAAATATTCATATGTACGAATGGTAATTCCGCTCTGTGTACACGACGTATGGGAAAATTCAGTTTTCACGGACGTAGCGACGGAAAATGTTTCGCTACGCGGCAACCCCTGGTCGAATTTTTATGTTTTGGTATCAAAAGATGCGCAAGGCTTGAGGCTAAAATGCTGCCAGTGATCTTATCAATAGCTCGCCAGACCGCTTAACTGTGCCCTGCCTCGTGATGTTGTTCGATCTCGTCGGATATTTGATGTACCAGCTCATCCCTTCGTCGTACGTAGGTATTTTCGAGGCTCGCCTCCAACTGTCGGTGATTTGAGTATAATAAAAAATACAAAATATAATTATATAGTATCTAATTCTTGTATAGCGCCAAATCCGAGTTTGGATTTGTTCGTTATGCAGCCTTTAGTTGATGTCTGGCTCGCTCCACTTCCGTATCTGTATCCAATAAGCAGACCTTCGACAGAGGATGACGCTTAGGTAAAACTTTACCTGCAGCATGTCTAACCGATTCGTCGTAGACCGCGTATCCTGACCGTCGGAAGGTTTCGTATGGCGGGCATTCTTAAAGCCGAGTGGTGGACGTTCTTTCCGAGTGTGTTTCGTCGGCCTCCATAGTCGAAGACTGAGTGTGCAGGTTAAGAGTGTATGATCGGAGCGAATGCAATGTGGCTTGATGTTGCGCACCTTGCGTATAAGTTAAGGAGGTATATTCCCTGCCCTCCCCCTGACTCATACTCTTGCCCGCAGCTGAAACTTTAAGCCGCCTGATAATTATTATAATACTCAGAATTACCGACTCGCATGATAGAACTTTACAGTAACAATCTGAACAGTGCTTCTAAACTAGGTGTACTATACGGAAGACTTACCTATCTCCATGAATGTTCTTAATGTGAAAGCGGCTAGCCCCATCTCGCGATCGTTCTGCACGAATAAACTCGAAATCAAGTGCGCTGTGATCCACAGCGGTTCTCCTGCAGTTGGCGTATACACAGAAGGCATAACCCATGTTTCCCTGGAGACCACAAGAAAGGTCGCTGACTGATCCACCGTGTGATTTTCATGTGTCGTGCCGAACATTAAAAAAGCGTCGTTTCCTGGAAATGTGTGGATGATGATTTCAACTCGAGACTCCGGTGGTACGTCGACAAACCACAGACAGTCGGTACTGATTGCCCAGGGGTCGTAAGCTGCATGGATTTGAAACTCACGCCTCCCCACAGGGTCCAAGGAAAGAAGTTGTCGAACGCCACACAGTTCTATGTAATATGGTAAGTATTAATAAACGTTGTAAACAAAAATTTCAAACTACCTACTTATGATGTATGGGTCTCTCTCAAATGACGTCATTTCCCACAGAGCGTTGACCGTCTTTTTATTCTATATCTATGGCGTCGACTTGCATAACGCGCATCAGCTGCGTTGTATTTCAAGCACCAAGCGAGCGTGTTTTGGAACATTTTCAACACTGCGAAATCATAGATATAAAATAAAAAGACATTGCTTGCTTGATTGCGTAAAATACGCAGATACAGTTCCCTAACAGAGATGGTCGTCTTTGAGAGAGGCCTATTCACACTTTCGGTGAATTGATAAGACTAGGCTGATGGTAATAATAATAAAAGTAATAATAATAATTATAATTGGGCTTATATACCGCTTTCCATCATATCAACAATCACAAAGCGCTTTACAATTATTCTATTATTTGCTTTATTATTATTATGGTCTCATGTGATGCTTCATAATCAAAATACTTTTACAGAAAGAGGGTTGCGAAGCTGTGCGATATGGTCGTTGGCGTCAGCATTAGGGTAGAATAAGTATTTGTGTTTTGCAAGCTATCCAAACATAAACGTGACTTAAAATTCCCATCATTTTAAAATTAAGTGAAAAACACCATGGCTTTCGTTTCCTTGGTGATATCAGAGGTGTTACGCGAAAAAAAAGAACCCCAAACGTGACATAGTCAATTGACTGTTTTTATGGTCAGTGCACTTATCTGAAAAACAGGTTAATCCAAGAAGCCCCAGATTCATCAACCTTACCGTTTCGCCTAACATCACACCTGCTCTCATCCCAGAAGTCGGGACAATCAAACGTAGCATCACACAAAGCTGACTCTGTAATGCAGACCGTCACATCAGTTTCATTTGAGCAGCTTGTAAATCCAGCAGGACACAGTCCTTTTTTAAAGTTTTCCAGAAAAAGAAGGAATAACCGACAAATCTTATCAATACTTAATGGTGTAAATATCAATGGTAACCGAGCTAAAGACTAAATTTGAAAAGGATCAGAGGCTGGACGGTACTGGTGGAGACTTTAAAATCCTCATTTCATAATGATTTGTGGTTTAGAAAATTCCCGTAAATCATCACTCACTCTTGAATAGTGTGCAATGTGCCTTAGAAAACAAATCAAGTTTTAATCATCGTACTATTGACTTTTGCGCTTCAAGTTGTATACGTCTTTAAAAATAAACGACAATTAAATCTCCCGCATTAGATGTTTAATTTAAATGTGTTTGGGTGTTGGTTATAATAGAGTTTAGACATTACAAAAGAAAATGAGTGCAATCTCTGTCAAGAACTTACTCTCCTGGTGCTGGTATATTTTCAATGCAACCTGTGGCTCAAACTGTTCATCTCCTCGGATCCGACTAGAACGCATTAACACCCAGGCCCGCGTTGTTTGGCTTCCCACGTAGATCTTGCCCATATCAACAGTAGAAACGTCGGTAGAGAACAGCACAGTCTCCGTCACCGTCGGATCCGACCCAACCCCGGCCGACAGACGGAACTTCCCGAATGATGGAATTTGCAAATGCAACACCTCAATGAAAATGTACGCGTGCACCTCAGCCACAACATACCATGAACACTGATAAAATCCACTCAGAAATCTATCATTAAAGAAGTGATCAACGTATACGATCTCATTGAAAGGTAGCGGATACTCTTCCTCACCACACACACGGTCTAGATAGAAAAAAAAATACCAATAACATTATGGTGTGTAGGCCTTTAGTAACCCACGCCGAGTATGTGAAACCATTTGATCAGTGTGAGTCTACAGGGTGAGTCAAAAAAAATGAAACCAAAATGCCGTGGTGTCCCAAATTTTGGAAGAATGTTTGCATGTAGCACTTTCCGGATCGAGGATATGAAAGCCCAAGTAAAAAGCTTTAATGAAAGAATCATTCAAATCGCTTATGTACTTTTCCAGTTATGGAATTTTGATGACAAATTCTTTTTGTTTAAACCCTTGTCAACGGATCACATTAGGTACTTGATACTTCAGTTAAAATGAAACCATGTCGTTTCCTGAAAATGATATCAGAATAATCCCATAAGTGTCCGGCGTAGTAAAAGGCAGTGCAAAACTACAAACTCTTGACACTCTAATGCACGTTATTTTCAAATTGGAAGCAGCAGGTTTTTATCATTGTTATGACAGTGTTCTGATTTTTTTTTTCCTTTTCTTTATAATGTGATTTGTTTTCGTTTTGCTGTAATATAACTAACCTTGACTGTGATCCGTGGACAAGCTTATCATAAAACGGTGTTTGTGTTCGAACTTCCATCACTGGAAAAGTACATATAATGATTTGAATGATTCTTTCCTAATAGAAAGCTTATTAGTTGGACGTTCAAGCGCTATCTCTGGAAAGCCCTACATGCAAAACTTCTGTAAAAAATAATCATAATAAAAATAGGGGCACCATTTGGATTTCCTTGTTTTGTTTTGTTTTTGACTCGCCCTGTACTAAATATCAAAACTGACCAATCCAAAATTGTGAAACTTATCAAATAGATTCGTTACCGTGTGTTATCGAGACATTTGGTCATGTCAGCCTGTATCTATAGGCAAATCCGGAAACGTGATAACTGTTCACTCACGAGGCCCCTTACAATGGAGAAACCATTGCGGACGCTAATGAAACTTCCCCGTGACAGATTGTCTGAGCAATAGCTAGCACAACGTTTTCGCCATTGAAGGATGCCTTCGTGAAAGAAGTGACAGCGTGCCCGGATTGGTCCATGGAAGTGATTTCTTTGTACCAACGCCCAATCCATGGCTTGGAACAAACGACATATCTTGAGGCCAATTATATGGGGTTTGTATTGGCTGAAAATACGATTATACCGATTTTGATGATATTATTTAGTATAAAAAAAAAAACCAGATCAATGCCCTAAAATTGTAAACTTTATTTTGATATTTGTTGAGTTCTTGGCTCATTGCATTCTAATAAGAGGACGGTTCTTACATTTTACTGAGGTTATATGTAACAGAAACCAACGTGTTTAACCTCAGCGGAAGCACATTGTTACAAGAGTCTAAGTAGTTATAAACGTGTACACGTTTGCTCTAAGATTTTCAAAACCGGAAACCAAGTTCAAGGTACTGCTTAGCCTTTATTCAAGTCCAACGCGCTTACCCGGAAACGTGACGCACCCTGGATGCTGACACGTAAAAAGACCAGCACGAGCGGCAGAGCCACGAGGGCCTTTTCCATCTCGTGGAGAACGCTTATGTTTTTCTTTACATTCGTCTACCGATTTGGTAGACATGCATAATGCATTACCCGTTGTGAGTTGACCAGTGAAAATGCAGAATTACTAACGTAAATCAGTCGTCGTCTGGCGCCAGACAGCACGCGCAATGGCGCGGGTTCTGTTGCTGGTAACCGCAAACCACCGTTTATGATTGGTATATTGCTTGATTTATATTACGTTAATAAATGAATAAGAGATTAGTTCCACGAGATAGTAAAGGCCCTCGCGGCTCCACCGCTCGTGCTGGTCTTTTTACGTGCCAGCATCCGGGGTGCGTTACGTGTCCAGATGGTCTGGGTATAGGCGCGTGGGATTTGACTAAAGGCTAGGTACTGCTAAGCAGTAAACATTTTGAAGCAAATGTATTTGGTATGTGAAAGGAAAATAATGTCACTTTTCTCCCCAGAAATCTGTTTTTTTCTGGGATTTTTTAAGGCATTTCATGCTTATGTAGCAGCAAGGTGAAACTGTCCCCAGGAAATATAATTAGACTGGGCTTACGACAGAAAGACTCATCAAACCCAGGGCAGTCATTTACACCGTCACACAATTCCGTGAAGTCTCTGCATGTGTAGTCGGATGGGCAGAAGAATTGGTCCGCTCTGCAAAAATACGGTGGACCTGGATAGATACCACAATGAAAGAACTTGCTCACTAACAATAGGCAGGCACTGATGCTCACGAAAAGTAAACCAACATAGCAAGTGAAATCTGAGTGTGAAATATTAGTAAGGTTTAATTGGCAAAACTACTGCAAGGAATATTTTTGATTTCTGTTTCATTACAAATCTACATGCCTAGAGCTAATATGTACATTAAACAATTCATGAGTTCATTACGTATGTTCCTTTTTTCCCCGCAAACTGAGTTGTCTGAAGAATGGGTGAATTTCATTATACCAACAACTTCGTATAATATATAACTAAAATTGTCCCTGTAAATTACCGCATCCTAGCTCGTCAGAAGCATCCTGACATTCCGCAGTACCCGAGCACCTGGCTCCGTAATCTATGCAAGGCTCGAACATGGAATATCTACATGGGAAATCCTCGCCACACCAATGCAGTGGCTCTGAAAAAGACACAGAAAAGAAGGTATGATTGTGGTACCAGTATTAATAATACCAGCACAAATACAAGTCATGCATTTATAAGGTCATACAAGTAAACAAAAACAAATAGACGAATAAAAAAAGAAGCTAGATCGGATCTTGAAAGATGCGGGCCAACAAAGTCGTGTATTGTTTTGACCTTAATTGGCCCCCATTGGCCACTGATACTTTTGACAAAACTTGGTTGAAATCGGTCAAATATGTAGGAACAATGTCAACGTTTGCTACTAACTAACTGACTGACGCACGGACCAACGGAGAGATATGATGATTTGTTGACCTGCTACCCGCAGCAAAAATAAGCTGAAAGTCAACCACCCTTAGGTTTCCTGTAAAACACTGTTATAATTTTCCCTTTTATCTGTTTGTGTTGCTGGCTGATTGACATGGATGGAAAACGGCAAATTGAAGAATGCGTATTGCCATTACATTTGTTAAAGCTATAGTCCATCATTTGCAGCTACCCAAAAAGTAACCGGCGTAATTATTGTTGAAAAACACACTGGTTGAAAGTTAGTAAGGGGACTAAACTCCCTGTGAAATTATCCTTTCTGGCAAGTTCTCATTTTGATGAAATCAACGAAAGAAGGCATTTCCAACGGTGCTTCTTAAGAATGAGCTGAATCAGTGACAATAGATTCCGATTATACTTGATAAAATAAGGTTTTCCTCTTCGCATGAATTAAGTGCTGAAATTTAGTTAGTGGCTACCTAAAACGGTTGACAAGCGTTACATGGAACATGGACTCATATCATCCCTTGGCAGGCAAACAAACAAAGAGGTTTAACCTAACAACTAGCATAAAGAACTTTACTATTTATTTAGAACATGTTGGCCTGGAGCTTACACTCGAGCGAGTAGATAAAAATACCAACTACGTGACCAGCTTAAGGCTAAAAAAAGCTCCGGTTTCTGATATTCGCGCGCGTCGGCAAAATCATAAAGTGTTTGTTTGTTTTTTTCAATGTAAGATGATGTCTCGAAACCGCCAAACTCACTGGTTTGACTGGAATCCTGCTGCTGCACAATTTTAACGTGTTTTGTAACGGGATACGAGCGAGTATAAGCTTTCCCTTACAAAAAATGTCACATGTAGTCCCCATGGGAATCCCATGGGGACTATATGGTGGTTCATGGGAAAATAAGTTTTCCCATTGGGAATCCTATTTATGCCATGGGTTTTATATTTTCCCAGTGGGGAACCATATTCTTCCCCTTGGGGTTTTCTCTTTTTTTCCATGGGTTTTTATTTTTTTCCTTACATATTAATATTCCTCTCCATGAGTTTTCTTTTTTACCCATGGTTAACAATATTCTTCCCCACATATTTTCCCCATGGGCTTTTATTGTCCCATTAGGTGGCCATACTAGACTTCTTTTTCCCCATGGGTTTTCTCTTTGCCCCATGTGTCTACATGCATGTAAAGTAAATTGAACTTTATGTTTTACACTAGTTCTTGCTTCGCTTATGCTTCAAGGTCAAGGTCAAGAAATGGATTAGCCGGATGTAATGAAAGCTTGTTTTGTTTGTATTACTTTATCGAATATCTACTGTTGTAAGAGGCAAGCACTACCTGTGTGAAATAAAATGTGAATCACAAATAAAATAGCAGTCTTGTCTGTTTCTCTGTATCTTTGGGGAGGGGGGGGGGTATGTATATTATATATTACAATACAAACGAGAATATTCGGAGTAATGCTTTGAGTTTGTGTAGAAATGTATTAGAACTACTGTGCATGTGCATGTGTACAATGTTCTTCCTGTGTTACACAGGGAAACCAAATGCAAGTGGATTATATATCTACACATGTTTATCTCATCAGGTAATCTCCCCTTGGCCCTGAGGCAGTCTTTGTTCTAACAGCAGGGTACCTGTTTGTATACATTTATGATGCTAACAGTATAGTACACTGCATGGGAACAGTTCCTTCAGTTAGCAGTCTTACTCTTGCATTCAAAGCATCTTTTCCGTCATTTGGTATTCTCTGTAGCTTTATACTTCATTACCCTCCATATGATACAGCCCCATTATATTATATAGCTGTATTTATTTGTGGATTCGTCAGAATGGCATCCACATCTTCAACTTCAACTGACGCAACCTCTGGCAAAAGAAAACAGAAGCGAAAGCATATGGACACAGAAATGGTAATGCAGTTACTGCTTCCTGTAGATGCCCTCCATGAACTGCAAAGTGATTCAGAAGAATCGGACTCTGATGATGCTGATTCACAGGAAGAGGACGAGGAAACAGAAGTTGAAGATAGGCGTAAAAATATGTCCACCAACGAGTAGTACAAGACATTGATACTGTTCTTGATCCCACAAACTACAACCAATGGGAGATTACAGCAGGAGAGGAGCTACACAAAGTCGTGATTCACAAGAAAACAAGAAATAACTCAGAAAAAAAGCGTAACCTGGAGAAGTAAGAAGCCTGGGAAAACTGGCCGTCAGAACATCGCCAATGTTCTGTTGTGAAATCCTGGGGTGAATGGATCATTCCGGGATGCAGATTCGCCTATTGCTGCTCGGAGAAAGCTCTTCACAGATGAGATTATGAACAGGATCGTGGCAAATACTTGTGCCAAAATACAGAAGTTCCGATCTCAGTTGCCTGATGAAATACTTCGTGATGAAAAAGTCACATATTTGCATGACACAGATTTTGCAGAGATGAGTGCTGTTGTTGGGCTCATCTATGCACGTGGTCTTCTTGGGCAGAATATGCACGATATTGAGAGGCTCTTCTCTGATCGATTTGGCCATCCAATCTTTGGTGCCACCATGAGCCGAAACCGACTGAAATTCCTTTTGAGAAAGATCTCTTTTGATAATGAAGCACGCGCCAAGATTGATGGAAGCATGATATAGGTTTGCAGCTTTTCGAGATATTCACCAAGAGTTTACAAGGAATTGCATCGAAGCTGTGACGCCCGATGATTTCTTGAGTTTGGATGAGACCTTGTATCCAATGAGAACAGGTGTGTCCTTCAAACAATTCAACAAAAGTAAGCCGGCCAAATATGGACTTCTGTACAAGTCCATCAATGCAGCAAGATACCCGTATACATTCAGCACCCATGCCTACTGTGGGAAACCAACATTACGTAACTGGCACAGAGGCTATCGTCCACTACCTGGTGGACCGCATGCGTCGTCATGGCGAGCTGCGAGGTCGAAACATAAGCATGGATCGGCTTTACACATCAATTAGCCTTGCTGACTGGCTGCTGGAAAAAGGTATCACAATGGTTGGCACTATGATGGCCAACAGAAAAGGAACTCCCCCACCATGCAAATCAACAGAAGGACGCGAGGAGCTGTCCTTCAAAGTGTGCTGGAACAAGAACATGAGCATCCACTCATAAGTTGTGAAGACAAAAAGCAGAGGACCCCGGAATGTACTCTTGCTCACTACCATGAAGCCTGTGCTTGGTGTGACCAAGGATGATGGCAAGAAAATACCAGGAATCTACAAGTTATATGACTTCACAAAAGGTGGAACTGATATCGTGGATCAGCGAACACAGTCGTACACCTGCAAAGTGAAGTCTAACAAGTGGACAATAGAGGCATTTGCATTTCTTCTGGACACATGCCGCATAAACGCATCGACCATCTTGGCCATGAATGAAGGGAAGGTTCCTCGCCAGGTTGAATCCCTTGATTTTGGCTGGCAGCTGAGTGAAGCCCTCGTCATCCTGTTCATTCAGCAGCGTTCACTACATGGCTTGCCAATCGCGATCCAACGAAAGATGGAATTCATGTTGGGCCTGCCAGTTCATCCCCAACCTGAAGTAGGCAGAGTGCATTATGAGGCGAGACGTAAAACTCCTCGCAGATGCAGGATGTGCATAGATGCTTTCCATGGAGAAGGACACAAGGCTGCCAAGAAGAGAATGGCCAAGCGACAGAGACAGTCCCAGATTTGTGGCGAAGCGGTCTGCCAAGATCATTCCGTGTTGTCATGCCTACGATGCATTGACAAATAAACAAGTAACTTTGACGGACAGACATTGGCAATGGATCTACTTGTAACTTGAAGACATATCAATTGAACAGTGACTCTCATCAAAGTTATCAAAGTAAAAAGTGAAAAGAATTGAATGCAATATTTTTTCAATTCGCAAAAAAAATCCTTGTATCACCTCATTTTACATTCAAATAAGATATTTTGTGCATAAATTTGCATAAGTAACATAAGTTTGGTAAACAAATTTGTAGAGTTTCTAAAGATATGGTAGTAGAACAATTAATCAGTTGGATACAGGAAGTAGAACAAAATAAAAATCAACCTTTAGTGGAAATTTATTCTCCAAACCATACTGGAAATTCGACGGTCTAAGATATATACATATGTAACAAACTGACGTAATTATTATTGAAAAACATATATGGTTGAAAGATAGTAAGGGAACTAAACTCCCTGTGAAATTATTCTTTCTGGCATGCTGTCAGGATGCACAAGTGCGCGCGGTTTCTATAAGTTCCTGTGCTGCGCATGGCAAATCCCATGGTAAATTTCCATGCAGATCCCCTTGGTGAATTCCCATGCAGATCTCCATGGTAAATTCCCATGCAGATCCCCATGGTAAATTCCCATGCAGATCCCCATGACGAATTCCCATGCAGATCCCCTTGGCGAATTCCCATGCAGATTCCCATGGTAAATTCCCATGTAGGTCCCCATGGCAAATTCCCATGGTAAATTCCCATGCAGATCCCCATGGTCAATCCCCATGGCCAATCCCCATATAGAACCCCAATGGCGAATTTCCATGTATCCTCAAAACAAAACACCATGGTGAATCCACATGGCTAAATCCCCAAGCATATCCCCATGATGAATCCCTAAACCCCATTTTAAGAACCCATGGTAAATCCTCATGGGGAAAATTTTCCATTACCAATTCACCATAAGAATCCCATGGGGAAAATTCCCATGGGGTTTTCCATGGGGTTTCTGCATGGGACATTCTTGTTAGGGTTATGTGGCCTTTCTGGGCTCCCATATGTTTTGCACCTAATATTCGGGCACCATTTGCAGACGGTGTTGTATTTTTGTTATTGTGTGTGTGTAAGCCAGATGTGCGTGTGCAAGCGATGGTCGTGTATCTGGAACCTGTAAACACTTTTTTAATTAGCTAAATATGTAAGGAAGCAGACTAATGACCAGCCTGGCAGCACAGGCACGATGTCGCTGTTTGGTCTGACGTGACCGTTTCCTGTGATTTTCGTCTTAACTTTCCAAATTTCCCGAATGTCCGTGTCGGTCGAGATCGTAAGTGGGTGCAGAATTCTCAAGCCCTATGGCCTTACTGAAGTCATCTCACTCTCCACTCTGAAGGATATTTTGAGAGCTTTAAGGGGATCGAAGCGTCATATCTGCGACATCAGCCGACATTTGAAGAAAAAAAAACGTCGCCGCACCACTTTTAGGGCTAGCTCCATACCAGAAACCGAAGACTTTTTTTGGAGGGGGGGCATAACCTTAGTATACAAATATTGAGTGGCTCAGCGTGGAATGGGAGGAATATTATCGCAAGGTAAAATCTGGAGTTTTCCATTTCACGAGGCGAAGCCGTGTGAACTGGAAAAGTCCAGATTTTACCGGGCGATAATATTCCTGCCATTTCACAATTTAAAGCCACTCAATATTTGTTTTATATAACTGACATATAGATCCTTGTCATTTGATATACTTGAACTTTTTTTCAATACAAAACTGGAGGAAAATGTATTTCTCTCTTCCAAACCACCCTTTCACGAAAATGTTTGAACCCAACGCTGTAGTGATGGCTCTTTGGAACAATACGCGCTACGCGCAACGCTGAACGCGCACACCAGCATGCATTTGCACACAAATACCGCGTCATGATCCCAACGGTTGAATAGTATACAAATATTGAATGCTTCGAGTGGTGTAGTAAAACTAGCCTCCCGAGGTGATCCATGGACATTCTATTTTCCCGAGGCGAAGCCGAGGGAAAATAGAATGCTCCATGGATCACCGAGGATCATCTGTTGAATAGTATACAAATATTGAATGCTTCGAGTGGTGTAGTAAAACTAGCCTCCCGAGGTGATCCATGGACATTCTATTTTCCTGAGGCGAAGCCGAGGGAAAATAGAATGCTCCATGGATCACCGAGGGAGACTAGTTTTATTTCACCACGAGATAAAGCATTCAATATTTGTTTTATAACACTTCACCCACAGATTCTGCTTGGTTATAATATTTTAAATTATTTAAAACTGAACACAGTTGAAATAAACTTCAATTTCAATACAAAATTGGTGGAAAATGTATTTCTCTCTTCCAAACTACCCCTTTGCGAAATGTTTGAACCCAACTCTGTGGCGCGCTCTCTTTGGAACAAAACGCGCTGCGTGCAACGCGCACACCAGAATGCATTTGCACACAAATGCCGCGCCGTGGAAATAGTACTTTGGTTTCTATGGGTATAGTACTTTTGGCCGTGCACAGAAAGATAGCAAAAATAGAAAGTATCCTGTGACTCGCTCTCGGCCAATCAAGACACAGAATCTGTGGGTGAGGTGTTATAATATTTCCCATTCCCCATGGGCGGATAGTACTTTTTGAGCCGCGGCATGAATGGGGCCACGTGATGTGGGTTCCACCAATCAAATGACAAGGATCTGTATGTCGGTTATATAATAAATATTAACTAATATCTCGTCCCCTACACTGCATAACTCACCACAGTCCGTCTCATCCGCTCCGTTAAGACAGTCTCTATAGCCACTGCAGACCAATTCCCTTGGAATGCACGAGCCATCTCCACAAGCAAAATACCCGGGTCCCGTGCAAGGAACTGCAAATATAAATGAGGTAGATCGATTGAACATAAACTACTGGACGGCACAGATTCATAAATCCGTGGAATTGTCAGTACATGTACAGTATACTATTACTTTCCTCGCGTTTTACACGGGAACATATGGCTTAAGCCACCCACCTTCAATCACAACATGGCTACATTCAGACGCAAAATAGTCATGTGTACAATGCACGGTAGCAACAACAACAACAAAAGCTAATAATATAAACGATCCATACCTCTCGCCCAAGTGGTTGCAAAGAACAGACTGACAGAAGTCCATGTTAAAAATAAAGCTATCTTCCAAACCATTCCTGAAAAGGCAAAAGTATTACATTGAAACTGTAGCAAAAGAAATACAAAATGCAAAAACATTACATACAAAATAATTATTTTTGATTTGCGCACGAAAGTGCATTACATAGGAAATTAAGGGTAAAGGAAACGGATATTTCAGTGTAGTAGTTTAGTTTTGCATTTCGCTACATGTGGGCAAGCTGCAATTAATGAAAGTATTATCTTCAGGTTAACTTGAAGATAATATAAATAGAACATTTACACTTACTCTCTGTAGGAAGCTTCCCCAAAAGCGTATATTTCCGTCTGACTTGATCAGACAATTCGACTTCCAATGTATTTTGAACTACCTCGACTCTTATTCTGCGCAATACTGTACCATTTGTTCGTTTCAGAACGAATACTGAGAAAGATAGTAGTAAAATTAGAGAGGTCAAACTGTTTTATTGTCTCTTTGCATGATTTAATTGCCCTGGTAAGGTGAAACCAATACCTGCAGAAAAACAAGTTGCTTACAGATTGATGTCATTAAACACGTGATTACACCTCATACATATTAAATATTAAAACGCGTATCTCATCGATCAATTACGACGAGTTAGGTAATTTGAAATCAATCTCTCATCTAGAGGTACAGTCAAATGTTGCCGACACCGAGGGACTAGTGGTAATTTCGAAATCATAGGAGCAATACGTTGTATATGTAAGCTTAGACTTGATGACAAGTCGTCAGATTTTCGTGTTTTGTCCGTCAACTTCAGTCGGACAACCATGGGGCGTCTGTTATAAGACTAGTACGAAATCGGCCGGGTTGCGACCAATCTAACGACTTGACGACTACGTTCTCGCACCGTTATTTATTTATTTATTCCATTTCTTTACCCAGGGATTGCCCAAACAGTTTAAAACTGGTTTCCATTGGGTCCCTGCATACAATAAATAATGACTACAAACATGTATAATTATACAACATTACAAATACAATACAATTCAATACACTGAGATAAAACATTATTTGAATAATGCATAGGTGTTAAGCAAATATTATAATTACAGTATATTTTAAAACTATTATAACTACATGTACAGTGTGAATGCTCTACTATAAGGTTGATTCAGTGAACACGAAAAATTTGGATTTATCTTGTAACATCAAGAAAAGAAAAACAAATATTGCTGTAACTATATTCGCTGATTACGGGAGGGGCAAAAACCCCGCGAAAACCCTTTTGGGAGAAAACACGGGGAAAATCCCATCCGGCTCCTTATTATCTTCTTATTATGGCAACCAAGTTTGTTAACTCCGTAGATCAGCACATATCTAGATTTGTATAATCAGAGAAGACAGCGGCAAATACACAAATAATTATTTGCAGAAATATTATTACTGACTGAACGTTTTACGTAGTTCAGATTTGAATGAGGCTAGTGAAGTCATGGTTCTCAACTGCACATGTAAATTATTCCAGATGATTGTACCAGTTACAGCAAAGCTTGAGGCATAACACTGTATTTTTGCAAAAGGAATCCTCAGTGCCATATCAGTGGATTGTCTCGTTTCACGAATCTGAATAAGTGGTGTAAACATATTTGTCATATACAAAGGAGTAATTTTGTTTATACATTTGTAAACAAGAATAGCCTTTTCATACTCTACTCTTTCAGCAAATGACATCCAATTAAGACTAGCAAACACATCGGCTGAGGAGTTAAGAATGCACACTTCAGGATTATCCGCGCGGCTCTTTTCAAACATTTATTAAGAATATTGTCGTGTAATGTGTACCTTCCTCCCCACACAGTACTACAATAATCTAAAGATGGCAAAACTAAGCTAACAGAAAGAGAGTGCAGACTGCTCTGGGGGAACATAGTCGCGGATTGTATTTAGCATACCTAGTTTAGAGGAAACTGTTTTCTTCACGTATTCGACGTGTGGGCCCCAACTTAAAGTGTCATCAATAATAACACCTTGACACTAAAACAGTTCACCTTTACGACTGGACTACCAGCAATATTGACATTAAGGTCAGTGCTGCCGACTTTTATTTTAATTCCAATAAGCATGGATTTGGTTTTGCTGGTGTTTATTGTAAGTTTGTTTCTGACACACCAGTCGTAAATTCTCGCTAGGGCTGTATTCAAGTTGTTTTCTACTTCATCAACACTGGTAGAACTACACGTTAATGTGGAGTCGTCGGCATACAGAACAAGTTACACTCGCTAGGGATACAAAGCGGTAGGTCACTTGTGTAAATAATAAATAACAGTGGACCTAAAATTGATCCCTGTGGTACGCCGGTGTTAAGTGGTAGGGCTTTAGATATGTTGCCCTCAATGTTCACAGATTGACTACGTTCACTGAGATATGACACTAACCAGTTGATAACAGAGGTTGACATATTAACCCTTTCAAGTTTATCTAAGAGAGTGGCATGATCAACAGAGTCAAATGCTTTACTTAGATCTATAAAGACAGTGCCTGTTATTTCCCCCACGCTCAATAGCCTGAAAACATTTGTTCGTTAAATCATGTAAGGTAGTTTCAGTTGAGTGTGAGGACCTAAACCCTAACTGACAACAAAGAATCAGACCACTTTCATCAAGGTAAGAGTACACTGCTGAGTGTATCCATCTTTCCAGAATCTTAGAGATAATCGGCAGTATTGAGATAGGCCGATAGTTAGTTGTATTACACTTGTCTCCACCCTTGTGAATAGGCGTAATCAGGGCGTGTTTCCACTCATTGGGATATTGTTCGCATCTTATCGAGAGGTTAAAGATGTGGGTTAATGATTTCGTTATGTACGGAGACGCTATTTTAATCATTTTCACACTTATTCCATCTAGACCTATAGACCTTTTCCGACCAACATTGATGGTATTTGCTTTTGAACATAGTCTTCAGTAATCTCAGGCAGTAAGCACTTTTCATCAAGTGAATCTGTATCAAAAGAGTGGATATTGTTGTCCACTTCGAGTTCACATGGAGGGGCATTACTGGCCATACGGGTTCAGATTGTTGAGAAGTGTTCGTTAAAAGTATATATCAGCAATGTCGGTGAGATCGGTGAGAATTCCCAATTCTGGGAAAAAATAGACCTTGGAATACTTTTCTGTTTATGGGGGAGAACCTCTTTTAGTTTTTTCCAAAGAACGGAAAAGTTGCCTTTATTTTCCTCGATGGTTGATTGAAAGTGTTCGCTTTTCTTGCTGCGGATTTTATCAGTGGTCATGTTTCGCAGCTTTTTGTATGCGTTCCAATCATTCTGTGAGCCTGAACGTCTAGCCACTTTGTTTGCATGATCTCGCTGTCGCATAAGTTTTAGAATTTCCCCATCGAGCCAAGGCAACGATGCACCACGAATACGCTTTGATTTCATTGGTGCATGGTGGTTAATAATACTCATAAACAAAGAGTGCCACATGGACCATGCTTCATTTACATCATGACAATTAAGGACATGTTCCCATGGGGCATTAAGGAGGTCCTCTTGAAAAGCGTCATTATCGATATCTTTAAAACATCTGAAGTTAATTGAACGGCCTTCTTTTTTGGAAGGTTTCCAATTATGAAGACCGTAAACAAGATAATGATCACTAATCAGGACAGGTAGGACACCACTTTCACTTACACGTTCAGGATGAGAGCTAAAATTCATCGGGCTCCAATCGCGCACCGCATATATGCAACTGAGGACTCATTCATTCCGTTTTAGCGACCAATACACTCAGCTTGGTCAATAATGTAGAAATAAAATGTATCACTGTGATATACTTGATTTATTTCAGTCGTGTATGCCCTACAATGAATTTGAAATGTTACACAACACAAAGTACAAACCCTCGAAGTAATGACAATGATCTTCCTTGGCGGCTTGGAATGCACTCTGGAATCTGAACCAATCAGAGTTCTTGCATAGAATTTGCTAGCAACTCAAAATACTCCCATTATGTTGTGTACAAAATTTAAAACGTATTCGCCAAGTCGGTAATTGATCATTAATGGTCAGCATCATTTGGTCTGGGAACCAGACTACGCGCATTTCAGCGATATTTTCAGCGGTACCGTACGCAAAACAATTACCAACATGGCGCTAAACATGGCGCGCTTTAAAGCAGTAGCAGAACTGCAAAAGCAGCAATAGTTGAAGCAGTACCAGTAACAACACTAGCAGTAGTAACGGTAGCAGAGAACCTGCAGATCAGTAGCCTTTGTGATAACAGTAGCAGAGACAGTAGCATAGCCGTATCAGTCGCAGCAGCAAATAAACCCACTAGTACTTTCAGTACGATTGAAATTTACGCAAGAGTCAGCAGTAGCAGCAACGGATGTAGCAATGCTGCGGAGCAGCTATACTCTTACAGAAATTTCCCATATAGTTCTCATGGGAAATTGTCACATTGGACCCCATGGGAATTTCATGGTGAATAATGGGGTCCCATGGGAATCCCATAGGACCCCATGGGAATCCCATGGGATGCTCATGGGACATTTCTGTAAGGTAGTAACAGAAATAATTATTAGAAATAACATTGATTCCAGTGATAGCACTTAAAAAAAGGCACCAGCGGCAGTAACAGCAGTAGTAAGAACAGGAGGGCACTAGCAGTAACACACGCGCTGAAATTAACGCCAAAAATGGATTTGACAGGGGAAAAAAATGACATTTGCAGAACAGTAGCAGTAGCTTTGGGAATAGCGTTAGTGCTTACGGTAGCACAAGTGAGAAGCGCTAGCAGCAAAGCCGTAGCAGGCGAACAGCAGTATCATAATATCATTAGTAGAAGAAGTCGCAGTCATGGAGCACTATAGAAGAGAAGTGCCCTCAGTTGTAGCAGCAAATCTGTTCACGCATAATAGACTAGGTGGCGGTTAGTTTTGCTACCCAATACGGATTGTAGCTACATGTAGTACTTATTTCTGTATAATTTGAATCCGCCGCCCGTCAACATTTTATGTAAGTGTATTTTTCTGTATATTTGTTTAGACCCCCTTTACACAGGGCTGGGACCTTTGGGCCTCCCTTATGCGACCATAAAACTGGCCAGGTCGCCGTTTGAGGCTCAAAGGAGGCCGAATGGTTGCCTAGGTCGTTCAAAGTTGGTACACAGAATGTTCAGACATTGCCATGGACGCCATGGTCGCCGTAAATTTTGAACATGTTCAAAACAGTCGCACAAATGTCGCCAAGGAGGTTGGCTGCTCAAAGATGGCTCAAATGAGGCAGAAAGGAGGCACAAGTATTGCCGTGGTTGCAGAATGGATGCACAATGGTCGGGCGACCACGGCAACCCTTGAGCCGCAATGGCCGTAGGTTGCACACAGGGTGACCGTTTTAGCCGATTTTCGGCTATAACTTTGACAGAATTTAAAAAAAAAAAACGAGTTTGACAGAAAATTTGACAGAATGGATTTTTTGGCAGATTTCTGGCAGATTTCTGCAGAAATGCAAAAATGATTATTTGACAGTAAAACAGCAAATTTGAATTTGAAACGAGTACATTTGTTTAAAAAAAGCTTCAATCCTTTCAAGCAAACCCTTGCATAATCGGACAAGCTGGTTTGTGGCTCAGCGGACGCACAGGTCGCTCATAGCTCCACATGAAAATGCCCGAAAATTGCAGTTTTGGTGGTTCAAGGGAGGCACAAGGATCGCTGGAGCAGTTATTACATAGAAACAAGATTTTCTGGGTTTAGGCGACCATTGAGCGTCCTGGCCATGTTTGGTCGCTCTTAGGTGGTACAAAGGTCGCAGCCCTGGGTAAAGGGGGCCTTACATATTTAACGAGCGTCCTGGGCTCCTGGCCGAGCTGAATTTCCATTTTACTGTTGGCGTGGCACTTTTGATAATGCAGCTATATGTGTGTGTGGCTAAATTTATTTTTGGTGTGTAATATGAATTTGTGATTGTCCAGAGAATTTATTATTTTTTAATTTTTATATTTTCCTGAAACCAACATTTCTTGTCTCGTGTAGCCTCCATAAGGGGTCACCGTTACATAAATAACCATGCAAAATGGTGATTTTGTTTTTGTTTTTGCATCATACGTAACTCGTATGCGTACATTTACATACGCAGCTCCAAAAAAATGTTGCTTGCTACATCACCATTGTTTTATGCGGCATACGATGGGCAATCTGCCTTTGATAGCAACACATAAGATGTATAATTGTGTGTTTGTTGAAATAACCACACAGGCAGTGATATAGTAACAGCCAGGTGATTCGGTTTTTTTCCTGAGCCGCATGCAACGGGTACCCGCACCATTCCTGACATTTCCTAATGTAATTAGTCTATACTCGAGCACATTGCACGCAGGTGGGTAGTGGCATGCTGACGCAGGTCTATTATTGCAGAGGAAAACTGTGCAGGTCAACGTAGTGCGGGGATACAATATTTTGAAGGTTGTTCATTGATTTGAATGTAAGAACGTGACGACATTGACGGTTACAGTGAAACAAACCCTTATGTATCCCGACTTTCCGACCTTGGTAATATATGCGGGTAGAGTGCGAAGTCGATGGCTGGAGGCAAGGTTTTGCTTTAGAAATCCGATTTCAAATAATGTGGCCAAAATCCGTAAACAAAAACACATGTATCTGACATTTAGATTATTAATAAGGGAATACATGTGTGGTTGGGAGGTGTTGAACACTATGCTTAAGACTTGTTGGAGTCTGGAATGCTGAAAATTCCTGGAGGCGAAGCCAACAATTTTACTTCACGTTTTATGAAACACCCCTCTGACTATAGTGTAGCTGGGGTGGTGTAGTGTGAATTTCGGACTATGAAATACTGATTCACAGGTAATATTGCGCATGCCTGCCGGAGGATTGTGAACGTTCAACCAAAAAAAAAACGCTACAAGGCACTGGATTTCATAGGAGTCCAATTTTCATGTGACACAGGAAAAGTGTTTTAGACCAGCCAGTCATGTCTTTATCATCCGTTTATGACCGGCCACATGACGGACTGTCGACCAATGGTAATGGGTTTTATGTTCTATGAATAGAACATAAAAGTGTGCGCGACCTTGAATCGCTTCAATGTTTTCAGTAAGGGCGAAATCCTTCCATACTTCAGAGGACAAAACATTAGATTTGACCCATTTGTACATGACAGTTGGTTTGGGCTTAAATAAATTGTATACTAAATACATGGTTGACAAACGTTTCCATCTCTTTTTTCGTGGCGATATGGCGTACTATTTGATTGAAAATCTTCTTTTTAGTTCACTGAAAACGCGAAGACCTGGGAAGAAATACGTATGCCATCCAGTTCATTGCCAGATCTTTAATCTGGGTTTATAATTTTTCTTAGCGAAATTCATTTGAGGTACGTGACTTGCCCTAGCTAGGGAGATCACTGGATGTTGCTGTGAAGCACTACAGCCTGCCTGCAAATTATTTTGGTTTCAGATCTAGGGCAGCTATGAATCACGTGATACTCGTCCTTGTAAAATTCGTACTAAACATAGCATTTTGCGGTTAAATAACAGTGTGTCTAACTTTGAGACAAAGTGTACCAAAAAGTGCAGGAGAAGAAGTCAAATTGCCGATAATAACTATCATAGAGAAAGGTGCCCTCCCTACACTCTATTTTGGTTTCATCTGTATGAGATGCATAGTGTCACGTGATCAATGGCAATACAAAAATGGGCTTTCACCGCCAAATTCACTATTTTAATGCGGATTTCATCAAAAAGTGAACCAAAAATGCAACATGTCCGGATTATGTTTGATGGTTAGTTATTGAGGACTAGAGGCTTCCTATAAATTATTTTGGTTTCAGATCTAGGGCAGCTATGAATCACGTGATACTCGTCCTGAGAAAAGTCGTACTAAAATAGCATTTTGCGGTAACGTTGTACATTTAACTTAAGTTAAACTTCGAGACAAAGTGTACCAAACAGTGTAAAAGAAAAGGTCAAATCGCCGATGTCATCTTAAATAGTGGTGTCCCGTCTACACTTTATGTTGGTTTCAGGTGTGTGGGGTGTATCTGTCACGTTGCAATGGCATAACAAAATGGGCTTTCACAGCCAAATTTACTTTATTTTATTATCCATAATGTATTAAATGCGGATTTCAGGAAAAAGTGTACCGAAAATGCAACATATCCGAATTATGTTTGATGATCAGTTATTCAGGACTAGAGGCTTCCTGTAAATTATTTTGGTTTCAGATCTAGGGCAGCTATGAATCACGTGATACTCGTCCTGAGAAAAATCTTACTAAAATAGCATATTGCGGTTGTACAACTGTAAACTTAAATTTCGAGACAAAGTGTACCAAACAGTGTAGGAGAAAAAGTCAAATCGCCGATGACATCTTAAAGAGTGGTGTCCCGCCTACACTCTATTTTGGTTTCAGGTGTGTGGGGTGTATTGGTCACGTGACAATAGCATAACAAAATGGGCTTTCAACGCCAAATTTACTTTTATTTTAATATATTTATGGCGGATTTCAGGAAAAAGTGTACCGAAAATGCAACATGTCCGAATTATGTTTGACGGTCAGTTATTGAGAACTAGAGGCTTCCTATCAATTATTTTGGTTTCAGATCTAGGGCAACTATGAATCACGTGATACTTTTCCTGAGAAAAATCATACTAAAATAACATTTTGCGGTTGAACAGCATTAAACTTAAACTTCGAGACAAAGTGTACCAAACAATGTAGGAAGTAAAGTCAAATCGCCGATGACATAAAGAGTGGTGTACCGCCTACACTCAATTTTGGTTTCAGGTGTATGGGGTGTGTCTGTCACGTGACAATGGCATAACATAATGGGCCTTCACCGCCAAATTTACTTTTATTATTTTAAGGGAAGTTGTTACTCCTGATCATATTCATTTAAAAAAAAGAAAAACCGAGCATAATTCGTATTAAATTTCCCCTGGAATCTACAAAAGAGTTAACGTAGAGTGCAAACTTTAACGGGCTAGGTTTTTTTTAATCATTTTGCTTTTAAAAAAATATTTAGAGAACCAGACGTAAATCTCTCTCTGAGGCCGGGAAAATAAAAAAAGGGGATGACGATTTTATTATTCATTTATTAAAAAAAAACACATGGCCTACATTATTTCGTGTACCGGTACATGTTCTACTCTAGAATATATTTTGGAATATATTTTGACATGAAGCATTAAATGCAAGTGCTGTATTAAATGTGCCCCCTATTCCAGCCGGGAAATAGAAAAGTGTCGTATAAAAATATATTCTTGCTTTGAAAGAAATAATGTTGTTTATTGGCCTCCGTACTTAATGAATACGCGGATGAATACGCGGCTGTGGTATCTGGCCGAATACGCGGTAGTCTGGTTCCCCGACCTGACAATTTCCCCCGACGTCTACACGTCTAAATTGTAGGTCAGGCAGCCTCCGTGGCTAAAAATAAACATGACGGCATTAATGGCCCTTTTTCAAAGCGCGGCTTCGTTTCCGAATTCGCTTTATCACTTGTAGCTTTTAATGTTCTGATCAAATTTTTAAATAAATCACTTGCTTCGTAATATCATATAATTATAATAATACAGTTTGATGTTTTCGTAAGATAACATTGAATAATGTTGATCTGGAATCTTCAAAATTACGGAACCAAATAGCACTGTTAGCAGGCGGAGCCGAATGAAGACCGAGTTTTGGAAAATCTCGGTAACGGTCGTCAAATTCAAAATTGTACATGACGCAGCAAAAAGTTCGGCCGTACGATCCGAGTATATTTGATGCACAAAATCGTCGTTGAATTTCAAGTTTTTTAAATGAAAACAATGAATATTAATTATCAACTCATTTAAAATAAAATTAATAAGCAATTAGCAGTTAATTAACCCTATATTATATACTCGGAAATACTCGGGCGCTATCCGATTGTCGACGACACGACTTCGGCAAACTTCGGAAATTTTCGGAAAAAGGAGGAATTCCTCCCGTTTTAGTCACGTGACGTAAATTGTAATACATTGTATTACCGGAGGCTACCGGACCTAAGATTCATCAGGAATAGTCGGAATCTTTTGGTCTGGGAACCAGACTAGTTCACTCGACTCAGGGTGAAAACTCAGTTTTAGTAAGTCACATGGTGGCGCTATTTTCAAGATGGCTGCAGAATGCGAAACTTGAGAAACTCTCAAACGACATGAACGAGGAGAAAAAGCGGATATTTCACGAAAGAATACATCGTGTAAGTGTGCATATTGATTATTAGTTGTTGGGGTAGTCAGTAGTAAGCCGTTGTTGCTTAAGTAGGCCTACCTCTAACTAGGGCCAGGCTAAGCCAATTCGGCATTTCACGCTCACAAAAACTCGGTCTCAAATTCTTTTTTTAGTTTTGAGTCAAAAACCAACCTTCCAAATGGGGGCGCTCTACAAAATTGCCCATTTTTAAACATTGCAAATTCTGCACCCATTTTCACGGCGCCTTTGTTATGTTTTTTGAGCGGGTTGTCTTTTTGGGGATTGATGTCAGAACAAAAATTGTAACCTTTTGATTTATTGACAAAATTGCTACTCAAAGTATGTGCAAAAATCAGCCGGGGGCATAGTGCCCCCCCCCCCACCCCCGGATACGCCACTGCATTGCTCACACAAGATGTCAAACTGGCACATTGGCTATCGTTATGACAGCTGTAACGCAATTTTCCATACTAGTACTACTATTACTACTACATGTAACTATCGAGTACCGTTACGGCATTGTTAAAACACAATTCGAACGTATATATCAGAGTTACAACTGGCCAACCAACCAGAAATTTGCTTAATGAGCAGGGAACCCATGTTTGAACCCCTGTGCTGCCCCACTAGCCTACTCAATTGTTTTTGTCCTAATTTTTTATTTTTTAATAGATTTCCTAAGTTTCCTGTTTGTAATCAAGTTTTTTAATTTAAAGTACAGTTCATTTTCTTCTTTAAAATCATTGGCTTTTAGTTTTGGAGGATTTTTTTTAAACAGGGAAAAAAAATATGCCGAGAACCATTGGGTGGATGGCCTGGTTCGTGACGTTGAGTACTATTTAGGTCAGGGAACCAGACAGTTCCCTAAATAACGATTACAGTTGAAAGTTATGTTACGGCTGCCGTAACGATAGCCACTACAATAGCCTCCCACACTGAATACTACACATCATCTGGTTTTCTGACCCCACAACTCCCACTGGCACTGTCATGACTGTCATGACTGTACATGTGGGCCTACCGGTACGGTACATGTTATGTACATGTATGATGTACTGTGGTCTGGATATGGAGTACCGAAGTAAATACGTCACGCGCACAAATTGTGTGTGAAAGATATTAGCGCGCGTGATTCAGCCGAACCAACACGCGTGCGTACGCTATTCGTTTGCACTACACTTTTTTGGTTCTAAATGACGTCACACTTCGGTACTCCATTGCTCCAGCGCATGAAACTGTAGTGTCAAGTTTACTGCCTTAATGTTTCATGCCTTTTCCGCTCCTCGTTAATTTTGTAATGTTACCTCCAATTTTTCGAGAAATTTGGTCAGCAAGGACATCCACTGAAGAGCATGTGACACACCCCCCAACCCCCAGTTTAGCACTACATGTACATGTAGCAAGATGCTACATACATTATGTATAAAAATGAGACATGCATGTAACACATTACAGCTGTTGAGGGCAATTTACATGTTCATGTATAGTTTAACCAGTACACCTACATGTACAATGTGCATGTACATTGTTCATTGAAACATGTACATGTACATGTACATGTACATGTACATGTACATTATACACATGTTTAAGTAAACTGTGTTTTTTTCTGAGATTATTAGAATCATCATAACCATCACAGAATCTTCCTAGATTGTTGCTGATAGTTATCACAAACTAACATTTAAAAACAAATTGCGAAACTTGAAGCATTTTGTTAATTTGTTTTGCTACATGTACAATTTTGGTTTTATTTTATAAAATGGAGGCCATTCAAAGAGCTTGAAAATGATGTACATTGTACATGTAACATTACATGTTCACATGTAGCTGTACAATGTAACTAACCACATACATGTAATCAATTCAACATAAAATTGCGTGTCACCAGTGCTGTACTGTCAAATTTCCTTAACTGGTCTAATGTACCCATCATTGCCTTATTTATTATATGATTTTCCAGCTTACAGTGTATGGCTTAAAGATTGACTCATAAATTAAACTCAGACTTGACATTTACAAAATGTATGACTGGCTACACTGTACTAGGACTTTAACCCTAACCCTAACTTACTACTTTCTCTTAATACTAAGTATGGGACCACCTTCCGACCAAGTCCACCAAAATCCATCAATCACACTGCTTCCCATGCAGGTTGGGTTTTTTTAGGCCTCCAGGCCCAAGTCCATCATACTCCATCAATATTTAGTCAAACTACATGTAGGCCTGCTGGACGAAGTCCCCCAAAATCCACCAAAAAGAGGGGATGGATTTTGATGGAGTTGGGCAGGTTGTGGTCAATGTAAGTCTCAATCTTAAATGTAATTGATGCACAGAAAAGGCCATCGACCAGTACTAGTAAAGGAGAGTCACTACATGTATATTAAAGATATAGTCCATCATTTGTAATTGGTGCAATTTGTTCTTTTGAAGCAACAAAAATGTTCAAAATCTAATGAAGGATACTGAACAACGTTGGAAAGGCCTTCTTTCGTTGATTACTTCAAAATGATAGCTTGCCAGAAAGATTAATTTCACAGGGAGTTTAGTCAACTTACTATCTTTCAACCAAGTATGTTTTTCAACAATAATACGCCAGTTACTTTTTCGGATGGCTGCAAATGATGGACTATAGCTTTAACAATCACAATTATACATGTTAGATGTGAGAACTATAATCTTTCTTTTTTTTTCCCATGCACAGAAATACATGTACACTGTGAAGAAGTAACAATGGCTGCCAAACCAGAAGGATTTATTTCCGAGAGAATGTCTTCATCCCCCGCCTTCCACCTTCCAGCTACAGACCAGTTCCATCAGAAACAGCGCCCCTTTCAAGACAAAGAGCGCAGATGTATTCGGCTCACTGGATACCATGGAGAGGGATTACAACTCCACAGTCGGCAAGAGAGAGATAGATGTGGGCGGAGCCAAGGCTGATGATGAGGGGGAGGCTGAGGAGGGATGTATCAAGAGAGGGTGCATCTTTAAAAAACCTCAGGGCTCCTTAGTTCACAAGGGAAGCAAAGATTTAGCAGACTCTGTAACTCAAACAGCTGATTCTTCATCTTCTGAAGTACATGGAGTTGACAAAGCATCAAGTCCTTATTTGAGATCTCCCGGCAAACATCCATCTGTAAAACATGGTGCAACAACATCAGGGCGGCTGGGCTCTTCAGCTGACAGAAGGGACAGCACATCCTTTCGCAGACCAGACCGCGGAGCCTGGAGAAAAATTGGACGGAGAGGGAGGGGTACTTCTAATCCAAGGGGGAGGCATCATCCAGCAGACCATGTGCTGAACCCCAATAAGTACACTAAATATTCACTGGAAGAGACCAACATGTGCGGCAACTCAGCTAACAGAAGCGTTGCCCTTGGGTTCCTGAGTGAACTCGGGAAGAGAAAGCAGCAAGGTGACAACCAAACAGTTCAAGAGTCTGGTACCAAAGAGCAGCTTGTCTTCCAAAAGCCCAGGGAAACCAGGACCCTTGACCAGGCTGAACAGCCATCCAAGAAGTCATACGGAAGTGTCTACAAAATGCCCAAGTATGAAGTGGGAAAAGCCTCAGCGCCAAAAAACAAAAAACCAAAGATTTCATCGTTTAAGGAGACAGCGGGCATGGACATGGAAGATGAGCTTGGAAATCCACGTGCGCGTCCTGTAATCAATTTGGATCATTTTGAAAACGAACAATCAATGGACAAAGAGGATGATAGGGCACAAAGTGTTAGCCAATCTGATTTAAGTACATCATGTAGTAATCCACCTGGTCCTGTGGATACTGACAAACCAGAGCAGAGTGAAGCCGCTCCTCATGAAGGGGGGACTTTTAAGAGCAAAAAAGGCAAAGGGAAGCGGCATTTCCGAGGTAGACAAGAAGACACTTAGACACGGTCCGATTTCTTCAAGTGTATTTTAATTGGAATTTTCATCGACAATGAAAACTGTAGTGCATTTGTACAGTGTTGTACTCGGTACTCATACTCATCTCAAGAACTACTTGAGTCCTTTTTTTAGTGTAGTGTACTCATACTCGTACTTGAACTCGGATTTCAAAGTACTCGTACTCGAAAGGACGGTACTCATACTCGGTCAGCAAAGTACTCGTACTCAACAGGTCAAAATTGTACTCGATCATCAAAGTACTCGTACTCGAATAGCAGTACCTGAATTGAAAAAAAAATAGTATAGCTTGACTAACCACGGTCTTATTGATTCTTTCAGTATTAATTGGTTGATTGAGTTGCGGAGAAATCAGAGTTTCCTGATTTTCTTCTATGCACGTCCGTACAAACACATTTACCAGCTACATGTACATGTACATGTAGCCGTGAGTGGGTCTGTATATCGGTCTGACTATCGGTCTGACTGAGCCTGGGCCAATTACGCACAATGAACCATTTGCCGTATGACCGTATTCGGAAATACAAGTACAAGTACTTGTAGTCGGAATAAAAAAAACTTGTACTCGGAAGTACCAGTACTTGTACTCTTAGACCTGTACTTGTTCTCGTACATGTAAGTACTCAAACTCGGTAACCTAAGTGCTTGGCAGTACTCGGTACTCGGGGGGAAAAAGTACTCGACTACAACACTGTTTGTACACAGTAATAAATTTAAACAAGAAATTGGCTTCAGTGGGATTTGAACAAAGGTATAAACCTAGTTCAAGTTTATTTCTTCGTTTTAAGTTTATCATTTTTAACGTCAAGTGCTTTTGTTAAACTATAGACCTATCTGCAGTATCTCAGCTGTGTGATTGAAATTGATGCCTAAATGTACATGTACACAGATACATGTACTGTTCATGTTTATATGATTAAAGAGGTTGTGGAATGCTGAAAGTCGTTTTGTTTTTATATTTTTTTTATTGTAGAGTAGACCCATATGTATATCGAAATGACAAAGTCCCATTCTTTTGTAATGTGCGTTTATAGGTTTATAAAACCGAAATTCATCGAGTAATTTGTTGGTCGGCGAGCGCATAATTGAAATCAACAGTCGTCAGGTTCTTTGTAAAATGAGAAAAATCGTGACGTAATAAACAGGACTCATTTATACTACGCTGCATCGGGAGTCCTGTTTATTACGTCACGATTTACTATGTTTTGTTTGCTGCCCCCAACGACGACTTTTACACAAATTGCACGTCAAATCAATTACTCCCGTTTGGAAGACCGCATCTTCATGCAACTTTCAGGGTTTCATTTCCTCATAATGATCCAAGTATGTGCTAAAAATCATCATGATTTGTTCATTACTTTCGTTGAAATTGAAAAAATAGGCCTGGCTACGTGCATCATTGAAAGTTGTAACACTGACGTTTGCAATAGCAGTCAATCTTTTCAAGCCTCACGAATATTAAAAAAGTAAAAATTTTGAGAAAAGCCGCCTTCACGAGTTATTAATTGATAAATATCAACCCATTTGCCGGCTTCCATTGGTCGGTACCGAGACCCACACCAAAACACGCCGAGTCATGCTATGAATATGCTAATCTACAATGCGTTATTGTGTGGCTTGGCCGAAATCGGTCAACCGTAGCGCCTAAGGCGCTTCGCTAAACAATGCATGTGACTTGGGTAGGCAGAAATCATCGTTGAAATTTTCCATGGAGATCTTTCAAATTGTAGCACTAGCGTTTGCAACAACATATTAAGCTGAAATTCGGAATATACTTAGATGGTATAAGTGTTCAACTGCACGTGCGATAACAATTTTGAGAAATTCCTAGAAATAGATATACATGTAAATACAGAAATTTGGGGATGTTTTCGAACGATTTCTTCCAGACTTGAAAGTCAGCTCAGCTATACCAGTAACCAGTATTGACGTTTCGGCATCGATGACGGCGATTTTTTTTTACTGACATGAAGCTAAGAATTTCTTCTTCCGTTGTAATTTAACTTTTCAATCATACTGTGCATATTTTCTGAGAAACACAACGTTCAAAAGGCCATGTTTTTTTTGTGGTGCATGCTTTTCGCTGCTCTGCTATAGCGTCCAAGTACGTAATCGGATTAGCTTTGCTTAACAACGGCAGACGTTAGCCTTAGCAACCACACGACTGGATTGAGCCTGAAAATACGGCACTTTGTATTTGAGCCAAAAAAAAATGCGGGCTAGTAATGCTCCCGGGCTAGTTAAAAGTCTGTTTCAGTATCCCGGCTGGCTAGTGAACAAAAAAGTTAAGGTCGAACCCTGGTTTGCCAGGAAAATTGCATATTTACTGAAGCCCTTTTTTATGGCCACCGTTCGCTGGCCTTGCGTTGCTGTCCGTTGTGTGGACGGGAAAATATAGCAGCTACGCGTGACACGGCAACTGACTGGCAACGTAAGCCCGCGGCAAGGATATGCCGCCGAATATACCGTACGGACGGAGAATGACAAACGCCTTGACCAAGGCTACTTCAGTTCACAGGGTCAAGAAAGTCAGAAATGATTGGTTGGCACTGGACTCGGTGGTCCGGTTTCAGGCATCGCGGCACAGGTCCACAGGTTATGGTTACAATGGCTACAACAGTGTATTAAAATTCCCATAGACACTAGTGCTAAATGCCCGTGCATACTTCTAAATTCTTTTTAAAATACTCAGAATTCTCACAGGTATTTAAGCTGCACAGAGAAATGACGATCAATATGTCATCTTTTATTTTATTTTCAATTTTTGGTGGGTTGACAATTGACTTTTCGAGAAACTCTCACCCAAAGAAGACGATCCCTATTTTTCCCAAATCGGAAAAGTAGCCATCTTGAAAAATAATCCCTCCACAACATGAAAAAAATAGCGCCACTTTCGAGCTCAAATGGATCCAAAATGCTCAGAATTGGAAGGCCCAAGTCTGAGCCAGAGGTTCATTGCCATATTTCTTCAATTCCCCAATGTTATGGCTCTCAGAACTCTCTAACATATAATATTTTGAGCAGTGGCGTAGATACGGGGGCGTGGGGGCGACAGCCCCATGAAACCTTGTCCCCCCCCCCCACTCAGATTTTGAGTTTCGAAAAAAAAATATCATTGATCTACATGACGCCCCCCATGAAATGTTTCAGCGCCCCCCCCCCCCCCACAAGCTCCAAAAATGAAGAGTTTACCTCACTCCCCCAATTATTTTAGAGGATTGTTTTGTTAATTTAATATTGTTGTGATGAACACACAATAATTTTTACACAAGCCTATCCTGGCCACAGATACGTCGGTTGCACTCTCACTCCGCCTTCATACATAATGGCTATTGCAAAGTTACTATTATTGTTTTGGTCGGGGCGGTGAGAATGATATGAGTATATAAACCTGTAGCATACATGGGTATACACAAGCGTATAATGGGAGACCAATCAATATCCACACAATCCATTTGTGCTACTCGATCTATTTAAAGCTACAACTGATAAACAAAGTGATTCAGATCAAAACTGTCCTGATCAAAGTTCGCATCTGGGTCACAAGAAATCTGGTGTGGTGTTGCATTTCTGTTTCATTTCTGTGTTGCATTCAAACCTACGCGAACTGCTATATCATAAGGTGGGTTTGTCTCTTGACAATACAAGTGCAGATTTTGGTGCATTGGAACCACAATGGAAGATTGGTCATCCGTTTTGTTTGTCTTGATTACGGTGTCCATACTGGTTATAACTTTTTGGCTTCTGGACCGTATGTTTATTGACATTACGGGCAAATATGTCCTCATTACTGGATGCGACAGCGGTTTCGGAAATTTACTCGCTCGCCGTCTTGACAACCGTCGAGGATGTCACGTGATTGCTGCTTGCTTAACTGAAGCTGGAATGAGAGACCTTGGTGGTGTTACGTCATCAAGGGTCACCACCATCCTTATGGACATTGGAAACAACGAAAGTATTCTCAGTGCACATGATCATGTTTTGAGTATTATACCAAGGGGAAAAGGTAAAACAAATTTGATATCAATATGCACTATCCCTAAGGCCAAAAAAAAAGTCTCCGGTTTCTGGTATGGAGTTTGCCCAAAAAGTGGTGCGGCGACGCGGCTTTTTTTTTTTTTTTATCTGTTTTTTTTTTGCTGCAAATGTCGGCTGATGACTGCAAATGGTGCCCGACTAAACTTAGTGCAAATATATGGGAGTCCAGAGAAGCCACATAAAGCTTATTCTCGAGCATAACCCAATCCAAAAACACGTTAAAATTGTGCAGCAGCAGGATTCCAGTCAAACCAGTGAGTTTGGCGGTTTTGAGACATCATCTTTCATTGGAAAAAAAACGTTTTCATTTTGCCGACGCGCATGGCTACGGCGACGCGCGCGCATACCAGAAACCAGAGACTTTTTTTTTTTGGCCTAAACAAAAAGTATATTAAATCTGTATTGTAAATTTCCCAAATTAGCACTGTTTTGCTTTTAAAAAAATGCTCCATTAGTGCTATTATGTAATATTCACGAATATTTCAGAAGCACTGGATGTTATTCAAAAAATAATATTAATATATAAACGGTGCTTATCAATCGCATTTAAAACAAAGTACCGATGCGCTGAACAATATAATTATGTAGTAAGACAAAGTTTACAAAGAGTTTCGCTTGAAAAGGTGTTTTAAAAGCTGATTTAAACGGTTAATTTCACGCAGTATTTGTCTGATCAAAACAAGCTATATAGTCTATTCTGTTTCCTGACGACGGGCAATGTACAACATGTATGGACTGTCTAAAACGTAAAGTCTCTCCGGTTCGTTTCAAAACCTCACTACTTCAAAATGGAGATTCGACCGTGCAAACTCACAAGAAAGATTTGTTACTTGGTGCAACCGTTGAATTTGAACTTATTACTGTCTTCACCAAGGAATCATTCAAACCTTATTAGGTATACTGGAGCTTCCTTAAAACAGGCAGTTTGTCACATTACTTTACCACATTTGACCATATTTTACTGTATTATTTTTACCGTATTTGTTTCTGACAGGTCTATGGGGATTAGTCAATAACGCCGGGATCATATCTGCGATGGGTCTCCCCCACTGGCACTCAAGACAGGAAGTCAGTCACGTGATGGAGGTCAACCTCCTGGGCACCATTGACGTCACCAATACTTTCTTCCCGTTGGTCAGGGAGGCCAAGGGACGCGTGGTCAATGTGTCCAGCGGGTTGGCGCTGTTTCCTACCGCCGGGAGCTATTACGCTGTGTCAAAGGCCGGTGTTGAGGCCTATTCGGATTTTATAAGGTGACTTGTTTTCCATTAGATTAGGCCTGGCGCACACCTTTCCGATTTTACCGGTTCACCGGATCATCGGGCAATCGTGCAGAGATGTGCTCTTAAAAATCGGACGGATCCCACCGTCGGACTGGGCGACCGGCTGAAATCAAACATATTGGTTTTGTTCGCATCCGATTTCCCTGGATCAGATGTCAGCGGAAAACTGTGCAGGCAGAATTATGTTTCACCGGACGCGATATTCATGTTAACCAATCGGATTCACGAAGGGAAGTCACATGATTCGAAGCTAACGGCCATTTTGTCATCTCGTGACTGGTCATCATATGACCGATTATAGAATGGAATTGGGCATATGTGCCGGTAACGTTGTGGTCTAACCGCAACGGGAATAAAAAATTCCGGTGATGGGGTGATTCGGTCAACCGGTAAAATCGGAAATGTGTGCGCTAGGCTTTATACCGACTTCCGTTTGGGGTTAACTGTAGAAAGTGGATGAAGAGGCTGAATGTTGTTGTATTCTGGTATCTTGTGATGGATCAAAAGCCATCACAAGTCAAGCACGAGTCCAAGTTAACAAGTGAATTGTCACTATATAAGAATGATGGTTGGTTATTGCACGGATCCTACACACACGGATGAGCGACTGTTCTGAGCTCTAGTACAAAATGCACTGAAAATCTCGCGATTATATCAGTTCAGCTGTGCCGAGAAAAACAAATACGGTTCTCGTCGCGATAGAAAGATTGTTAGAAAAGTAACAATTCTGAGTTGGGTACAGCACATAATTTCTTTTTAGTGACAATTATGTTTGACTTTTGACGGTAAGAATGTAAACATATATACCTGATATTTCAGGGTAGGAACATATATGCCATAATTTTGAAGAATTTTACTTTAACACTTGGACATCGCGAATGTTCCAAGGGCGTTATTTTTGGGGGGCATGACATCTGAAACGGAAACATGCATACACATTTTTAGCAAATCCACTCCTTGGGAAAAACATATTTGTGACCAAATTGTAACAAAAACAAATACTCCAGAATGTAACAGATGGTAATGTACAACTTTTGACAACTTTATTGACAACTCTTTGCGACATATTTTTTGATATTACGTTTGTCTTTGTTGATGCAAAAGGCCGCTTTTGTAAGTTGGTGGATTTATTGATGTTTTTGAACTTGATTTTGTGTGTGAATTCAGTTTTTGATTTTTTTTAATAGTTATTCATATTTTTTAAATAATATTTTAATTCCTTTTTTATTGTTTTCATAAGATTGAGACACTGAGAACACCGTTTACCCAAAGATCATTTTAATTAGGCTTCATCAAAGAGTTTTTGGAAATGTGGTCCTGAACCGAAACAAATATATGTGCTAGATAAGATTTTTAAAAACTGCGACATGTCACAGTTTGTTTTGTAGCTGAAGACACGCTCGGCGTTAACATAGTTATGTACTTATCACTGATAAGAATTAAGTACATGTATTATAGGCCAACAAATAAGGACTATAAATGTTCAACAATATAATTATGTGGCTTGACAGAAATTCGACACCACACCGAGCCCTGCAAATTGGAAAGCCACCGCGCGCAATGAGGCTGTCAGGGTCTTTTTTGAAACAGATATTCCAGGCGGTACGGGCATCACGCAAGACGCATCTTAGTAGACAAGAGTTTGGAGTATTTCATTCTTGTGTTTAGGATCCGTAGTTAGTGTGAGTTACTTTTGTAATTCATTGTTGGCCAGACTATCTTTTCTCTTGATATATTTGTACACAGGACATCCATGCAACTATCTGGTGTTTCAGTGCACATTATAGAGCCTGGTTCTTGTAAAACGTCATTCTTGAACCTGCAAACAACCAAAGACTCACTGGGAAGGCTCTGGAACAGGCTTCCCTTGGAGGAGCGCCAGGATTTTGGGGGCGAGATGGCCTATAAAACACGTAAGTTGTATTACTACTACTATTACTGTAATAGGGCGACAGATTTTGCGAACTCCGTCCACAATAGGGCGATACACCTTATTAAGGCGACATTTTCACTATCGCCCTTTTATGAAAACGACCCTTAGGACAAGGAATTTTGTTGTCGCAAACCATCTAGATCGATTCCTCATGGTCCAATTAGTATAAATACTAAATTTCGTGGAAAAAAAGATAAGGTAAACTTGGGTTAGGTGACAGTTTGGTTTGTGCACAAGTCTATGGGAAAGTCACCCTATTGGGGCGAAAAGAGTAATTTATTATTATCATTATTATTAATATTATTATTATTATTAATATTAATATTATTATGGAAATGCCTTCAGCCCGAAATGGAATGAAATATTGTACTGTTTTTTCCTCCAAACTCGAAAACTGACCATTATTTTGTTGCTCTTATCTACTCATTCAATCGTCCGAGCTACGCTGCCTGTGCACTTTGAAGAATCCTTGGTTTCATTACCGGAATAATGAAAGCGATATAAACTAAATATCTAAGCATACAGATGTGGTCGGGAAAAAACGTAGCATTATATTAATCATAGTTGTGCGACATGGCCCAAATATGCCACAGAATTGTGCACTTTGTGATGAAAGCATAAAAATTTGCAGTATTTATGTTATGAAGATTGTTTAATATGGAGGCATTTCATATTCCTCTTGTGACATTTTAGAGGTCAATGACCTTTTGCATACTCTTTCTACAACAATTCTTCCAAAAGGCACTTATTTCTTATTAACCAGGTCTACGTCATAAGTCTTCATACAATGAAAACAATGATCAGGTGCTGGAAGAATTCATATCTGACCTCTGTTGACCTTTGAGAGGGCAATGACCTTTGTAAATCTTATTTATTTCTATTTATAAGAGTTACTCTTTCAACCCCAACTTGTTCAAGTTTAAATATTAGGTGTTCATGCCAAGAAAATATTTGTATATATAGGGATTTAATAGCTGACCTCTGGTGACCTTCAAGAAGTTATTACCTTTGTAAACCACATATTTAAATATCTACGAAATTTATTCTTGTAAATGCCGTTTTTTCATGACCCTATATTCTACAAGTTGACTATTTGTGCCATGAAAAGGATTTTCAGATAGGGGACATCATATCTGACGGCTGTTACCCTTAGTGAAGTCAATGAACTTTGTATACCTTATTTGTCGCTAGTTATCATGTTTATACGTCAAAATGTCATTTTTGGGGGCTGACCCCTGACGCAACATGACGCAACTTGAATAGATGTCTGTGGGATTTTTTCGTTGCAATGGACTGTACAAATTTCAAACAGTATTCACTCTTGTGTACCTATAGCACTCCGTTGTACCCGGACGGACTTGGGTAACCACATTTTTAACTGTTTTACTAAGCCCTCTGGTCATTGTTAGAGTGTGATGATTGTTCAATGTACCTCTTAAATTCTGTTGCGCCTGCATCTGCCCTTGAAAAGGGGAAATGGTGATCAGATGTTATGACAAAAATGTATTTGGTTCTGAATGCATGACATGATGTAGAACAATAGTTGAAATACACTTTTGTTGCAATGTTTTCCCCTAGGTAATTGACTTGGGTCATAGAAAGTGGCATTTGGAAGATTCAATATGATAAATAGCGGCAAATCGGGTATACAAAGTTCATTAACCTCTCAAAGGTCACCAGAGGTCAGTTATGAAATGTCAACATATTTTAGAATCATTTCATAGCAAGAATACCGGAATTTTAGAAACCGGTCGTGAAATAAGTGGGATTTTGAATAGTAAAGTTTATAAATATCTTTAAATAGGGAATACAAGGTTCATTGCCATCTTGAAGGATACCAAAGCTAAAATATAAAACGCCTTACTTATGAACATTCTCTTTACAGCATGAGCACTTAACATGTTAGTTTTTCAAATAATAAATTGTATAAATAACTATAATAGGGTGTGTAAAGGTAATTGACCACTGGAAGGTCACAAGAGGTCAAATATGACGCTGGTCATTTTTAAAATTGTATGCAGACCTATGAGGTAGACTATGGATCATAGGAAAGTGGTATTTTTCAAGAACAATAAGTATAATTAGAGTACGTCGAGGTCATTGACCTCGCAAATGTCACCAGGGGTAAAATATGAATTGCCTTTATATATGAGAATGTTTTTTATGGCATGAAAACCTCACATGTGAAGTTTCATGTTTTTATCACAAAGTGAACAAGTCTGTCACGATGCCGCTGCACTATCAAAAAACTTAAAAATGCAATTTCCTTCTCATATTCATATTAATTGGTGTTACGGGTTGAATTCTGTAAAAGTATTTTGTGAAACATAATCGCGATACACTTTAATATGTTCTATGGGGCTTGGCACTTTCCCTGGTCAAAACACATGGAAAACTTTTCCGTGACAAAATGACACTTCCTCGACTTATTTTCCGGGTCATGTTGACCCAGTCAGCGCAATTGTTAACCCGGAAAACATATCAGGCCCCATAGGACCCTGATCCGGGTCAAATCTGACCCGGGACCTTTGAGAGTGTATGTGGCATTGATATAATATCAAGGGTTTATCTTTAAGACGAAAAATGTAGTGTGTAACAGAGGGTTTGGTTTTTGCCTTTGAAATAGTTGAGCTGACCTTGGCGCAAGCTCTGGCAATGGCGTCTCCGAAGTTGCACCTCGTGACGGATGCCATGGAGCATGCGCTGTGTGCCAAGTTTCCATGGCGACGGTACTTACCTGGATTGGAAGCGAAGCTCTTCTACAAAGTCTTCTCGCTCCTGCCTGCCTTTTTCACGGATTTTGTATTTGGCTTGGCGACCAGTTTTCTTTTGAAACAAAACTTGAAAAAGGTCGCTGATTCCACCATTTGATGTAAATATAAGCCTTGTAATTTGATCAGTTGTAAAAAGGAATGATCGATGAGAAATAGAACGTAGATATAAAATTCGAAAGTATTATCATAGTTTGTTTCCGGCTCTAATAACATTTAAAGTTTAATATAAATGTAACATAGGAGACAGGTAGAAAAACCCTCTTATTCTCCTGACGCGTTTGTATTGGTAAAATATAACGTTCGTTTCTAATATTAGACCCAGATACTCCATTAAGGGCGAACCGTATTCAGGAAGGTAATGCTAAAGGTCATTTAAAATTGTACTGTGAACTTCGAAAGCATAAGTTTCAAATTTTATTTTTTTATTTATTTTATTTCTTTCTGGTAATGAAACCAAGGATCCCTCAAAAGTGCCCTAGGCACTGTAGCCCGAAAGCCTGAAGAAACCTGTAGAGAGAAGAGAATGAGAAGAAATTACAGATTTAGAGGCGGGAGGAAAAGCCCAGAGGAATATTCTGAGGAAAACCCACGGAATCAGGTAGGGGCTGAAAACCCAATCCACATATTGGCCCAGGCGGGATTCGAACCCGGGTCACAGCGGTGGAAGGCGAAGAAAGTACCACTACGCCAACCTGACTCCCCTAATATTTGGGAAGCAACCTTTCACAGTGGCGTAGCACGGTCATCTTTATTGGGGGGTACAATTTTTGAAAAGGGCACTTGCACATCCGTGGTGAAATGTAGACCGGTTGTTTTCTCCGGACACTTGGGGTCCGTAAAATCAAAAAGCGGGGGGTGGGGGGGGGGGGAGAAGGGGGGGGCTGGTACCATCTGTCGATGGGGGCGCTGTTCAAAACCGACGATTATGCACACAAACGGCCAATATATGGTGCTTTTCAGGGCGATACATGTGCGCAATTCAGTAACAGGCACCCAAAACGGCAGATGACACAAAAAGGGCACCACTTCTTTTTTAAAAAGCAAGGGCACTTGTTCAGAAAAAAAGGCACTTCTTAAAAAAAGGGCACTCTTTACAAATTATTAGGGGGGGAGCGCTGTTGAAAAAAGGGCATTTGAATGGAAAAAAAGGCAGTCTTTACAAAATATTGGGGGTTAAATACCCCCCCCCCCCGCTGGCTACGCCTATGTTCCAATATCATTATCATCACTCTGTTATATTTTGTTATTCCCATTTGTCACAACTGAGTACAATGTGCAAGATTTATAATAAACGATTTATTTCGAAAGTTGTTTTCAACCATCGAGTTTCACATAGCGAATATATCTGTCTATGAAAGACAAACAATTGATGAATCCAACAAATTGATGGTTAATATGAATCATGCCACAAGATAGTTTAATCACTTGTATTAAATTAACTAAAATAGTTCAATGTAAAGTTATTTGCAAGATTCATAATTGAAAAATAAGCGTATTTTGTTGTTTGTTTTCTACGAAAGCCCTGTAGTGCCATCAAGTATATATTTTGTCCAAGTTCGTTTTTACGAGATTTTTTTTCTCGAAGTTCGTTTTTATGAGATACATTTTTTCGAAGTTCGTTTTTATGAGATATATTTTTCCCAAAGTTCGTTTTTACGAGATTTTTTTTCTCGAAGTTCGTTTTTACGAGATTTTTTTTCTCGAAGTTCGTTTTTACGAGATTTTTTTTCTCGAAGTTCGTTTTTATGAGATACATTTTCTCGAAGTTCGTTTTTATGAGATACATTTTCTCGAAGTTCGTTTTTATGAGATACATTTTCTCGAAGTTCGTTTTTATGAGATACATTTTCTCGAAGTTCGTTTTTATGAGATATATTTTTCCCAAAGTTCGTTTTTACGAGATTTTTTTTCTCGAAGTTCGTTTTTACGAGATTTTTTTTCTCGAAGTTCGTTTTTATGAGATACATTTTCTCGAAGTTCGTTTTTATGAGATATATTTTTCCCAAAGTTCGTTTTTACGAGATTTTTTTTCTCGAAGTTCGTTTTTACGAGATTTTTTTTCTCGAAGTTCGTTTTTATGAGATACATTTTCTCGAAGTTCGTTTTTATGAGATACATTTTACGGAGTTACGGAGTTTTATGAAGTTACGGAGCCCCTAAAGGGACATCCAAAATTATTTTTTATCTCGTGCGCACGACATAATATCTCGTGCGCACGAGATAATTATCACGTGCGCACGACATATATCTCGTGCGCACGACATAATATCTCGTGCGCACGACATACATCTCATGGAATGTCGGACACTTCGCCCCATTTCCACGTCGCCCCATGTCACTTCGCCCCTAACCACATCGCCCCATCCCCACTTCGCCCCATCCCCACATCGCCCCATCCCCACTTCGCCCCATTCTCACTTCGCCCCATTCTCACTTCGCCACATCCCCAATTCGCCCCATCCCCACTTCGCCCCAGCTTTTACATGTAAAAAAAAATCTCATCTAAATGTATTTTATTGGCTTAAAAACAATTCCAACAGATTCACTTATTGCTAACCAACGGAAAGAATTAGCCCACCAATATTGACCAAATGAACAATTCATAACAAACCTCTCAAGCTATCACTCTCCCCTACCGAGAAAAAAAGCTTGAAGTAAAAGATCCAACTTTGTGGGGATGGGGCGATGTGGTTAGGGGCGAAGTGACATGGGGCGACGTGGAAATGGGGCGAAGTGTCCGACATTCCATGAGATGTATGTCGTGCGCACGAGATATTATGTCGTGCGCACGAGATATATGTCGTGCGCACGTGATAATTATCTCGTGCGCACGAGATATTATGTCGTGCGCACGAGATAAAAAAATAATTTTGGATGTCCCTTTAGGGGTTCCGTAACTTCATAAAACTCCGTAACTCCGTAAAATGTATCTCATAAAAACGAACTTCGAGAAAATGTATCTCATAAAAACGAACTTCGAGAAAAAAAATCTCGTAAAAACGAACTTCGAGAAAAAAAATCTCGTAAAAACGAACTTTGGGAAAAATATATCTCATAAAAACGAACTTCGAGAAAATGTATCTCATAAAAACGAACTTCGAGAAAAAAAATCTCGTAAAAACGAACTTCGAGAAAAAAAATCTCGTAAAAACGAACTTTGGGAAAAATATATCTCATAAAAACGAACTTCGAGAAAATGTATCTCATAAAAACGAACTTTGGGAAAAATATATCTCATAAAAACGAACTTCGAGAAAATGTATCTCATAAAAACGAACTTCGAGAAAAAAAATCTCGTAAAAACGAACTTTGGGAAAAATATATCTCATAAAAACGAACTTCGAGAAAATGTATCTCATAAAAACGAACTTCGAGAAAAAAAATCTCGTAAAAACGAACTTCGAGAAAAAAAATCTCGTAAAAACGAACTTTGGGAAAAATATATCTCATAAAAACGAACTTCGAGAAAATGTATCTCATAAAAACGAACTTCGAGAAAAAAAATCTCGTAAAAACGAACTTCGAGAAAAAAATCTCGTAAAAACGAACTTTGGGAAAAATATATCTCATAAAAACGAACTTCGAGAAAATGTATCTCATAAAAACGAACTTCGAGAAAAAAAATCTCGTAAAAACGAACTTGGACAAAATATATACTTGATGGCACTACAGGGCTTTCGTAGTTTTCTGTCTTAAGCATGAAATTTCCTTCATCGTTTATTCAAACGCAAATCACACGCTTAAAACCCCCTTCTTAATTGTCTAAGCCTGTATGCTTGTTGGTATTAAAAAAATATTTGATTCACAGAGATATGCTTCAAAATCGTATATAGCCTGTTTTTGTGCAAAGTTGCAGTCCGCATTTGCACTTTCAACTGTCATTGCTCTCTGTCAAAAAAAAAAAAAAAAAAAAACAAAGAACAAAAGGCCCATAGTGGTGAAAAGTTAGATATTTATAGCTGCCAGGTCAAAGGGTATCTCTCAAAATAGTCACACAGTGCAATATTACAAGTTCGTTCCCTATGGTAGGCCTATAGAAACCATAACTACAAGAGGAATCGTTGACCTTCAATCACTGTATTTCTCTAGCTCTCACCACTGACACAGACCGAATGAAGTGTAGTGAATTTGTCACCGTTAAGTGTACCAAGTTACTGCAGTGTTGTAGATTGATTTTCAACTATCAAACATCTAAATATTAAAATTACTAAAATGCAATTTATAATAATACCACACTCTGATCATTAATGGAGAACTGTTGCTTAGGATACGCGGTGACAAGAGTGGCGCGCAACAGGTCAAAGTTATCGAGTAGCTTTACATCCATGCTTGCTGATATTATACTTTGCTCCAAACTCAATCATTTCATATACATATCGTTTTCATCATTCTGACTTGCAACAAACAGAAGGCTTGTTGGTGCTCGTATGCGCTGCGGCTGCAGTATTTGCATGTCGGGTACTAGACCGCATCTGTGTCGACATCGGAGGCAAGCATGTCTCCATCACAGGCTGTGAATCTGGATTCGGCAACCTGCTCGCCCGCAACCTGGATCGACGCTGGGGTACGTGATCGAAGCTTGCCTTACAGAAGAGGGTGCGGTCAAGCTCAAACGTGTGACGTCATCGAGGTATACCACATTGCAATTTAGCTCCATAAATGTGGCCAATTTACTGGACTACGATCCGTTAATAAAGGCCACACTTGGAACATGGACTCGAAAATGTAGAACTTTGTCAAATTTGGATGTATTTTGATGTTCACTTTTGGACTATATTTGTAGTTTATTTACGCTTAGAAGCATACTCACCCTCTTTATAGCCATAGAAAAGTTTTTTAAACGTCTGTTTTTCGTGCAGTGATTCCATGGAAACCTACGGAGAACAACCCCAATTTTGGTGCAAATGTCGAAGTCTCATCTTGTCAATCGATTTCACCAATATCGTTACTTTTAATGTTCGTAATGCCTTCTGTCGCTCGAGGGTGCTGTTGTAATGTACCATGCAGAGCCGTATATAGAGAGAGTTGCAACAACTTCAGACTGTTGTCTGTTGAACCATAATGGCCGTTCATTATCTGTACAATGCAGCGTGCGACTATTGTGTACGAATCACATATGCGCACTGATGCATAAGACGCCATTTTGGTTCCAAACAGTGCGACCCTTATGTCGCAACTCTCTCTATATACGGCTCTGGTACCATGACTCGACACTCTTGTTTTTTCTGTATATTTTTTTTCTGTTTATTTCTTTTTCTATAAAATTTGTATATTGTTATAATCATTGGATCGAACACGTCGCAAAAAAAATGATGCACAAATCAAGGTTAATGCATTTGTCAAGGAACTTACCATGTCAACCATATCAATCAAAGTAATGTACAACAATACTTAGTTCGGAATTTATTTTAGTATTTGAAATTTGATATTGACATAGGTTTGTATAATTCCAAATGTGAGTATCGTTTATTTGATATTGGATCAAATGTTTGATCATCGAATATGAACTTTTCATATTCCAATACACTTTGCGAATGTCAGTGCTTTCATCTTCAGAAATACTTTGAACATCAACGTGAGCACAGTCGTCTTCCAATTGTTTTGTACAAACGTGTTTTCGTATTTCCGTAGACACTCCGGCGAAAATAATTTAGTTTGATGTTTTATAATTGATAGTCGATAGCCTCTGATGCCATTTGCCACCTCCCGATGATTGTTTTTTTTTTTAGGAAAATTGTTTTGGGCCGAAAAACTGACATAATTATATGGGAATTGGTTTTGGAAAAGTTTTGAAACATTTAAATTTATAATGAGGCCTACATGTTGCGACAAGATTATTCGGACAAACATCGCTTCCGGGACGGGAAGCGTTCCACTATGTTTTACATTGTTCACTTGATCTTTGCATCAGTAACTGGCTAACCCGATCCCAGTCCTATCGTTCTCTTGACATCAGTCCGTGTGGTCTGAATTGGGCCTTTTTTGGGTGATAATTACAGACGAAAGAATAAATCCAGACTAAACTCTGACTAATAATGTGACGTGGACAACCTTTACTTGGTTGACCTTCGATAGAGTTAGTATAGATACACGAGAATCGATATTGATTTTTAGACAAAACCCTGGCCATCACGTCTAAACCACACGCTGTACGCTTTTGTATCAAGTCCACTGTTTTTATTATTATTTTTTTTAACTCGGACAGATGTTCAGAACAGCGAACGCTAAATAACCGCGGTATCATTATGCAAAAATTGATACCCCACCATGAAAAGTCACAAGCGCAACAAAACGTACTTTTTTTTTAATATGATGGCGCAGTTTCCAGTTATTGAAGCACTATGAATAACTCTTGAGCGAGGAAGGAAACCAAATGTTGAGTAATCGGCAAAGCCGTGAAAAGAAAAATGACCTGCACATGTAATTATTAGGTACAACAAAATTGTTGAAATTCTGTCAACTTTGGAACAGTTATAAACGTGATGTTTAAAACCGGTCACGGGTCTTGGTCGCCGATAATAGCTCTCGCCTTCGGATCGGACCGTTATCGATAGCCAGGCCCCTACCCGGTTTTAAACCACACATTTATAACTGCTCAATCATACTATCCCCACACATATTCTTTCTTTATTAAGCGCCTATACGGATTACGTTACCAGGCCAGTCTTCATGTTTTTTGTTCGATATCTAAATCTGGTCGTAAGTCTATTGCCAAGAAAACACCACCACCCCACCAAAAAAAAATTGAAGAACCTGCCTCGTATGTACAAAACCAAATGGTTTTCCTTTTTTTCGCCAAGCTTCAACTGGGAATTAGCTTTTAACTGACATTTTGTCAGTTTATTTCTCTTCTCGGAAATCAGACATTTGAAATTATTATTATCGTTATGAACTATTTTCAATTATGAACTATTTTCTGGTAATGAAACCAAAGATTCCTCAAAGGCCTATAAAGTCACTGTAGCTCGCAAGCCTGAAGAAACCTACAGAAATGTGACAATGAGAATAAAGTGCAGTTTAAGATGGGGGAAGAAAACCCCAGAAGAATATTCTGAAAACCCAGGAGGAATAAGGTAGGGGCTGAAAGCCCAATCCACATGTGACTGGGGCAGGAACGGAACCTGGGTATAATAACAGCTGTGGAAGACAAGGAACGAACCGCTGCGCAAGCCTGACTTCCCTCTTGAGAAATTTTCCTTCACTCACACATCGTAATTTGTTTATTTCGAAATGATCGAAATGTGACATACTGTTCTCGTTGATAGAACATGGATGTATGTGATTATGCCCCCACGTACCCCCAACCCCCGTCCTCCCTCCTTCCCCCGCCCCTCTGCATACTTATCTTGCATTAATGAAGCTGGCGTATCGTGTAGCCTGCTACAAGTGAATATTGGATTTATAACAGATAGACGTGCTTTGTTAATAGTGTAGGCCTTTTACGTGTGTGTCAATTGATGTGATACACATGAGCGGCTTCAATTCACAAATCAACAAAAGTGCCCGGTCCTTGAACTCTTGCAGCGAATCTACCATTGTGTTCGTATATAAAACATGTGTGCATGGTTTTAACGTCAGACTGGCTGCGTACTCTGCACAGATTGTCTTCATGGAGTAACCTATGCTTTTTATATGAATGATCATGCGACTATACTACCTTAGCAATGCAGCCATAATCAAGCTGTGTAGTTCTCACCAGTTTCATGATGGATCTTTTTTTTTACGTCGGGAAGATATGTAAACTAGTTGCCGTCGCCCTCGCCCATTAGTGAAAACCGATGCTTAAACAAGGAAATGAAAGCACGCAACCACACTCGCAAATGCGTGCGTGTACAACCACTGCCTTATGGGGTACCGGAACACCGGGAGGTACCCCATAAGGAATGCCCACCGATTTGCGGGGTGCCGTTTTGGAACCCCACAAGTTTTTCACTAAATAGATATATGGATTTTACTGAAAAACTAGGAATTTCCAAGGTGGGTTGATAAATGGAAGACAAATGGTGGGCAAATGGAAGAGTTTTAGAAAAGGGATATTAAGTCCGAATTTCAGCCCAGGAAATTAATTCTGGTTAAAATAAGAGCATTTTGACATTAGTGTGCAACATTGCAAAATTTTAGTACACAAGAACAACGGAAGTACCCCACTTCTATGCCTGTGTAAGCGTTTTTGAACTCACGTGCAACAAGCTCCCAATTAATATGGACCGGTATAGAAATGGTATCGCATACGAGGGACTTATATGCGGTGACAATTTTACCAGAAGTACATAATACATATCGATTTTTTAATGTGAGATGTGCATTGGCGATAGTGTGACCGATGAAATAAGGCAAAACTATTAATTTTAAGCGACTTTTTTTCCAGAGCTGCATACCGTACGTTATCCCGCATGCGTATCATCATTAACGTCATCGTGCAGACTAGACGTCTTACCATGGCACAACTGACATTGTCGTGGTTAGGATTTGAATTTTACTTGAGGTTTTACGCATCAGTGATGTAATGTAATGATCGTTGCATAATGTCTGAGGGCTTGCGAGAGAACCTTACTCACTTCCTGCCTAGTGTTTGTTTATGTTACAGTGTTTGCTAGTGTATTTGTCCTATAACTGAAAACAATAAACTCCATGAAGGATCTATAGAGGTTCTTGTTTATTTGGTTTCATATATTCATATATTTATTTATTTATTTATTTATTAATTTATTTATTAAAATTCTTTACCCAAGGAATGCCCAAACAGTTTAAAACTGGTTTCCGTTGGGGGCCCTGCATACATTTCAAACTATTTAATGTTGTTAAGTTAAGTTAAACTAATAAGAGCATTGGTGAAACATACGACGAACATTGATATATACGAATATAGGTTTTCCCGGCCAATTTCGCAAAAAAAGCATTCGAATTCATTTTGATAGTGGCCAATTTGATGCGAAGTAGCGCCCAAGTGTCATTCCCGTGGTTCGTATCAGATTTCAGGCGTTCAAATTCGTTGTAAGACTTGACATTTTCACATCCTAAATTGAAGTCATGTCATTCGGTTTTAGTGATTATTCAATTTAGCAGTCGGTTTGGTCAAGGGTATGATTTGCATGAGATTCTTGTTTTCGTTTTCATTTCCACGCATTCTATTTAGCACTTTTTGCATTCAAAATAAAAGAAAACGAAGGTATAAAATGCGAGTCTTTTCATTTCTGACACCTTTTCATAATTTCTGCTTCTTGTCGTCGTCCATTTTTTGTGTGTTTCTGGCCCCTCCTCTTGTCAGGTTTTCCTGTCTGCCATCTGAGATACGTTGTTACAATAATGACCTGGCAGTTGATCTGTTTATGCCAAGATTGTCTGCAAGTTCAAGAGTCTTGGGCATTGCCATCGAAAGCTTCGATCAAACGACCACGGTCTACATTTGACATTCTCACATATGCTTGCTTAATGGTGAATTCGAATGACCAAACTTGCACAGCTGGAAGCTCCGGCGAATTTGGATGCCCGTTTTTGCAATTTTAATGTGTAAGCCCTATTGTTAAAATTGCATGATTAAAATGTGTAATCGCATGCTTCTAATGTAAAATTGATTGGTGTTTTTAGGCAATTGAATGTTGATTTCAACGTGCATTCAATTTCGTGCGAAAATGGGTGATTGGTCGCCAATTTGGATCCAAATCTGCTAACTTGGCCAGGAAAACCTATACAAGTGTTTCAGAAATATTACAGATATAAAGATATATTTACAACACAAGTTAAACATTCAAGTATAAGACATTATGAGTAATTGATCACAGGATGGGCGAAAACCCCGCAAAATTCCTTTTATGTAAAACAAGCACGGGGAAATTCACGTTCGGGCTCCAAATTTATACCGTGGCAACCGAGTATATACTTCGTAGAACAGCACATTTCGAACCATCGTTTTATTGGCAGAAATATCACAAACTATATCGAGACTGCACCCGATTTCATCAAACTCTTCGTAACTTACGATGCGTCGCAGCTGCGACGCGTCCTGCGATCCATTTCACAAAACACGTCGCTAGTGCGACGCGTCGTACGTGTATTTATAGCACAACTCGGTGACTGTTTTATGTATGAAGTCAGCGTACAGTAAATAGTTGTCTGATATTCAACAAAGAATCGTCGGATCTCAGCTCGAAATTTGTTAAAACGTAAAACAAAATGGCGGTCGTGCAATGCAATTTTGAAGGAAAACAAGCTCTCAGTGAACTGTATAGCTACTTTGAAATTTCAACTGCAATATTCCAGTCTAATTCATAATTATTCAATGATTTTCTATTTACAACTTTACACACATTGCCTCAGTATTACAATCTCGTTTATTTAATGTTTATGGCATTAAACTGGCTAGGAAGGGTTTCTTCTTATTTTGCGATGACCACTAGACACGTCGTAACTTGCGACGTGTTTTAAGCCGTTGTCAAGGAACTTACGACGTGTTATTTCGTGAAATGGATGATACGACGCGTCGCGAGTTGCGACGTGTTACACGTCGTAACTCGAGTTGCGAAGCGTCGCAGCGCTTCGTGACATCGAGTGCAGTGCACGCAAGCCTCAACTAAGACCGATATAGAGTTATCAATTGTCCGAAGACAATCTCATACGGAAACACGTACGAAGCACTGTACGAAGCACACTATTCTCACTTCACAATGTTGCTTTTCCTATCAAACGGCACACCTCAGAGACGTTTGGCTCTGGTTGCATAATTCGAGGAGTTGGACACGTAAATGTATATATTACCGCGAGAAATATTACCAGTGACGTAAATTTGTATTATTCAACCTCAAAAGAGAATCAGGAGGGGGAGAAAATACGTAGTTGTCGTACTGCTTCAGAACCGTTTTCATGATGTCACGCAGAACAAAATTATACGCTCGCTGGTGTCCCACATACGATGCTATTCCATTTAATATTGAATTGAGCACATCCACCCCATTCCAGCGGACCGGATACTCCTCAAAGTGGTCTCCGTACACCATCCGCACTCCCAATTTCTTCATGACCATGCCAATGTACACGTCATCCCAAGGTAAGTACCTGACATGCGCAGATTCGTTGAATATGCGTCCTGGCAGGTCACCTGACATGACGTAAGCAGGGCCATTCAAATATGGTGGGAACGTACTTTCCGGATACATCTCGACTGGGGTGAACCACTTTGTAGAGATTTTCTTCCTACGAATGCGTTGTGGTAGAGTTGGGCCTTTGAGGCGCCCTAATGCGAAGTTTCTTCGAGGTGTCGTTTCTAGCAGTCGCACTAGTTTAAAGACATTGACAAACATGTCACTGTCCAGATTCATGACGTAAGTGGCACGTGGACACATCTGCCCCGCCCACTTCAATCCCATCAATACCTTGTGTGTCATGTTGTGGTACGAGTCAGCGAAGTTTTCCTGGATAATGTCACCGTAGAGAGCGCTCTCCTCCCAAATTATTTTTCTTGTGTATATCTTTCGAGGGGCCTGGCCGACCAGAAAGCGGGTAATGAGAACTTTGTCGCGATAGGCCTTAACCGAGCCCCATGTATCTCTAATCCATCGACGGTCCCGGACCTCCTCTGGTCGGCAGGCTACCAAGATAAGCAAGAAAACCTTCCCGTCGGGCGCGTGTTGGCTGCAATTACCCGAGTTATTGATAAAAGTGAACGGATGCGGGTTAATGACCCGATTACTGAACATTGGGTTTTCCTTTTGTAGTCTTCTCGCTGTTTGCTCGTTATCCTCATCAGCAAGAATATCTTTGGCAGGTTTCACTCCGTGTTTATTTTCCAAATGTGATTTGTTCAAGAGAAGCTCAGGCTTTACTTGCGACCCATTACTAAAGACTGCAGGAATGACGTCTGATTTTGAAGTTCCGTTTTTCGAATTCTTAAATTTGTTTGCGTACCTATTCAATTCAACATTATTGGATTTTCTCGTGTGATTTGCATTTTGAGCGTCTGAATTCGATCTCATCGCGGCTGATGAACTCGAAGTTGTTCTTATCGGCGTGTTCACATTACGTAGGCGAACATCTTCTTCCCCACGATCTAATGTATCGCTGTCAGAATTTAGAACATGTTTATCACCAGTCCTGCCCATGAAGTTAACGATGATGAAACAAATGCACAGGACACCAAATGCCAGGCAGAGTGTCCTGTTGCGTCTTGTGTACAGCCTCATTTTCCCGCTCGTGAGTCACTGTATGAAATGAAACGAAACGGATAAAAGAAGTGACATTAGTCGGATATTCGAATAAATATAGGCTCTTTGCGGTCTCAATACAAGACTTTCAAGCCTGTTAGCATTTGACTTTTTTATGGTGAATCTTACGGAGACTGTTGTCGAGCTAACCAAATTAAGTCCGTGTGGACAGCAGGTGAATTTCCCTAATGGTCAAGTGTCGATCGTCGATTGTAAGTTTTACGCCGGGAATTGATCGGGTATATACAACAAATTTGGCGCTTTTTCACAATCGCGTTCTGTGTTAGGCTAAAACTTGACAATAGCAGTGGACACCATCTATCGAATACTGTGCAATACCTGTGGCAAGACATGCCCCACGTATGACAAAATCATGGTTAATTATACCTGATCAAAAATGCTCATAAAATATTACATTGATAAGACACAATTACCAATCACGTAGGCCCAGCAGCGTATCCAGCTTTTGATGTCGGGGGGGGGGGGGCAACCGCACATCTGCGCCGAAATGTAGACATGTTTGTTTGTTTTCCAGACACTTGCTCTCCGTAAAATCAAAAAGGAGGGGGGGCTGGAATACATCTTCCAAAAGGCCCCCCCCCTGTAGATACGCCACTGCGTAGGCCACAACACATTTAAAGTAGGGGAATCTGTCAATACGGTGATGCGCGTAAGCAGTTAAAGCGTGTGTTGTAGACCAGCGCATATTTTATTCTTTTGAGTTTTTATCGCAAGAACTATAAATCTACTTACCATATATTTGATCGTGTACCCGCATTTGCTTCAATAAACTATTCAGAAGGGTATGTTACGTTTCGATGATTTAAGTTGCGAAGTTCGGAACTGCTTGCAGAAGATGGTCCACAAAATCCAAAGTAACAGATCGAGAAAACGATCCGAACCAAACCCAGTCAGAGATATAGTAATGTCTGTTCATCGGGGTTCACCTGACGTAAACCAGTGAAAAACAAATAATCGATGGTAAAATAAATCTTTACATTCGTATCAGGGTCATGCACGTACAATGTATGTAAATGTATCGACTGAATTCGATCGATATTTGAAACAATACTGCTACAATCGCACGTCTGGCAAGTTCAAAACAAAACGCCTTTGTCTTGAAAAGGGTATGCCTCTAAAACACATGTTCCGTACAGGGAAATATGGCATTGATCTCGTAACCTTGAGCTATTTACATGTGAAAGAACGATCCATAATAAAACGGCTGTGTACTGCCATCTGCTTTTGCTCGTGCAACATGAAAAATAGTAATGCTCACATAATGTATAATGTACCCAGTGTGCAACTTGGATGACATGTACTTATTTTTCTTGGCACTTCTGGAAACATCAGGAATTCATAATGATGTACATATATAACAAGGAAATTTGTATCCAATTCTATGGCGCTTTTTTATTATGTATATTTATGAGCGCACCATTACAAATTAATTACGTTTGCCGTAGTGACAGCATATCCCGTGTTACGTCGCGTCATTTCACCCCACAACACTGCATTTGCCTCGGAAGGTTTACCAGTTTGGCTAAAAATATTGTACGAGTTTCCCATGTGAACTCTATGAAATGTGAGACCTTCTTACATCAAGTTTAGAGGTTTATTGGTTCTGCTTAGCCATGACCCAGGCCACAGACCTTGGGATTTTGTTAGCTGTTTCGGCAATTCAGCCGAAACAGCTCTTGTTTTCGTTAAGATTTTTTTTTTTCTTTTTCTTTTTTTTTTTTTTTTCTCCTTTTTCAGACTTTTTCTCCATAGGTTTAACACACGTTTCTTCTACAAGTCCACTTTGCCACTTTTTTAAATCCGATTGATTTCAGACTTGGTACATACTTAGACCACCACCCACAGATGGTCCTAGAAGAAATTCGTGACCGTGACGTCATCAGGTTTCGGGTTACGTCACATTAAAAATGCATTTTTCCCCATATGTTTTGTACACGTTTTAAAACACTCCAGTTTTGGCATCTTCGTAAATCTGATCGACTTTAAACATAATTCATACTTAGACCACCACCCACAGATGGTCCTAGAAGAAATTCGTGACCGTGACGTCATCAGGTGTCAGGTTACATCACATTAAAGATGCAATTTTCCCCATATGTTTTGTACACGTTTTAAAACACTCCAGTTTGGCATCTTCGTAAATCCGATCAACTTTAAACTTAATTCATACTTAGACCACCACCCACAGATGGTTCTAGACGAAATTCGTGATCGTGACGTCATCAAGTGTCACGTTACGTCACATTAAAGATGCATTTTTCCCCTTAGGGTTTATACATGTATTAAAACGCTCTATTTCGGCACTTTCGTAAATCCGATCGACGTTATACTTGGTACACACTTAGACCATCACCCACAGATGGTCCTTGAAGAAATTTGTGATCGTGGTGTCATCAGGTGTTGGGTTACGTCACATTAAAGATGCGTTTTTCCCCATATGTTTTGTACACGTTTTAAAACACTCCACTTTGGCACCTTCGTAAATCCGATCGACCTCAGTCTTGAAACATACTTAGACTACCACCCACAGATGGTCCTAGAAGAAATTTGTGATCGTGACGTCATCAGGTGTTGGGTTACGTCACATTAAAGATGCATTTTTCCCCATAGGGTTTGTACACGTTTTTAAACACTCTACTTTGGCACGTTTGTAAATTATGCGATCGACTTTAGACCTGGTACACACTTAGACTACCACCCACAGATGGTCCTAAAAGAAATTTGTGATCGTACCAATGCCGAGATGGGTTATAGATGAAAATTCATGTGATGTCATCATCAAATGTCATGTGACGTCCCTTAAAGGGGCATTTTGTTCTTTATAGGCTTATATTTACAGACCTATATGTTCGATTTGGTTATAACTTGCCATGTACGTATAATGTGCTGTTTTAGATGACATTTTAGTGACGTCACTGATTGTTCATCACGTGCACAGAGTATTTCGAATATCCGAAACAGCTTGTGTTTGTCCACAAACACATCTCTAGTTTAATTTCGTTTCACAGTTGCAGCAGAGGAGCAATTGTAACAATTATAAATATATTGAACAATTGGCAACAAATAAATAATTGGTAACAAAAAACTGGAAACATCATCAGCATAAGCTGAGGTTTCAATGCCTGGCATTTTGAAACTAAATGGAAGTAAATTTCATCTTAACCCTCCTCGCAGTCTGCACCTTGAATTACCTATCTGACAGTGGCATGGTATTCTTTCCTACCACAATGTAATTTGAGCCACCCGGCCCTCACACCCCAACAAAAGTGGTTTCTGTGCCAAAGAATAAATTAAGCCAGAGAAAGGACATCTTTGTCTAGGTTATTTTTTGAGGAGCAGTCGAGGAGCCGCATACTTTAAGAAGACTTTACAAATCTTAATGTAGTGAGACGTCTTTTATTTACGAGGCACTGTATAAATTGGCACACAACCCAGAAAAATGTATACAAACGCGCACTCAGTGCCGTGAACGCGCGAATATCAACCCTGCCCTTTTCTGCATGCACACCAAAGTGTGAGTATCCGGGTGCATACATTTGTGCTTGAAAACCAACATTTTAGTTTCAAATGAGCGAAATTTGTATTTTCTTTACATTCTAATATCACAATGCACGTTCTCTGCTACCGCTGGGATAGGTGTTAGTTTATTTCATGTTGACGAAAGGAGTGATTTTGGGATGAATTAGTCTTCGTTATCTCAAAGTTTTAATCACCGTGTTTATCGTGTAAGTCACATGTTGATTTATTGCAATACGACTGTTTCATGTCAAGTGCAATTTGGAGGCCTAGTTCACTACACAGCCGTACACTGGCCATGACATTAATGTAATATAATAGCTTGACATACGAATTGATCTTGTTCTTCAAAGCCAACGGCCTTCATAACTTTGAAGACATAATTATGGCCAACATTATTTAAAAAAAAAGTATTGAAGTTGAACACCGCAGAGAAGCATAATGAGAATGAGCATACATAATAATAATATATTTAGGCCTAGTCACATATGGAGCGACCCGCAACAGTGAAGCTTTGATCAGGATAAACAATATTACTGATAACATGTTCAGTCCATCTGTCATGATTGTAGTAAAACAAAATAATTATAGTCTGTATTAATTGATCAAAGGAAACAGAACGCCTGTTCGAAAAAGATAGCAAATCGCCTGTTTTGGCAATGAGAGTGATGACCCCCCCCCCCCCCCACACACACACACACACACACACGCACACACACCCCGACGTGTGTTACATACCTTGTGTGGACATTGCTTTGTTTTCGTGTAGTTAAGAAAACTCGGTACAAAAAATAACTTTACTCAAACTGTGAAAACTCTTTTAACCCAATTTTTTTTCTATGATTCCCTATAGTGTTTCTCTTCATTCTGCTACACATAAACCTAACCCAAAAATGCCTCTAAACCTGTTTTCCAGAAAGGGCAAAACCTTATGTGGACACGGCTTAGTCCACATAAGGTTAACACAACCTGCATTATGTGGACCTCTTTTGTTCACAAGTCCACATAGGGTATGTAACACAAACTCACTGGATACCAGTAGACGCCCAAAAGAAACATCGGTTTAATATAATGTCGTCCTTGATATGCAATGTCCAAGAATGTTTGATAGCATTCACTTGTCAGTTCATCGAGTCCAGGCGACTTTAGGCTATTTAGAATGAAAAAAACATACTTTTGATTGCACATTCACGAAATTGTATTCCTGAACTATGCGCGAATAGGTATGTTTGTCAAGTTAATGAATGCACATGTAACGTAATTGGCCGTCTATTTCCCAAAACCGAGTTCACTGACAATGACAACGATTGAACTTTCGTTGAATTGAGATGGGATTAAAGACGTGCATTCAAATTCAGACGAAAATAAACGACTGAATTTCAGAAGTAAAAAAAACAGGAAATTTGCCGGGAAAACCTATATTTTAAGCTATTGATAGTTTCAAGGTTTTCATCGTCTTATGTGCTGATTGTTTTTTTTACGGCTTTATTTTATTGCTTTCACAACAGTAAAAGAATTGCATGTCTGGTTTAACTTATTTGACTAATCAAATAAGAATCTGATCTTAACCAAGCATTCTTAATTATTCGGGTCAGTCGAGCCTCAAAAGAAATATTGTTTATAAAAAAGATGCGAATGTGCGATTATATTTCACTGAGATAGTCAGAAATGCTTGCTACCAGAAAAAGAGACGAGTTCTTAAAAAAAAATGTGGCTCTGGAAGTTTTGATTGCAGTAGTCAGTTGGAAACGTGACCTTATGCAGTTCCTCGAAACGCCGAACGTAATAGTCGAACCTTAATACATCTGGAGTATTGTGCCAGGTTAAAGCGCTTTAAGCTGTTCAATGAACTTTCAGCATGATCAAAATATTTGGGCCAAGTTCACTCCCGCTCCCCGTGGATGGGAGAGAGGGTATTGTGAGCCTGCGCCTTCCTAAAATTATTGCCCCAACTTCGAATTAAATTGATCTAAGCATGGTAAGGACACGGCGTTTAGAACAATGCAGCCCTGTCGAGCCAAAGGGTGGTGCTGCACCGAACTCAATAAGCCATTTCGCTCCCGACCAAAGAGACTGTTACTATATCGAGTGATTCAGGGCAAGCCGAACTCAATAAGCCATTTCTCCCGACCAAAGAGACTGTTAATATATCACGTGATTCGGGGCAAGCCTTATGCTACCAACCTCCAGCTCCGGAATAGTCTGGTGTCTTTGTGCACTTCTCACCCATTGTGAACAGTGTATTGGTGCTGAGCGTCTCTTGCGTAACTATGCAAGAGCTTTTCATGTGATTAGCAACAGTGTGTTTCGATTGGAGAACTTCAAAATTAAATGTTTCAAGCATTGTGAGCCAGTCAGTGTACCAACCGTTTTTAAATTTAAATCCCAAAGGGCATAGGTCACTCGTAAATGGCATATTTTCTGAGCCAAAGGTTCTAAACGCCAAGCTATCGCCGTGCCGAACTAAAAATAAAGTCAAATTATTCGAGTTCCGCACGGCAAGACATGCCCCACGTATGACAAAATCATGGTTAATTATACCTGATCAAAAATGCTCATAAAATATTACATTGATAAGACACAATTACCAATCACGTAGGCCCAGCAGCGTATCCAGCTTTTGATGTCGGGGGGGGGGGGGGCAACCGCACATCTGCGCCGAAATGTAGACATGTTTGTTTGTTTTCCGGACACTTGCTCTCCGTAAAATCAAAAAGGAGGGGGGGCTGGAATACATCTTCCAAAAGGCCCCCGGCTGGATACGCCACTGCGTAGGCCACAACACATTTAAAGTAGGGGAATCTGTCAATACGGTGATGCGCGTAAGCAGTTAAAGCGTGTGTTGTAGACCAGCGCATATTTTATTCTTTTGAGTTTTTATCGCAAGAACTATAAATCTACTTACCGTATATTTGATCGTGTACCCGCATTTGCTTCAATAAACTATTCAGAAGGGTATGTTACGTTTCGATGATTTAAGTTGCGAAGTTCGGAACTGCTTGCAGAAGATGGTCCACAAAATCCAAAGTAACAGATCGAGAAAACGATCCGAACCAAACCCAGTCAGAGATATAGTAATGTCTGTTCATCGGGGTTCACCTGACGTAAACCAGTGAAAAACAAATAATCGATGGTAAAATAAATCTTTACATTCGTATCAGGGTCATGCACGTACAATGTATGTAAATGTATCGACTGAATTCGATCGATATTTGAAACAATACTGCTACAATCGCACGTCTGGCAAGTTCAAAACAAAACGCCTTTGTCTTGAAAAGGGTATGCCTCTAAAACACATGTTCCGTACAGGGAAATATGGCATTGATCTCGTAACCTTGAGCTATTTACATGTGAAAGAACGATCCATAATAAAACGGCTGTGTACTGCCATCTGCTTTTGCTCGTGCAACATGAAAAATAGTAATGCTCACATAATGTATAATGTACCCAGTGTGCAACCTGGATGACATGTACTTATTTTTCTTGGCACTTCTGGAAACATCAGGAATTAATAATGATGTACATATATAACAAGGAAATTTGTATCCAATTCTATGGCGCTTTTTTATTATGTATATTTATGAGCGCACCATTACAAATTAATTACGTTTGCCGTAGTGACAGCATATCCCGTGTTACGTCGCGTCATTTCACCCCACAACCATGGGCGTCGCGAAGGGGGGGGGAGGGGGTAAGGGGGGCACTTGCCCCCCCCCCCCTGGAAAAGCAAAAAAAAAAAAAGGGAAGAAAAAAAAGGAAAAAAAGAAAAGAAAAAGAGGCACGAAGACAAAGTGGTGTAAATTTAATGAGTTGGGGGGGGGGGCAAAATGTCCCTGGCCCCCTCTAAAACTGATAAATCGAGAATGTGTTGAGAAATACAAGCATTTTTTGGCCAAATTTTTTTTTGCCCCCCTCTAGAAAAAATCCTGGCGACGCCCATGCCCACAACACTGCATTTGCCTCGGAAGGTTTACCAGTTTGGTTGAAAATATTGTACGAGTTTCCCATGTGAACTCCGAGAAATGTGAGACCTTCTTACATCAAGTTTAGAGGTTTATTGGTTCTGCTTATCCATGACCCAAGCCACAGACCTTGGGATTTTGTTTAATTTCGTTTAACAGTTGCAACAGAGGAGCAATTGTAACAATTATAAATATATTGAACAATTGGTAACAAATAAATAATTGGTAACAAAAAAACTGGAAACATCATCAGCATAAGCTGAGGTTTCAATGTCTGGCATTTTGAAACTAAATGGAAGTAAATTTCATCTTAACCCTTCTCGCAGTCTGCACATTGAATTACCTATCTGACAGTGGCATGGTATTCTTTCCTACCACAATGTAATTTGAGCCACCCGGCCCTCACACCCCAACATAAGTGGTTTCTGTGCTAAGGAATAAATTAAGCCAGAGAAAGGACATCTTTGTCTAGGTTATTTTTTGAGGAGCAGTCGAGTAGCCGCATACTTTAAGAAGACTTTACAAATCTTAATGTAGTGAGACGTCTTTTACGAGGCACCGTATAATTGGCACACAGCCCAGAAAAAATGTATACAAACGCGCACTCAGTGCCGTGAACGCGCGAATATCAGCCCTGCCCTTTTCTGCATGCACACCAAAGTGTGAGTATCGTGCATAGATTTGTGCTTGAAAACCAACATTTTAGTTTCAAATGAGCGAAATTTGTATTTTCTTTACATTCTAATGTCACAATGCAAGTTCTCTGCTACCGCTGGGATAGGTGTTAGTTTATTTCATGTTGACGAAAGGAGTGATTTTGGGGTGAATTAGTCTTCGTTATCTCAAAGTTTTAATCACCGTGTTCATCGTGTAAGTCACATGTTGATTTATTGCAATACGACTGTTTCATGTCAAGTGCAATTTGGAGGCCTAGTTCACTACACAGCCGTGCACTGGCCATGACATTAATATAATATAATAGCTTGACTTACAATTTGATCTTGTTCTTCAAAGCCAACGGCCTTCATAACTTTGAAGACATAATTATGGCCAACATTATTTTAAAAAAAGTATTGAAGTTGAACACCGCAGAGAAGCATAATGATAATGAGCATACATAATAATAATATATTTAGGCCTAGTCACATATGGAGCGACCCGCAACAGTGAAGCTTTGATCAGGATAAACAATATTACTGATAACATGTTCAGTCCATCTGTCATGATTGTAGCAAAACAAAATAATTATAGTCTATATTAACTGATCAAAGGAAACAGAACGCCTGTTCGAAAATGATAGCAAATCGCCTGTTTTGGCAATGAGAGTGATGACCCCCACCCACACACACACACACACCCATACTTACGTTACATACCTTGTGTGGACATTGCTTTGTTTTCGCGTAGTTAAGAAAACTCGGTACAAAAAATAACTGTACTTAAACTGTGAAAACTCTTTTAACCCAATTTTTTTTCTATGATTCCCTATAGTGTTTCTCTTCATTCTGCTACAGATAAACCTAACCCAAAAATGCCTCTAAACCTGTTTTCCAGAAAGGGCAAAACCTTATGTGGACACGGCTTAGTCCACATAAGGTTAACACAACCTGCATTATGTGGACCTCTTTGGTTCACAAGTCCACATAGGGTATGTAACACAAACTCACCCACTGGATACCAGTAGACTCCCAAAAGAAACAGATCGGTTTGATATAATGTCGTCCTTGATATGCAATGTCCAAGAATGTTTGATAGCATTCACTTGTCAGTTCATCGAGGCCAGGCGACTTTAGGCTATTTAGAATGAAAAAAAACGTACTTTTGATTGCACATTCACGAAATTGTATTCCTGAACTATGCGCGAAAAGGTATGCTTGTCAAGTTAATGAATGCACATGTAACGTAATTGGCCGTCTATTTCCCAAAACCGAGTTCACTGACAATGACAACAATTGAACTTTCGTTGAATTGAGATGGGATTAAAGACGTGCATTCAAATTCAGACGAAAATAAACGACTGAATTTCAGAAGTAAAAAAAAAACAGGAAATTTGCCGGGAAAACCTATATTTTAAGCTATTGATAGTTTCAAGGTTTTCATCGTCTTATATGCTGATTGCTTTTTTACGGCTTTATTTCATTGCTTTCACAACAGTAAAAGAATTGCATGTCTGGTTTAACTTATTTGACTAATCAAATAAGAATCTGATCTTAACCAAGCATTCTTAATTATTCGGGTCAGTCGAGCCTCAAAAGAAATATTTTTATAAAAAGGATGCGAATGTGCGATTATATTTCACTGAGATAGTCAGAAATGCTTGCTACCAGAAAAAGAGACGAGTTCTTAAAAAAAAATGTGGCTCTGGAAGTTTTGATTGCAGTAGTCTGTTGGAAACGTGACCTTATGCAGTTCCTCGAAACGCCGAACGTAATAGTCGAACCTTAATACATCTGGAGTATTGTGCCAGGTTAAAGCGCTTCAAGCAGTTCAATGAACTTTCAGCATGATCAAAATATTCGGGCCAAGTTCACTCCCGCTCCCCGTGGATGGGAGAGAGGGTATTGTGAGCATGCGCATTCCTAAAATTATTGCCCCAACTTCGAATTAAATTGATCTAAGCATGGTAAGGACACGGCGTTTAGAACAATGCAGCCCTGTCGAGCCAAAGGGTGGTGCTGTACCGAACTCAATAAGCCATTTCGCTCCCCACCAAAGAGACGGTTACTATATCGAGTGATTCAGGGCAAGCCGAACTCAATAAGCCATTTCTCCCGACCAAAGAGACTGTTAATATATCACGTGATTCGGGGCAAGCCTTATGCTACCAACCTCCAGCTCCGGAATAGTCTGGTGTCTTTGTGCACTTCTCACCCATTGTGAACAGTGTATTGGTGCTGAGCGTCTCTTGCGTAACTATGCAAGAGCTTTTCATGTGATTAGCAACAGTGTGTTTCGATTGGAGAACTTCAAAATTAAATGTTTCAAGCATTGTGAGCCAGTCAGTGTACCAACCGTTTTTAAATTTAAATCCCAAAGGGCATAGGTCACTCGTAAATGGCATATTTTCTGAGCCAAAGGTTATAAACGCCGAGCTATCGCCGTGCCGAACTAAAAATAAAGTCAAATTATTCGAGTTCCGCACGGCAGAAGCATGGCGTCTAGAACAGGCCTAACACTCATTCAAAGCAACTCTTTGCTTTGCACAGGACTGGGAGCTTGCAGTTCTGTGTAATTTGGATGTAATTTGGACCCTAAAAGCGCTCTATTTTGCAATGGAGTGTAGGCATCGTTTTTCAAAATGCCGATGAGCTTCAGGACTATTTTTAGGGGTGATCATCTTCGGATGGAAATTTCTCCTAAAAGTCATCAGTTGACCCCCCGAAAATTGAAAAGAACATAAAATGTGATGAAATAAGCTTTCATCTGATGTGTGTCTCGAACACCTTGGAGAGTTGTGAGTATTTTTCCCGAATTTCTGAAGTGGGAGCATTTACCATTGGGGTCTATGGAAGTTTATTTACTGGTCTGCTACCTTGTATCGCGCCGCACCATGCATGTCACATGTTGTCCTGATAGAGGGCGTTATGTTCCCAAACCGCGAACCTGCTCGACCACTCAGTCGACGAACCGCAAGCAAAAACGGCTTGTTGGAATGTGCGTAAAGGACGTCATCCTTGGTGAATCGTAACTCGCGCACGCTAAACCTCGGTGAACCTCTATTGCATGACCAAAATTCAAAAAAAAATTGCCAAAAAAAAAAATTGACTGCGCGGCCTTTATGAAACCATGGACCAAGAAACGGCACTTCCGCTATGGCCTGAAATCGTTCTAGTACGTTATGGACATGAAGTGCGGCAATGCCCTTGTACCAAACCTTCGTTTCGTAAAGTAAAAAAAAACAAATTCGAAAAAATTCCCCCCCCAAAAAAAAAAAATCCCCCCCCTCCCCCCCAAAAAAATGTTGGCACTAACGGGCTTTCGTAGTATAGTCTATTTCGTTTTCGTGCAGGCCATTCAGGCTTTTGCATGTCAATGTGCGACTTTCTTTCTTGTGGAAGGTGTTTTGCTATTTCAGTTGGTTTGCTTCTGTAAATTCTACGAGAAGGTTTCCTCGGTCATTTCGGTTCTTGCATCCAAAGTTTCCCACTGATATTTCTTTTTCCTCTCCCTTACTCCTTGTGCATTGAAGTCTCCCATGACAATCTTGAGATGCGCCTTTTCATCCTCTATAAGCTTATTTCCTCATAGAGCTCTTCCACTTCATCCTTATCATGTGTACTGGTTGGTGCATACACCTGTATTCTTTGAAGACTGTATCTTTCTGAAATTCGTATAGTTATCTCGGCTATTCTATCACCTGAGTGACTGTAGTTCATGACATTGTTCTTGATGTTTTCCGTCCTTTTATAGTAGAACATTGATCTACTCACATGGAAGCTCTATTAGTTCCTTGCCCAGACGCAGATCCAAATGGGGGGGGGGGTAGGGTTAGCTCAATCAAAGATGTTTTTTCATAAAAATACATTAAACAAAATAACGTAAACCCCCCCCCCCCCCCCTGCTCTGACACCTCACAAAATGACACTGGTAATAATATCCGCCTGTGCACAAAATTCAACAGGGCCAGCTGGGTTACTGTGGTATTTGTACACTATTATTTAATATAGTGTTAATGATGGTCGGATTTGAGCAGCGCCCCAATTGAAAGTATGGTACGAGCCCCCAGCCCCCAACAAACCCCCAAAAACCCAACCCCTATTGATTTTCCGGAGGACAGGTATCCGGAAGAAGAAAAAAAACTTTCTACATTTAAGCATTTGTCTGATGATTAAACTACCTCCCTGCAAAAATTCCAGGGTTTGCCCCTGTTGCCCTTCCTTTTCACTTCACTCAGTCCAACTATATCCCATTTGATAGTTACATCTGATTCATTTTGAGATGACTAATCACGAGCTTTGTGAATGACATAATGTACATTTAATGGCTCATATACGTGTTCCTTCGCGATAGATGCATCTCGTGCGTGTCTACATCGTAGTAAACGATATCAGTCGCGTGTTAAACTCATGGGAATTCGGCTTTCGCGAGGGTGGCTATGTGGTCTTTATCGTGCAATATCACTCGTTGAGCTTAAAGCCATCAGAGCACACGTTGATGACCAACCGCCTCTGTGAAGGCTACATTTTAAGTCGATATTTAATGTTAGACGTTTATATTATATTGTGACGTGTTGTGCCATCTCTCTGCGTCAGGCTGGTTTGGTTGGTATCGTGCCGTCCCGATGGTGTCCTATCCCTGCAGTGGTGGGCCACAGCACCAGGCTATCCCCTCTTCTGGGTTGATCGGATCAGCCAGTAGACTGGTAGTCAGGGCAATTGAGCAGGGAAATGGAAGTGGGAACTGGGAAGTGGGAACTGGGAATCGGAAGTGGGTGGAGTCGGAAGGTCAGTGGAGTCGGAATGTTGGTAGAGTCGGAAGGTCAGTGGAGTCGGAATCTGGATGGAGTCGGAATGTCGGCGGAGTCGGAATGTCGGCGGAGTCGGAATGTGGGTGGATTCAGCGGAGTCGGAATGTGGGTGGAGCAACTTATCTTCCTGACTAGTAATTGGTAAACAGACTAGTAATTGTTAAACAGAAACAGTAATCAAGTACGGTGGTCATGCATCATCATCATCCGTCATGTCATTCCACTCAATCAAGAACCCTAGCAATTATTCTAATCATTGGAGAATCAAGCAATCAAGACTAAATCCTAGCCCTGCAACCCTATTTATAGACTTCAAGCCCTGGCCATAATCTGTGTACAACTTCTCTTTGCCAATCAGAAACAAGGATTCCTTATATGCAAAGTGTGGGTGATTCACAGTGTGTTAGTGTATTTAAACATACAGTTGTGTTAGTGTATTTAAACATACAGTTGGTGACTTAATTCCTATTCCGTCACAATATCCTCCCCATGCTCCCAAAAAGAGGTGCCTTGTAGCCTGCATGCTTCAAACAGCTCTACCTACTCCAGAGTTTAGTCGATTCCAAAATTAACAATTTGATAATTACCTCCTTCACTTTGTTGCCTAAGTTTTGCGTTGGTTAGTTCGAGGGCTGAGGAACAAGTTTTGTGCATGATTTCATGGGTTCATCACGACTTCGTTTGTGGAAAAGGTTGCTTCAATTCGTGATTCATCACAGGCCTTGAATTGTGACACCCACTGAACAAATTCCATTCAACGAACATTCGAGGATAACAAAGATATGAATTCACCACTACATGTTCGAAATGAGCTAATTAAGATGAATATGAAGCGCATCAGGAAGAAATTTACTGACACAAAATTAACTACCCCCATAGCAGAGACATTTTGGAAAAACAAATTCCCCACTCATCACTTTGTTTGGGATGTAATATGGAAGAGGCTCAACTATTGCTGTCCAGACAGTAAGTCATTTTCAATCAGTTGGAAAATCATTCATAACTGTTACCCCACGCAAGTCTGGCTTTGCAAAAGGAAGAAGAGTGATTCAGAAAATTGCACATTTTGTCATGATAGTATTGATTACATTGAACACTTTTTTTGGTCGTGTAAAATGGTAAAACCCCTTTGGAACGAAATCGAAAAGATTGCTGCATCTAAGTATGGCAAATCGATCAGTCTGTCCGTGGAAAATATTCTTTTCGGGGTCGGGGAAACATACAATAGTTATCGGTTTCTGAATACTTTAATTAATATAGGTAAACAAACAGTGTGTCGTTTTAAATTTGGCCAGTATTCCAAACTTATCATCCTTTTTGAGCAGGAACTCCAGCTTCGTCATGTCGAGTAAACTGTTTTGTTAGAAGTTTTTGTTGTGTGTAATTCAGTAGTACCTATAGAGCAGACGATTAAATGTGCATGTACATAATAATTCAGCACTACAGTCAAGGTTGCGTGTACGTACGTCACGTACGTGGGTTTACGTTCTGCTCCGGGAACGCAGACGAAATGGCCCATTCATATGCAGAAAACTGGGGCCTTTTAGGGGAACTGAACTCTTTTTAAAAACAGACTCCGGTTGGTGATAAGACTTTCAAAATATACCGTGAAGTATAGGTTTAGTTTTGGAGTAGCTACACAGATAGGGAAGGTTGTTAATGATAACCAGCTTGAAAAACTATCGTCGGCTATATTGGAGAACAAGAGTCACACCTACTGCATGCCTGTTTCCATGGGCGTCGCCTGGATTTTTCCAGGGGGGGGCAAAGCAAATTTTCCCCCAAAACGTTTTCATTATATTCTCAATTTATCATTTTTTCAGAGCGTGAGCAGGGGAGCATTTGCTTTCCCCCTCCCCCATCAAATTAACAGCAATATGGCTTCGTACCTCTTTTCCCTTTTTTTTTCATTTTGCCCCCCCCCCCCTTTTTGTTTTCGAGTGGCGGGGGCAGTTTCGATAATATCCCAAAGGCAATACTTCATTCCCACGACTGGCCTTCAGTGTTTGTACCATGCAACCGTGACAGCCAGTCGGCCCAGAAAAAAAACCCAATATTTCCTTTTTATTTCAGCAGAGCGTGTAATGGCTATCTTATCTATTCAAACATGTCAACCAAATCCCAGTAAGCGCACGTCATTTAACAAAATCGTAACTCAACTTGCATTTTGTATTAAGCTGTCACTGGATAAATCTACGTTCAGCGTTGGAGGCATATGTCAAAGAACACTAAGTGACTTGAAGAAACAAAGAGTTTAAAAGGGTAAGTTTACTTTACAGTTGATCATTATTATAGTATTGGGTAAATCACTGTAAATGTACCCTGAGGGAGACACGTCATCATCGAAAATTAACTAAAATTCGTCGTGTGCCCGGCAGAAGGGCATATGTGCATATGCCCTTATGCAATAGCGCGTAATGACCAAAATGTTCTCAGCAAAAGGGCATATGCAGCAAACTGCCTCTATTTTAATGAAATTTACACATTTTTGTCAGAAATTTCTACCAGTTGTTCCAAAACTTATGATTCATTCGTGTGACAAATTTCAAATTCGTACGATTTATATTACTTGTAGGGGAACATTGGATTCATAATACACGCGGGGGGGGGGGAACATTGAAGCCTTTCAATGCAATTTTCATGAAAATGATTTTTGCGTCAGAACGCTCATGTGAACTTCTGCCGGGCACCCGACGAATTATCCTTGATATTTTTCTTTTCTTCACTTCTTCTGAGCAATCCTATTTCTTTGCTCATCTCTATTTCCTTTTTATACACAAATCTGAAAACTAAACGAATGACATGTTGGCATATTGTAAACCCTCAACTCCATGACAATTATCTGGAAAACTACCTACTGAGTTAATGACAGAATCCTGGCCCCAACTGAATCTAGATATCTGGATATATTGACAGAAAATTACCCAAACATTTGGACCCTGAACATGATTAATGTACCACTCTCACTTCTTACCGTCAGGCACAATGATGCGCATGCGTGCATATTTAAGAATATATCTAAATGAATGGGTGAACTGTCTAAGGTAAACTGCCTCAGGTTTTTAAGCAAGCTGGTGTAGTGTAAATGCTACGGACTCATGGTAGGATTGCGAAGGCCGAAGTGAAGGTAGCTGGCAAATACAGGTGTGTTCCACCGGGTAGCACACCTCGCAGAACAACGGTCTGTTTGTGTTTGAAAAGCAAAACATGTACACGGGACATTTTAGGGGAATAAGGGAGCGTCTCAAAAGTCGGAACGGGAACGTTCCGTTGGACCGTTCCATCGGACCGTTCCAGCGTCTGTGTGCCCGTCGGAACGGCGAGCGTTCTGCTGGACCGTTCCAACTTGGCCGGGAAAACCTATATTAACAACGTTTCCGGTCTGTGTAGCTACTCCAAAACTAATCCTATACTTCACGGTGTATCTTTAAAGCCTTATTATATATTACCAACGTGAGGCTAAAAGAGTTCAGTGTCCCCTAAAGGCCCCAGTTTTCTGCATATAAATGGGCATTTCGGCTGCGTTCACCAGAGCAGAACGTAAACCCAGGGCCCCCAGGGAGAACAGTTCGTTGACAACTGATGGGGCTACCCTGGTAAAATAACACGAAATAAAATAAATAAAATAAAATAAAATAAATACGTACATGCATACCTTGACTGTACTGGTGAATTCATATCTTTGTTATCCTCGAATATTCGTTGAATGGAATTTGTTCAGTGGGTGTCACAATTCAAGGCCTGTGATGAATCACGAATTGAAGCAACCTTTTCCACAAACAAAGTCGTGATGAACCCATGAAATTATGCACAAAACTTGTTCCTCAGCCCTCGAACTAACCAACGCAAAACTAAGGCAAGGAGGTGATTATCAAAGTGTTAACTTGGGAATCGACTGGACTCTGGAGTAGGTAGAGCTGTTTGATGCAGGCAGGCTTTAAGGCACCTCTTTTGGGGAGCATGGGGAGCATAATTATAATCAAAACGTCTAACATCAAATGGTGAATTAAAATGTAGCCTTCACAGAGGCGGTTGGTCATCAATGGGTACGGTGCGAAGTGGAATAGCTCCATGAGGAAATAAACAAGCTTATAGAGGATGAAAAGGCGCATTTCAAAATTGTCATGGGAGACTTTATTGCACAATGGGAAACTTTAGATACAAGAACCGAAATGACACAGCCGACCTACCCGTAGAATTTGCAGAAGCAAACCGACTGACAATAGCAAACACAGTCTACCAAATAAAAGACAGCCGGAAACGGAAATAGAAAATCCGGAATAGCCTGCACTAAAACGAAATAGACTATACCCTATTTGATTAATAACAATCACTGGTAGATACCTCAGTCCTCAACAGATTCGCAACAGGAAGTGACCATGGCTCAGCCAGATGCCAAACATCGTCCAACGTGGGAAAAGAACGAAATCAGCTCTTAGCTCAGACAAAAGCGCTATATCTAAACAAATTAAAGGAAAGGAGTCACTTCTTTGAACTGGAATTGAAAAATCGATTTTAGGTCCTGGATGTGGAGGATTGTATTGAAAGCCTTTACATTGAAACATTACACACCACAGCAAAAAAAATATCGCTGGCTACAGCAAGAAAGAAAACAAGCGCGGCTGTAAAACGCGCAGAAACTTAAAATTCGGGGTGTTTGCCAACACTATCTCAAAAGACAAGTTTGAAAAACAAAGGAAACAAAACTAACACTTTGGTCAATATCAAGAAATTTAATAAACGAATTACTTAAACACCAAAATAAACAAGAAAATAAAATACTACATAGTGAAATTCAATTTACTCAATAATTAATGGAAATATGAAACAAAACAACACGTATAAATATTCCTTAATCAAAAAATGAAACAATAACCCTCTTGTGCTTAAGCTACATGTATCTGCTTCCAAATCCAAAATCTTTCGAATGTAACCAAAATCAAGTGCAATTTCCTCTTTCTTTCTCTCTTCAAAATTCAACAAAAACAATGAAAAAAAATTTCCAAATTTTTGGAAAATCACAAATTTAACAATGTCATGTACTTATTCGACTTGACTCAAACCACTTTTTGAGCCGAAAAGAATAGCAACAGCATACAAGCAGAAAACAGAATTTGTTTTTTGTTCATGTATTTATGACTCGCCATATCGAAGAGCTCCTTAGCCCTTACCGGGAAGACGAGATTCTCGCAAAGCTATTAGGTTTCCTGAAGGGAATCAATGACGACAGGGTATGATAGCAGTCAGCCTAGCCCTTGGAGCATATGAGTTAGAGAGGAAAAGAGGTGCCCGCTGTGCTGGGGACTTTATTGGGAGGAGAAATAGGTTGGAGAAATAAGAGGGGTTGGTTTGGTAACCTCAGTCTGGTGAATGTAGGGAAGGCCAGGACTATAGAGCCTGAGTACATATCAAGGCTGTTCTAAGGTTATAATTATGTGGTGCACCAGTTTTGAACTTCTGGTTTGAAACCAGGTCGGGGACTGGGTTCATCACGACTTTGTTTGTGGACAAGGTTGCTTCAATTCGTGATTCATCACAGGCCTTGAATTGTGACACACACTGAACGAATTCCATTCAACGAATATTCGACGATAACAGAGATATGAATTCACCAATACAGTCAAGGTTGCGTGTACGTACGTCACGTACCTGGGTTTACGTTCTGCTCTGGGGAACGCAGACGAACTGGCCCATTCATATGCAGAAAACTGGGGCCCTTTAGGAGAACTGAACTCTTTCTAAAAACAGACTCCGGTTGGTGATAAGACTTTCAAAATATACCGTGAAGTATAGGTTTAGTTTTGGAGTAGCTACACAGATAGGGAAGGTTGTTAATGATAACCAGCTTGAAAAACTATCGTCGGCTATATTGGAGAACAAGAGTCACACCTACTGCATGCCTGTTTCCATGGGCGTCGCCTGGATTTTTCCAGGGGGGGCAAAGCCAATTGTCCCCGAAAACTTTTTCATTATATTCTCAATTTATCATTTTTTTAAGAGCGTGAGCAGGGGAGCATTTGCTTTCCCCCTCCCCCATCAAATTAACAGCAATATGGCTTCGTACCTCTTTTCCCTTTTTTTTCATTTTGCCCCCTTTTTTGTTTTCGAGTGGCGGGGGCAGTTTCGATAATATCCCAAAGGCAATACTTCATTCCCATGACTGGCCTTCAGTGTTTGTACTGTGCAACCGTGACAGCCAGTCGGCCCAGAAAAAAAATACCCAATATTTCCTTTTTATTTCAGCAGAGCGTGTGAATGTCTATCTTATCTATTCAAACATGTCAACCAAATCCCAGTAAGCGCACGTCATTTAACAAAATCGTAACTCAACTTGCATTTTGTATTAAGCTGTCACTGGATAAATCTACGTTCAGCGTTGGAGGCATATGTCAAAGAACGCTAAGAGACTTGAAGAAACAAAGAGTTCCGCTTGGCACAATGACTGTGCCCGGATGAACGGGCAGTGTGCCCAGCGGAACGCTCCGGCCGTTCCGACTTTTATGACGCTCCTTTAACCTAATTAACGAATGGGTAAATTTGCCACAAGTGCCGTTTTGCGTCTTCAAAAAGGGGCGAATTTCCGCTTTCTATGTATTAATAAACTTTCAGTAAATATATACATTGTAATACAATGAAGCGTTATTTGGAAGGAGCAAATTTCAGGCGCGTGCAATAAAACCTTTTCACGAAAGGGCGTTTTTCAAGGCGCACGCGCAGTGGTGCAAAATCTGCGCGTTCTGTACAAACAGTGCTTTGACTCAGACCGAAGGGCGAAATCTGCACGTACTCACTTAAAGCCCGAGTCCATCATTTGCAGCTATCCAAAAAAGTAACTGGCGTAATTATTGTTGAAAAACATACTGGTTGAAAGATAGTAAGGGGACTAAACTCCCTGTGAAATTATCCTTTCTGGCAAGCTCTCATTTTGAAGAAATCAACGAAAGAAGGCATTTTGCGTCTTAAGAAGCACCGTAGGAAAATTTAAAGTAGTAGTTCGTTTCGTTATTCGGCGCAGCGCGCACAAGCATTGGAACGACGCACAGCGCGCGCGCGGTTGCTATAGTTCGTCGGATCAGTGCGCGACATCGCGTAAAGCTGCAATTCAAAACAATTCGAAACATGATTTAGCAACTTTTGATTTGAAATTGTGATCCTAGAATGCTGTTTTTCTCGGAATATAAAGCTGAAGCTGAGCTGAAACTTCATCAAGTAAGTTGTTTAGTATCCTTCATTAGATTTTGAACACTTTTGTTGCTCCAAACGAACAAAATGCACTAATTACAAATGATGGACTATAGCTTTAAGCGTTTTCACGAAGGGGCGAATTTTGCTAATTGGTTGTTTGCTAATTCTATTGTGTTTTCACGAACAGCTAATTTTTCTCAAATTTTTCTACATTGAAGAAGATTAGAATCTCTTCTTTCCTCTGATGCCTAAATATTGCATATTCTATGCATCTTTAAGTTTCAAATTGTTAAATGAAACAGAACCAACTTTAGACGCGATTATCTCGAATGTTTGTTCGGACAGTGAAATACTAAATTCGTGAAAACGGTGACGAATTGGATGACATCAATAGTGAGTATCAAGGACCCTCTTCGTCTGCTTAGGCTTGAGCCTTGCGCATCTTTTGACACCAAAAACATACAAATCGGACCACTGGTTACCGCGCAGCGAATCGAATAATGTTCCGGCGCTGTGCGCCGTGAAAACTTATTTTTCTTCCCATATACGTCGCGTACACAGACTGTCTTTCATCTTTATAGTGTTGTGCATTTAATTTTTAGTATGATTAATATTCAAGTATTTTCGTGTCCTTGGATTCCTCAGACTAAATAAAAAACACACAAGTACATCAAGCATTCAAATGGCTGAGAACAGATTTATTTATTTCTACTTAGTTTCAACCACTGTTTTTAGTGTTCTTACAAAAGCAGGGTGTTTCTTTCGCATATGCTTGATGAAGTTCAGCATATGCTTCATGAAGTTCAAAGTTGTCCCATAAGTTTCTGATATGCGAACAGCACAAAACATGCACGCTGCACTGTGGCGTTTCACGCCATTTTGGACAAATTCCCTGTGATCCTTAAACCCAAACTTCACAACAGTGCCGGGACACAGACGACAGGATACATGTATTTTGGGGTTCTTTGCACGAACAACGTATACAATTTGGGTACACAAAAAAAGTGAAAAGTGCCACACAGGCAAGCGTATTAAGCGAACGTATACGTATACGTACACGTACAAAAGTACATGCAACGTGCATTAGTGAGGTACACAAGTAACAAAAATGCTAAGGATCGTTACACAGTGGACAAAAGCACCATTTTGCCACCAAGAGCATCTCCATGGTATACCTTTTCGAAAAAAAAGACGGACGCAAACAAATTGGATGATGGCAAGGGCATGTATGACGTCATAATGACGTCATCAGCTAATTATTACATGAAAAACATATAAATTGATCATAATAGGGCGTACGATATGCGTGAAGTTGCAAAATGAATTTTGTTCTACTCACAAGCATGAAGGAGCTGAAAAGTAGGGATGATATCTCTCATCAGCATCATTATCGATATTATTTGTATACAATTTAGATGTAGAATTTAGTTTAAAAAAAAAGGCTTTTTCATTGTACATAGTCATACTCATGGGCGTCAATCCTGGGGGGGGGGGAAGGGGGACATGTCCCCCCCCCCCCACACTTTTTGAAGGGTGGGGACACAATATCAAATCCCCCCCCCCCCGATTTTTGAACTCGTGCCTCATTTACAGGGCCCTATAATGTACTACAATGTATGTTTTGCTAGAAAATATTGGTTAAAGTGGTCAGAAATTGCCTCAGATCGCACCACAGAGAATTTAGAATCCAACATTTTTCGGGGCCCTCAGGCCCCGAACCCCACGCCTTTAGCTTAGAATATAATAGCTTATTCAATGACTTCAACCTCGAAAATGATTTTCAAATTATTATCTTTTGCTGGGAAAATATTGGTTAAAGTGGTCAGAAATTGCCTCAGATCGCACCACAGAGCATCTAGAATCAATTTTGGGGGGGCCTTAACCCCGAACCCCACGCCTTTAGCTGAGAATATAATAGCTTATTCAATGACTTCAACCTCGAAAATGATGTTTAAATCATTATCTTTGGCTTAGAAAATATTGGTTAAAGTGGTCAGAAATTGCCTCAGATCACACCACATGAGCATCTAGCGGGCCCCGAACCCCACGCTCTAAGGGCTTTGCACTTCGCGCTTGCATTATTTCTCATCAAGGTATGTCCCCCCCCCCCACACTTTTGAGAAACGATTGACGCCCCATGGCGTATGTCATGGGTCCTGTTTATTTTTTTCACACAGAGATAGACGGGAGAGAAACCACAGAGCTATTTCAGCTATTTATAGGAAGGCTAATTAGTATACATATTAACTCTATGAGATAATTAAAACACCAAGTACAAACACTTTAACATAGCCAATGTGGGTGGTGGGTGAAGGGGGGGGAGGCATTTGAAATCTGTCGGCAAATTGGAAGATTTTTCCGCCTACCCCTTTTTTCACCCTTGTTGGCCCAAAGCCCCTTAGTAACAGTGGCGGATATTTTGTTGGAAAATTTGATAATTCATCTGGAAATATTCAGTTCTTGGCAGATTTGCTTTTGATGCCCCTATTTCCAAAGTCAAAACTCTGGCTAGGCAAGTGCAAAATAACATGCAGGCAGACATTTTTAACCTCTTATATTCAATTAATTAAAGAAACTTGAGCTTATACATCGAGTGTGACAATTTGAGTTCATTCTGCATTTGTGATTTGTAAGTTGATCAGCGAGCGCGAACCTGGTGCTGCATATAGTTGAAAACAACTGGAGATTTGCAGCTAAACCAATCTTAAAAATTTGGCATTTCGTAAAATTTTCATGGAATTACCCATTTACAAACCAACATCCATACAAGTCCACATTTTTCTAGCCAAATCATTGTATGCCTTTCAGGGTAGATGTGTTGATACTGTAAGTCTGTAATGTAATAAGGGGTGGATGATGGCTTGACAATGCTTAACATTCACTGTGAGACAGAGATCAATACAGACGAGATTCTTAACCTCCTCGCGGAAGAGGCACCCAGAAGGTTAAATTTCCGCCTTTCATAAAGGTATCTGCTAACTTAAGATAACGACCTTCAAACATTGTCGAGGTAGTTCATATTGATAGTCCATACCTGCCGACTGATCCCCTTTATTCTTTTATTTTAGGACCTAAAAATCGGAACGTTCCTATTTTCGTGTAAAAAAAACAAACATGGATTCTAACATATACCCTCTTATATTTCTGGCGCCAACACAAACTCCCGACTTTTATTTTAGCGTTAAGTTTAGCCCACTGATACTATCTTTTATTTCTGGCGCCAACACAATTCACCATCTTCATTTCTAGCGTCATAAATGATGACATCCAATTTTGAAACACCCCCCTTGAAAAAATCCTGCGTACGCCACTGGTCCCAGCTCATCAGACGTTTCTCCACACAGTTCAAATTAAAGGGCGAACAATACCTGTATCCATCATGACCGCGCACTGGCCTGTATCTTGATCAACTTATGAAGATTGTGAAATGAAGACCTTGAAATGAATTCCATGGCTTACCTTCGTGCAATCACGGTTAGAAGTTCCCGTCCTCAGATGAAGTTTGCCGAACCGTTTTGCCTTGGCATCCTGGGTTCCTGCAAACATATATAAAACACTCGAAGCAGCAGTTATCTGTTGCGAACTATAATGTTCTGAAATAAATAATCTAATGGCGTCATCAGCCAGCCTGATTCAACAATCAAAAGGAAATTCAGCTGGATCAGTGTGCAAATTTATAGCACTGAATGTTCAATTCGCTATGAAAAATAAAACGACGACGCAATTCAAGCATATTAAAACAAGTTCACTCTTCATTATATGTATCATTACTTCAAAGCCTACGATGGGCTATAATTATTGAAACTAAAATGAGAAATTTCAGAAGACAAACGTAACGTGCTGTATTCATAAACAATTCTTGATTTCTTTACAAACACAGAAAAGTGTACACACAAAAAAGCTCATGCTTGCCATATCCACAGATACGATATCCACAGTTAAGGACTCCGTGGCCAAGGTCACGAGTTGACCATGACATTTTTGGACATAAAACACAACCTTAAAGGCAGTGGTCTGCCACAAACATGTGTCAAAAACAGTGGCTAAGAATCACAGCCTTATGTAATGTTGTCGAAGAATTTCATAAAATAGCAAGTGTATGCATGAACTGGCAGGAGGAAAAGAGAACTCCTGGGCTATATTCTGATGACAATGACTTTGATATATCCACAGCACACAAGTGTTCAACGTAAATGTCAAATAAATTATGGCCAATGACCAAAGCAAACATGCACACTGAAAGCTCATTATGAGAGCAAAATGCTCCTGATAAAGAGCACAATACAAACGCTCATAAGAGCAAGATACAAATGCTCATAAGAGCACAATATAAAAGGGGCGCAAATTAAGTACCGACAAATGCAGTACTGTAATATGGCAAGATGTTACAAAACATGAAAGCCACCAGGATACCTGATGGGAAAAACGCCCAAAAAGCTCACCATGGAGCAAAAGACTGACCAAAATCAGTCAAAAAGTGTGCGTAAAAGCTCAACCGGAGCACAAAGCCACAACGGGCTGTAATGGCAAGGAGTTTCGCATATCAACCTGGAACCAGTTTATGAAAAACTGTAAGGGCTCCCCGGGCTCCGCAGTATGTTTTGTTTTTGTTTGAGAAACCAACGCACATCATTATGATTTAGCTGGTGAATATATTGCGGAGTGACCAGAAAAGGTTTATTGCTTTACTCCTACAAATGAAAGAACTGAAAAGGAGCCTCACTGTGGGCCTCAAATGAATAAACATAAAAAAATGCTGAACAAGATGCTGTGAAAAACATGACCACATATATGTGGAACCGCACCTCTCGCCACTATTTACAGTCGAACCAAGCGACACGCCCAGGAATCTCATTTGTGAAATATTTGTGAATGCAGTGCAAAAACGTAGGCTTTTAGTTGTTGCCCTTCATGTACAAAAACAACCCTGCATGTCGAGTGTGATTCGGAGTAGGCTGCTACTCTACTCAGTTGGCATATTCGATTGTAATTTTGGTTGTGGTTTCGTACAGGCTAGGCCTACATGCCTATCGCCTTTGAATGAATGATAAATAAAACACTGAACATAGACCAATAATGATATTAGGCCTATAACTGTATAAGAGCAATGTTTAAAAGGCCTACAGCCATGGGCAGAGTTTCATGTCAGCACGTAGTTCAAAACGAGTCTTGTGTCGTGCCGTGTTTCAACTAGCCAGCCGGTCGGCGGCCCGGCCGAAGCAAACGTAAATTCAATACGGAAACAGCACATTGGCACTGAACCAAAAAATTGCCCCAAAATACGGGCTGTTTTTGGAAATTCCTTACCTCGAATTCCACCAATCTTGTGTAAAAACACCTTAAGTTTCATGGGCAAAACATTTGCCTTTTCTCCGATCAGAGGTGGAATCGAGAATGACGCGACGCCAAACGCAACTATTGCATGCTATTTACATGTACTATATGTATACGGAAGAACTTTCCACCAATTACCGCTAGTTATTCACGCGTTCAGCGTGTGACGTAATCGTAAAAAACCCATAGATATAGAACTTAAAAAACTAGATCGGACGCGCGTACTAACGCGCCATTCACTGTGCACAAAACTTTTGGGTTCTTCATGGACGCGCTGCAAAGTCACGTGAATAGGGCCACGCGCAAAGGGCAGCTGCTGAATGTTGGACAGAAAAATGTCGCCAACACCTAATTCAGCTATTCGTTCAAGTTCTTAACAACAGATTAACATTTCACATTCCATTGAAAAGTTACACATGGGTTTGCATCTCTGTCTTATTTGGGGCCAAATTAGCGACTGTGTTGAAGATATTGATTTTCAGCCAGGATTTCTAATTTTTGCCGAAACGTAGCCGCATTGTGCTCTTATATTATATCTTTTACAAAGGCAAAAAAAATCGTTGTTAAATATCAACTTTTTTAATGAGATTTTTCCCTCTTCCAAAATGTGCAATAAATATTAACCGTTACTTGCCAATCAGACAAAACCTAAACTTGTAATGTTACCAACATCAAAATGAAATAACGGAAAAATAATTTGTAACTGAGCAACAACACAAACGCGAACTCAAAATATTACAAGATTCAAGATTTTTTATTCCATACTCTTTTTTGAAATACATCAATATTTAAAACAAATAGGAAAATAACAAAATTACTACATATCGAACATAAACATACAATGTACGCTTGGAACTAATAATAAAAACGAATTGTGATCCGTGTACAACAGAAAAGAAAGAGCATGAGGCTGCTTAAGTAAGCCGAGGCTTGTGAGAAAAATACAGCCCGTACAGACTAGAGCTGACGGCAAACTATACAAAGAAGGAATGTAATATCTGATGACGACTAAAAACTGAAATAAATAAGGAGAAAAATAAAGCTATGTTACATAATGGGAGAGGAGGACTCTTTTGTAAGAGATCTTAAAAACCTGCAATATGGAGACATTTTCATCATTATAGCAATGCAAAACTTGAAGAAAAAACGGAGCCTAGGCCCATACTAAAAGGACATCTTTAAATTGAAAAAAAAATAGTTTGTTATAACTGAACAGTTTAAATCCATACTATTATAACCATTTTAACAAGGATTTGTTTTGGACGTACCCTACAAATACGATCCGTCGAATTCCACTTGCTTTCGAATACTCATTCCATCTATCATAAGACAGACCAGCGTCTGGTGACTCAAAGCAGATCCCTTATCGACCCTTGAGTGTATCTAGTGCCTCTTGCGTAAATCCCTGAGAGCCAGCAGAAGTGGCCAGCCATCTTCTTATACTGTACGCACAGTCGGCAGTGCAATCTTCTTTCTGACGAAGTCGTACGCTTTCGTGGAGCAGTAATACAGGTATATAGCAAACTTCTTCATCTGTTCACTGTTATTGTGATTCGTTGAGCTAGGTGCAGTTTGCCCAGCTCCAACAGCTTCCAAGTGCAGATGAGGAAACTGTGTTTCCATCTGGTCGGCCGTCTCTGGAGTAACAAGTTGCTCCTCTTTCAGGCCTTTAACCACCTCTCTGATAGATAAGATCTTTTTCGACTATCGTCGATTGGCCTGCCGGAGTTGTCGACTATCGTCGATTTGCCTGCCGGAGTTGTCTGTTTTCCTGTTCAAGCTTGGATAGCCTTCCTGCTACTGCCGGGGGAAGATCCATTTTTGGTGGTAGACTGTGCTCTATCGCTGTTTATTTTGCCGATACAGCATGCACTGAAGCAATATCTCCGACGGGGGCTTGAGTCGGTTCTTTCCTTGCCGTTGGCAGCTTTTCTCTTGAGTGTTGAAGTCCATAGGACATGAGACTGTAGTCTTTCTGCGAAATAAAAAAAAGCACATGATAGACCTTTAAATACATGACAATAATAGCCTATCCTGACCCCAAGTCTCATTGTAATACTTACAGGCTTCAAATGAGTCGAGTAGTCTTCAAAGATTGACGGTACGGCATCGTCACGCAGACGCGTTCTCCCCCATTCCACCTTGAAGCACTTTGCAGGGAAATGGTCGCTGCAAAGACATCGTGCTTTGTTGGATTCCATTTGCTCCCATTTGGTTGTTTCGCTTAGTTTGCTGCAGCCGAACTTTTAACCTATTTGGATCGCCGTGGGGGACCCTGGGAAATAAAGATTACTAAAACGACTTTTGTAGTTTTAGTATAAAGATTTGTAGCAAGTCTTTATTAACAATGGACAGATTAAAGTAAATTAATATGCCATAAATCTGGAACGCCTTCACGTTTGAAGAAATATGAACATGGTTTTCTTCTTTTCAGTGGAAATGTTGAATCTGGGCTGAACATCCTGTACCTTACCCGTACAAATTTATAGCCCTAATTTAGCCCAAAGCTACAAGTTTAGGCAAGCATGCCAAACATCAATACAATTTCTACAGAAAAGAACTGGCGTGTTCGTTGATTTGAAAGGATATTTCCACCCCAATGCCGACTCCCCCCGTCTATAAATTGGAATATATAGGGCCTAGTGGTAGGTAACAACAGCAATGGCCGATAGTAATATGACGGATTATCACAGTTGCAGTGAAATTGTTTCTAGTGCAAACGTCACTGATGAAATGAAACTAGGAGAATGGTGCATTTTAAAAATCACCCACATCCCACAAGAAGAAGTGACTCCCAATCCTTCTCCCCCCGCGGACTAGTAGTATAAGGCCCCTACTGAAAAGCAGGAGAGAGGAGAGGTGACGTTAGGCAAGAAATAATTGTAAGTCGATGCTCAGGAGTACCGCGATCTGTCTTAACTGCTATGACTTTATTAACAATGTACTGTCAAGATGTTAAGTAAGCCCTACGTTATTACAGAATTCCGGGGATCCTTTGAAAATCCCATGGGGGATTTTACTCCCCACCCATTCCTGTGATTTATGCCCATTGGCATTGCGTAACGTAGCCTATAATACATTATCATTGAAATATATTTTTTAAAAGCTGCCTTTTTCGAAATACAGTCTCAACGGATGTATTCTATGTTAAGTTACTCACACATGATAAGTTAACTTCTTGAGAGACTGTCCTCCGGGACCCTTTCTCCGTCTTCTGTTGTTGCATTTTTTCTGCCGCACAGTTTGGGAACAGACAGACTGACATAGGTGCAGACAGACAATCAGACAGACAGATCGACCGACCACCGATTGACATGTAGAAGCACCTACCAGAGCTTAAAACAAGGATCTGGAATAAAAGCTAAATCAGACATTAGCATTTTTAATTGAAAGAGAAAATATTATGTCCTCAAAAAAGCCATTTTTAAAAATGTCTAATCGCTGGTAAACAAGTTAAAACTAATAAAAACACTTTTGTTGCCATTATTTTGCTACGGGTAAGCCAGAGGTTGGCGGATATTTTTCATCGGATTCATACATTGATTTGGAAGTACGTTTGTTGTGGCTGCTTGAACTACTGATGTATCCTTGGCCTTTTCTTAACCTTTGAATTGATGGAATATTTCTCCTCGCATGATCACTCGCAAGTTATGCTCTGTGTGCCGCTGAGAGTACCACAATAGCCTATACAAATGTGTTCCAATTCAGTTAACACCAATCGCCGAACTAAAGGTCTATTGCCAAAAAAAAACACCAGACGTTTGAGGTGGACTAGGTCTTGACACGTTCATATATTTATTTCAGTTGTGCATGATATATATTCGATTGGCTGCTCACTGTGTGTAATGGGCTGCTGTGCCTGAATAATTAAGCTATAACCACTGACGACATGTTTCTTGAACAGCGGAACAAATATTAAAGGTACTTGGTGTTCCTCACGACACAGTCTACCAATAGGCCATACAGCGTGTCAATAAAAACGCAGGATTAGAAACAAAAATATTAAGAATATAAACCACCCCTATTCATCATAATGTTAACCCTCTTTTCAAAGTACCTTTCCTTCTCTTCACTATGCTTTTTATCCTATCTCATTTGGACAATCCTGTCCAGAGATAGAGTACATTGAAGAAGGGTTATGAATTCCAAGCTGGTCTGATTTGTGAAATCACACATACCTAATGAAAGGTTTGAAATCAGTACAGGTGAAAGTATTTGTGGATCACAAAGAAGGACATGTGTGGCAGGATTAGGCTTACATAATCCTTCAGTCCACAATCAATGTTATTAGTCAATAATTCATGATGCTTTGAAACAATGATAGTCCAGTTATTAAATTTAAGTGATACTTATTCTCAGACTGATATAAAACACACAACACACAATCATTTTTGTTTGTATGTAATTTGCCACAGCTATTTATTCAACACAACATTGCCAGATACCATGGGCAAACTGGCAAAGAAATACAATATAGTGGGATACACCAGATCCCCTGGGTTGACCAGACCCAGCCATGAAAAGGGCACAACAGGCCTATCAAATATAGGTCACACAATATCCTGAAATTATGGCACACCAGGCCTAACATATATAGGTCACACCATACCTAGGTCACACAATATCCTGAAATTCGGGAAATTAAACCAGACCCTGGTACATAGGGCACCAGACCCAGCCATGAATAGGGCACACCAGGCCCACCATATATAAGTCACACCAGACCCTAATAAAGAGGGCACACCAGACCTAGTTTGGAAGAAAATCTTGAATACAAATACCAAAATTGAACTATTAATAAACAATTCAGGCACAGGGAGTTCCCCCGCTTAACGCTACGGGAGGAATGGCCCCTAGTGAACCTCCAGGGAGCCATTACAGTGTCTGTCACAACAAATTTAAACTGTCATAGTATATTTACACTGTATGATAGGGCAATTAATAGTAAATGTAATAAAGTTATTGGCCGTTATGATAGGGCATTGAAAATGTTTAAAACCTGTGTCTGTCTAATTCCCGCCAGAAAATCTTCCCCCGACTGAACCAACGGGAGGAATAATCGCCTCTTGGTACACATCCAAGAAACAAATGGAATTCAGTAAGGCATAAGACGTTTATTCCTACTGCAACAGCAGAAAAGCTAACAATGATTTTTGTCCCACACGAGTACCCTACGAATGGAGGTGATGGGGTGGAGGTGGGCAATTTGAAAGAAAATTATACTCATTGTGCATCACACAATGGGCTGTGACAAAGTGAGCCTAAAGTTGCACTTTCTTTTCCCACCAAAGTCAACCAGTAATATAAGAATCTGCCCCATTGGCTGAAAGTTTGATTTAACATGAGTTCTCATTGGTCTAATCCTTCTGTTTTGATTGGCTGACACAGTATGCATAAATTAACACAGGATCCTGTTTACAATCCTGTTTTTCACAAAAAGTAAAATGGCATTTTAAGTAAGAAATCCTAAACCAAATCTAAACATACATGCATGGAAAGAAAGCTGTTCAAAGGTACTTTACATACATGAGAAAAGTTTTCCACTTGAGAAGCTGTTACTGTGCAGAATCTTTTATTTTCCATCCCATTTGTAATGTCATTTGTGCAAGTCAACATATTTACCCATCCTCACATTCTGTCCTTTACAGAATTGCTACAAATTTATTGATCTTTCAGTGAGGCAAAAACACACAGCTAAAGATACAATGGTTTTCTGTGTCACAAAGTGCACAAGTGGAACTTCACTCAAAGCTTAACACACACACATAGCCTACAAGTAGAAATGCATATTCATGAAAAAGTTTGCCAACTCAGCAGCTGATTGGCTGCTCAAGATAGCTCACTATCCTGTGTTGCCACAAGGTTTGCAATGGCATTTTGTGCAGTAAATCTTTACACAGGTACATGTATGCATGCATGCATGCATGCATACACAGTGTGTTTCCAAAAAGTGGAATTCTACTGTGGGACTTCGATAGCAAAGATAATTAGTAAATCGTACATGTATGTAACACAGCTGATTTCTTATTGTGAATGGCATGTACACAGCAGTTAATTAATTTGATGTGTGATATACAAGTGTGCTTCTGTGGCAATTTCCTAAGCATTTTGTCACACATGCGTAAGTAAAAAACACCAACTGAGAAATTCTGATAATAAAGCATTTGATCATTTATTCAAATGATAAAATGTCTTATCATCAGTTGTTTCAAAGACAGTTTTGTTCTGGTTTAATTGTCTTCAATGCATTATTAGATGAAAAAGCGCACCGATTTTACATATTCACATCAATATTGTCATTTTCATCTCTTGTTGCTCTCCCCATATCTTTAATAGTCCTTCCCCAAATTATAATAAAACATAACAATTATCTCATTATGCGCATCTTGTGTCGTTTAACCAAATACCAAGGAAAAAAATTATTTTTCGACATTTGTCCACCTTTTTTAAACATGGCTCCCTGAAAAAAGGTCAGTAAAAAATCTTCTTCTTTGTCTCTTGAAGAAAGCTACGGAGTTTTAAAGATTGTAGCCTATGATGCATATGAGCACCCACAAATCCGACTACTTTTTAATTAGATTTGCAGCCATACATTTTTGTTTATGGCAAATGGTTTACATGTTCAAGACGTCCACTCTGTGACTCTGTGTCAAAATCAGAGTGGAGGACTGGACAGTATTTGAGCTCACAAGTTGGGGACGGGGAAGAAATTTATTCAGTGATTTCTTTTTTTTTTGAGAATAGCTTTCGGCCAAGTTGACATCGAGATCTACGAAGTCAGGAAAAACGTGTAAACGGCAAACCTCATGAGAACAAAATACAGTTCACTTTTCATCGTCGCATCGCTATGACAGTTAATTATGGGCGGAATAACATCACGTCAAACTAAGAACTGTGCATCTGATATGTGACCGAATAATGCTTCCCTCGTTCAAAAATTAATTACCAAGTGCGCTCGATGGGCCTTATTCACGAATCAGCCACATTGAATTGAAAGTGAGGTAAAATCTTAGTTTTTGGAACTTGCGAAGGGAAATGAAAGCAACTTAATTGCTAATTAATTCCAGTCTGCTTCAATGAATAATTTTAAATTTGTAATTCAAAATTCCCTAATGTTCAAAGCCAGATTGAAAATAAAAATCAGTAAACTAAGGCTGACATGTGCCTGCATAAATAGTCTGGCGCCATCCCATTGAACAGTTAACACTTAATAAAATACGTTCAGGGAACTCGACAAAAATGGCTTACTCATGAATAAGGCCCATACCACTTCACCACAAGTTGTGTGCTCAATCCGCTCGCCTGATGTGCACATCAAAATTTAACAATTAGACACTGACTGAGAGACCACGAGTTAATAAAAGAATTAGGGATCTGGACAAAATAAAAGAAATGTTCAGAGACCGGCACCTAGACAAATACCAAAAAGTGCGAGTGCACAATAAGCTCTGGTGAAAAAAATGCAATGCCTATGACACATATGGAACACCATACTTTTCGTCAATATCATTTCCTCCGTCTGGAAACCGTCCAACCACTACATAAAATACCACGTTACTATAACAATACTGCACATAGCTTGCCTTCGTTAACAAAATGTCCATAAACAACTTTACAAATTGTTACAAACAATTCGTCACCGTCACCAAGAAGTCACACTAACATTTTTTTCCAGATTTGTGATTAAATACACATAATCTATCACCTCAAGAAGTTTTTAAACACATAGTTAATTAGCTAATACACATGGTTAGCGTCACTTCGTGAAAACTCGAACACAGCGTAATCTGAAGTTAAGTGACCTTATGGTTAATTAGTTTGATAACTCATTAATATTATTTGTTTTCAATAAAAATCATACATTAACGTGACATTCAAGATCCCAGCTTTCAGACAATGTAAAAAAAATGTGGATTTTGAGGCTAAAACGGTGTTCAGATCACCGTTTCAAAACATCGCCAACTTCAATCGCTTGTATCTCAAAACACACATTTTTTACTTCGCGGGGGTTAAGGTCACTTCGTGGTGTCGGTGACGAATTATTGTTTGAGTGCATTTACTGACGACGGCACGGCATTTGCTCAATTTTTGTTACAAATTGATGGTCAATGTTTTTCGGCGATCGACCGGCCGACACCAAAGTGACTTGTAGAAGCTCCTGTCAGAGCTTAAAAACAAAGTAATGAGACCTCCACTGACAGACTACGGCCAAGATAAAGACTACGGATCTGTCTTAGAACCGAGAATAAAAGACCAAGATCAAAACTGACATCGAGAACACAAAGCGGTACAATTGACCATGCCTAAGGGGACCGAGATCGGGACCAAGACTTATTATTTGAGACTGAAATAAAGTCTAAGAGACCCAAACCAAGACCACCAAATTGGGCTCGAGACTGAGACCAAGACAAAAGCACCATTTTCACACCAAAGCATCTCCGTTGTTTACCTTTTCGAAAAAGGTAGGATGCAAAAAATTGGATGATCGGAAGGGCCATTTATGACATCATTATGACGTCATCGGCTAATTATTACACACTTATACATTAAAATTGAGATATTTTTTAATTTAATATACGTTTCTGAGATCAAGGAAATCAGTGCAGTTGCCAATTTTGTTCTTAGACTTTCTTAGATTTAAATACAAATTGTTTGATAAAATAAGGGATGTTTCCTAATGTAATGTATTAAATTAAACATGTATGTACATGCACATTTGACCCTCGCTCCTATCCCCGGTTGTGATCAATGATTCGTTAAAATGCAATGTCTTACGTCATGATTATCTCATAAATGATTACCTCAGGAATGATGCCATTATTTTCCACAAAAGTTTCTACTGTCCCTTTGGCTCCGTGTTCTACATCGACTGGCAATGCATTTATTGCCCTAAACCCTTCAACATTAGCCAGGAATTGAGCATATACTTCTCCGGCGTTACAATTTAAACCTTTTTGTGGACAACGTAGTTTTTCTGGTGTAGTTTGCATGCAGATAATGCAGTCCAATCCATCACGACTGTCCTGAAATACGATAGTAACAGTTCATATAAGCAATAAAAAGGTAGAATGTTCAAACCAATTATACGTTCCAATGTTGCAAAATAATACGTTTTGTGGAAGTTTGTAACCTTGCAAAGGTAAAGTGTGAGTATCGTGTAGCTTGAGTAACTCCAGCTGACATTTTCCATATTCATTCACATGTAACGCTGGAGGCAAAACCTGTTCGTTAGAATGTGGTAGCAAGAGACCCTAAAAAAATGGCCTCTCAAAAATTGTTAATTTTCACCTCTAATATCCCACCCTAGAGTTCATTTACATACCTCATACATTCAGCAGTCATTTACGAAGCCTAATGATCGACTTGAAACAGACCACACAAAAAAAGTGAAAAATCTTAACGATTTCGGTGGCTTGTCCGTAAAAATACGCCAGTTCCAACGACTGTCTTCCATTTTGTTTTACTAATTATGTAAATGTATGCATCACGTGATGACATCAAAAAAAATCTGCGCGCGCGATGTATGTGGGTACCACACCGCTTTCAGGCGCCGCAAGTGAGTTAAATTTTCGTCAGGTGCGTTGCCGTGGAGGGCATTCTCGTTGTCTTGCTTTCCGCGACAACGCGTGGTCTGTTTCAAGTCGATCATTAGGCTTCGTAAATGACTGCTGAATGTATGAGGTATGTAAATGAACTCTGGGGTGGGATATTAGAGGTGAAAATGAACAATTTTCGAGAGACCATTTTTTTAGGGTCTCTTGCTACCACATTCTAACGAACAGGTTTTTCCTCCAGCGTTACATGTGAATGAATATGGAACATGTCAGCTGGAGTTACACAAGCTAAGTATCGTGCATAGATTTGTGCTTGAAAACCAACATTTTAGTTTCAAATGAGCGAAATTTGTATTTTCTTTACATTCTAATGTCACAATGCAAGTTCTCTGTTACCGCTGGGATAGGTGTAAGTTTATTTCATGTTGACGAAAGGAGTGATTTGGGGGTGAATTAATCTTCGTTATCTCAAAGTTTTAATCACCGTGTTCATCGTGTAAGTCACATGTTGATTTATTGCAATACGACTGTTTTTATGTCAAGTGCAATTTGGAGGCCTAGTTCACTACACAGCCGTACACTGGCTATGACATTAATATAATATAATAGCTTGACATACAAATTGAACTTGTTCTTCAAAGCCAACGGCCTTCATAACTTTGAAGACATAATTATGGCCAACATTATTGAAAAAAAAAGTATTGAAGTTGAACACCGCACAGAAGCATGATGAGAATGAGCATACATAATAATATATTTAGTCAAATATGGAGCGACCCGCAACAGTGTAGCTTTGATCAGAATAAACAATATTACTGATAACATGTTCAGTCCATCTGTCATGATTGTAGCAAATGATAGCAAATCGCCTGTTTTGGCAATGAGAGTGATGCCCCCCCCCCCCCTACTGGATACCAGTAGACGCCCAAAAGAAACAGATCGGTTTGATATAATGTCGTCCTTGATATGTACTGTTCAGGAATGTTTGATAGCATTCACTAGTCAGCTCATCGAGGCCAGGCGACTTATTGTTGATTAACTGCTTAAATGAGTTATCCATCTCCCCATTGTTAAACAATTATCACATTTTACTTGCACTATTAAACGTGTGAAAGATTTTTTAGTAATTTAGTTATGTAATTTATATAATATAAAGTTAATATAGGTTTTCCTGGCCAATTTCCTAAAATGTTCATTCACTTCTGAAAACCAGTCATTCATTTTCGTCTAAATTTGAGAATCGCTCGGAACACGCGTTTCATTTTCGCTACCAGAACATTGATTCCATTTCAGTTCAAAGTGATTGAGGAGTACCTTTCGTTTATGCAATGCATTCATATTCGTTTAGACTTCCTTTTCGCTTTTAGGGGGCGATTTCAAATATTGGCCACTCTATTTAATTTTAGTTTATGTGATGCAATCTGCTATTTAGAATGAAAAAAACGTACTTTTGATTGCACATTCACAAAATTGTATTCCCGAACTATGCGCAAAAAGGTATGCTTGTCAAGTTAATGAATACACATGTAACGTAATTGGCCGTCTGTTTCCCAAAACCGAGTTCACTGACAATGACAACAATTGAACTTTCGTTGAATTGAGATGGGATTAAAGACGTGCATTCAAATTCAGACAAAAATGAACAACTGAATTTCAGAAGTAAAAAACCTTTTCAGGAAATTGGCCGGGAAACCCTATATTTTAAGCTATTTATAGTTTCAAGGTTTTCATCGTCTTATATGCTGATTGCTTTTTTACGGCTTTATTTTATTGCTTTTACTCCAGTAAAAGAATTGCATGTCTGGTTTAACTTACTTGACTAATCAAACAAGAATCTGATCTTAATCAAGCATTCTTAATTATTCGGGTCAGTCGAGCCTCAAAGGAAATATTTTTTATAATAAAAATGCAAATGTGCGATTCTATTTCACTGAGATAGTCAGAAATGCTTGCTACCAGAAAAAGAGACGTGTTCTTAAAAAATAATTTGACTCTGGAAGTAGATTTCTCTAGATTAAAAAAAGGAGTAAAACAAGTTTCGATTGCAGCAGTAGCTGCAGCAGCCGCTGCAGTAGTCGGTTGGAAACGTGACCTTATGCAGTTGCTCGAAACGCCGAACGTAAGGCCAAAAAAAAAAGTCTCCGGTTTCTGGTATTCGCGCGGGTCGCCGTAGCCATGCGCGTCGGCAAAATGAAAAAGTTTTTTTTTCAATGAAAGATGATGTCTCAAAACCGCCAAATTCACTAGTTTGACTGGAATCCTGCTGCTGCACAATTTTAACGTGTTCTTAGATTGGGTTATGGTCGAGAATAAGCTTTATGTGGCCTCTCTGGACTCCCATATATTTGCACTAAGTTTAGTCGGGCACCATTTGCAGTCATCAGCCGACATTTGAAGCAAAAAAAGTCAGGTAAAAAAAACAAAAAAAGCCGCGTCGCCGCACCACTTTTTGGGCAAGCTCCATACCAGAAACCGGAGACTTTTTTTTGGCCTAATAGTCGAACCTTAATACATCTGGAGTAATGTGCCAGGTAAAAGCACTTCAAGCAGTTCAATGAACTTTCAGCATGATCAAAATATTCCGGCCAAGTTTACTCCGCTCCCCGTGGATGGGAGAGAGGGTATTGTGAGCCTGCGCCTTCCTAAAATTATTGCCCCAACTTCGAATTAAATTGATCTAAGCATGGTAAGGACACGGCGTTTAGAACAATCCAGCTCCGGAATGCGATATTTTTTTTTACACAACTATCTGGGGTACTTTGTGCGCTTTCCTATGGGGCTTGGTTTTTATAACCAGGCTTGAGTGGAGGCTACTATTTTTCAACTTGGTACGGATTTCGGACTTTATTTCCCTTTTTAAAAAAAATCCTCCAGAGCCTCAGATCAGGAAAAGAAAAAGGAAATTGCTGCTATACAAGTAGTATCCGACTGAAAAATAACGTTTTTAAGATTCAACTTAAAATTGTTGAAAAAAAAGAGCAAAATCTTTGATGGCAGAGCAAGGAATCAAACTCGAGACCTCCGATCATTAGCCAGCATGCCTAACCACTAGGCAACGGCGGCGCTCGAAATTTCCCTGCAATTCATAAATTATATACTTTCACACATGTGGAGAGAGTATACGCGCGCGCGCGTAGGTAAAAGGTTACAGGATTGTAGAGCGCCGCTATGCGGCGCTCTACAATCCTATAACCGTGATTCAAGTCGCCTGAAAAATGGATACCCCCAGATAGTTGTGTAAATAAAATATTCGCCTCCGGAATAGTCTGGTGTCTTTGTGCCATTCTCACCCATTGAGAACAGTGTATCTTGCATAACTATGAAAGAGCTTTTCATGTGATTAGCAAAAGTGTCTTTCGACTGGAGAATTCAAAGTTAAAATGTTTCAAGCATTCTGAGTCAGTCGGTGTACCAGACGTTTTTTAATTTAAATCTTAAAGGGCATAGGTCACTCGCAAATGGCTTATTTTCTGAGCCAAATGGTTCTAAACGCCGAGCTATCGCCGTGCCGAATTTTAAAAAAGGTCAAATTTATCGAGTTCCGCACGGCAGAAGCATGGCGTCTAGAACAGGCCTAACACTCATTCAAAGCAAATCATTGTTCTCAAAGAATTATTTTTAGAATCCAGGGTGTGCTCAGGAGAAGACTGTAATACGTTGGATCTTTGTAGACAGCCAATTGTACCCGGTTTTTCACGGGCAACTTTTACTCCATATGATTCAGAAATATATTGTATGTGGATTTTTCTCAGATCGTTCTAGAGATTTTGCAGGTTGAACTTCAAGTTCAGACGATGATACTTGTAATTCTTCACTTCCAGTATGCTCATCGGTGTAAATGAAGATTTGTTTTTGACATTTGTGTTACTTGTACCGTGTCTACTGCTTTCACCCTAATGTTTGGTCATTTATGAATCCTGGAGTTGGGTTCAGAGGGTTGTGTTGATGTAGACGCCTATTTTTTTGTGTGTTTACTTATGTGCCCATTTTCACCCGCGTCCCGAGTAAGTGATGTTCATTTATATAGTCTGAGATTGTTATATTCTAACCTCAACTTGACGGGGTATTCGTCAAAATATCTGGACATCAGATAGATGCCCAGACGACCATTTGACATGCGAGAAACTGTAAGGATTCGCACCTGAAACGACAAAGTATCAACATATGACTGGACTGAAACATTGTCTTCCGCTTTAAAAGCTACTCCATTTATTGTTCTAGGTTGTGTTATTGAAAGGTTCCAAATTACGAGCAGTTGGAGTGGCCTTTAAGAGACACTCAGCTGATCACTTGACGGATCCCAACTACTGGAACGGGTAGCAGCTGGACACGACACACAAGTGAAATTATGGTACGATTCCCCCCCCCCCCCCCCCACACGTTGATTATACGGAGTCCAAGTGTCCGGAGAAACAAACCTGTCACATTTCAGAATTGATTTGCTGATGAAACCACCCCCTGCAGAAAGTACTGGTTCCGCCCCTACTGTCAGAAACCGTTTACAATAATCAATAGCGCCTAACGTATAAAACTATCATCAGTGGGTGTTGTACATGTGCACTGACCGTTCTCTGTGATTTGAAATAGCAGTTGCCTAATTAGTTCTGCTTGGTTATTTTCTGGATGATGAATAATTCTGTCGAACATGCTATATGGGCTCATCGCAAAGTACGTTTTTGTGCGAGGTTGCTTGAATTCCGATTCAACGGAGGCCAACAATATAAACAGTGACACCCATGCAGCAAAGTTCATTCAATGAGCGTTGAGCATGATATACAAATATAAATTAAGCACTGCAGTAAAGGTATACCAGTTTACGTTCTGCTCCAGGGAACATCAACTGCGTTGCAGAAGAAAGGGCCATGCATTTGCAGGAAACTGTGGCCTTGTAGGGACAACTGATTAAATTAACAACCCCACATAAAAAACAGCCTTTCATTTGGTTTTTAAATGGCAATGTAACTGTACGTTTTTGATGATGGTGTAGTCTTCGTTTCTTCCGTCTTTCGTTCTCCAGTCAATCGGTCGGTCAGTTTGAGACTAAGAGGTATGTAAAAACATGTAAGCAAATTTTAGAGCTATAATCTCTGACAGTATGGCAAAGATAATCTCAGTGCCATATTTACCAACATATTTCCAAACTACAATAATTAACGGATGGCATGGTGTAAACCTCCATTCCGTTACAACTATGCAAACAAAGTATCTACCAATTTAATGACGGAAACCAATTGACCAATTAAGTGAATATAGGATAAGTTAAAAACGATCTGTCTAAAAGTATCGTTTGGCAGAAAAAATAGCACTGAAGGTGGTTTTTAAGTATCCGCGGGCACACCAGTTATGATGGTGACCGCTCGATTGTCCAAAGGTTTGATAGTCCGAAAAAAAGAACAATGAAAATGATCCGACGGTTATACCCCCATCACACTAAACTAGTTCTCACTACGTTCTAAAACGGGCTCAATCTGTGTGCAAACCGGGTGGACGTAGTAGCAACTTATTACGTTTTTTTTACAAACTTCATGGACGGGCTCGGACGGGAAGGGTGCTCCAAAACTTCGAGCCTGCTCAAAATTTTCTGGCGGCCATCCCGTTCTGCAATTAGCCGGAGTGACAACGTACTCAAAACGAGATGGACGTATGTTCACGACCATTATGTCAGTTTGGTCGATTACGTCCGACAACAGATTTTGACGAGCGACGGCCGATTATGTCGGACCCATTGTGTCCGACGAACGATTATGTCCGACCCATTGTGTCCGACGGCCGATTATGTCCGACCTATTGTGTCCGACAGCCGATTATTTCCGACCCATTGTGTCCGACTGCCGATCGAGGATTTGTTTAATTTGCATGTAGGTCTACATTGCTGATAACGTGGAAGACAATTCTTAACTTTACCCCGTAATGCGACAATGCGGCCGTATTTTAAAAGAAGCACTCACTCGTAAAAGTAAGATTGGATTTGAACAGAATTGGATTCCAGGAATCCGATTTTCCCTGACCCAATTTTGTCCGGTAATCTCTGAAAGTTTGTTGTCGTAATATTTTGGCGTCCTATGAAATCTGATTTATTTCATCCTCTATTTTGGGCTCCAATTACTCTCACAAGTGTCTTTTTAATGTCCTTATTATGTTTTGCACTCAACGAAGGAATCTCTTCATAGAGTGCAATTGCCACACTGAGTGTAATTGCAACACTTATCGGAGTCGGACCCTGTTAATGTTATAAAAATCCAAGTGAAGCGCCGCTTGAATGAGGGCGCCCTATCCCCAGGGCGTGCAGAGGACTGCATTGACCAGAGGTAAACTTTTCTGTACCACAAAGTCGGTCCTACATGGATGATTGCCGCGTATGGCACAATGCATGTACATGGAATAATATAATGAATATAAGAACTCAGTGGAAGGAGTCACTGATGTAGTCTAGTGGATACTACGTGAACTGAACAGTCATTGCTTTTCTTTTCTTTCATTATTTGTTTAATTTCGTTCCCTTAAATAGTTTTTTTAAAGCAATTTAGGGCATTTTTCTTTAGTAGTTTGGAAATGTGGTCTGGAGAATTTTGTTTCTCAAAGGAAAACAAGTGGCGATTTTTCGTTTAAGCGGAAGGGCACAACTTTCAAAGTGAGAGACCTAAAATTAGAGATAATCTTGGAAGATAAGAAGGGTATAATAAAACAAAAGGTCACGTATTGTAATAAGGTTGTGCGTTTACAATTTGTTTAATTGATGTGACCTTATATGAAGAGTGTGGTTTCGTTTTGGAATATACAGACGTGAAGAGATAACTATAGTGGCGAAAACACGTAGTTACACGTTTACCTTTGGGCTATTTTTGCCCTTCTGGTAGCTACTTCGAGGCAACCTTATGACCCAAATTTACGCGGACAGTCCCACTAAAAATATTAAAGCCGCTGACGACTTTTGGTATTCTGAATATAGATAACAGTAATAATTCAACGCAATCGAGACAATTTTAATTTATAATAAAATTAAGAGTAAATGTACAAATCATCCACTATCAATATCATTATCATCAACATCGACATTATCATCGCTGTATCATATACCTGTTTGATATTTCCTCAAAATGTAAATCAAGCGATTATCAAAATGTATACGGTTTAAACAGAAAGCCGATACAAATGTACCATTAACGCTGGCAGAGGAAAAATTAAAGAAAAACCAAAGAATTTGACAATTGAAACCACAACAACGACCTTACATATTTCTGTAGATACTTCTTACAGTTAGATCAAATTTAATGCAAATCATTAATGTGGTTTTATGTATAACCCATCTCCTTTAACTTAATGATATTATTTTCAGTAATGAAAAGCACTGATTAAACCACATTTGCCCAACAGTGCCCAAATATTAAATTTGTGTTTGGACGTGTACAAGAAAAATTGATTCCAATTCGGGCGATGATGCTGTTGATGACGAAGAAAACAAAGAAACTCGCCAACTACAGTAAGTATTAAAAGACTTAAATAAATGTTAACCACATAATAAGTGTAAACTACATAACAAAAACTACATAATTATCATGTAAATAACAACAGTATTAAAATGAAACTTTAAAACGCGAAAACACTTTAATATCAAATTGGAACAGTGATGGAATTGTTCATTTGATGATAAAAGCAGGGAATTTGGCACACAGTCAGCGTATGTTTTGAGAAAGATATTTGGTTATATGGCAATTGCAAATTTGTCTTTGAAAAAAAAAATTGGTATGATAACAAGCAATGGCAGCCATTTTGAAAAGTTAGAAATAACTATTCTACCTACACTTTTTCAAAATTACAAATCTGCGATGGTGCCATATATCTGCAGTTACAATCCAAAGATAATTGAATAAGTTCAGTACACAACCGAATTAATCCGGTGTAATCGACCATCTAAATACAATTATAGGTCGAACGTATCACGTTGTCCGACACAATGGTTCTGACACAATGGGTCGGACATAATCAGCAGTCGGACATAATGGGTTGGACATAATCGGTTGTCGGACACAGTGGGTCGGACATAATCGCCGTCGGACATAATGGGTCGGACATAATCGGCCGTCGGACACAATGGGTCGGACATAATCGGCAGTCGGACACAATGGGTTGGACATAATCGGTCGTCGGACACAATGGGTAGGACATAATCGCCGTCGGACATAATGGGTCGGACATAATCGGCCGTCAGACATAATGGGTCGGACATAATCGGCCGTCGGACATAATGGGTCGGACATAATCGGTCGTCGGACACAATGGGTCGGACATAATCGGCCGTTGGACTTAATGGTTCGGACACAATCGGCCGTCGGACATAATGGGTCGGACATAAACGGCCATTACTCATCAAAATCTGTTGTCGGACGTAATCGACCAAACGGACATAATGGTCGTGAACAAACGTTTGTTGTCAATGAGCGGAATTTGTTCACTGGGTGTCACTATTGAAGGCCTGCGATGAACTATGAATTGAAGCAACCTTGGCCACAAACGAACTCTTGATGAACCCATGAAATCATGCACTACACTAATTCTAACCCTCAAAATAACCAACGCAAAACTAAGGCAACAGAGTGAAGGAAGTTATCAAAATCTTAAGTTGTGTATTGTTGTATCGTAGTAGTAATAAATGAAAGAACGCAAAGAACAAAACAAGAAGGTCGGCCGATAGTTGTTACAAAGCTCAACAACTTTAATTTGCTCATGTGGCCCTTTATATAGGGGCAAGCTAGATCCTGGGCGCAAGGATATTAAATTAAGTGGTCCCACAATTTACATATAAATAGATATTACAATCGTCTTAACTCTCGAGTTCGTAGAGCTGTTACCAGGAGGCAGGCCTTAAGGCACCGCGTTTTGGGAGCATGGGGAGCATAATAATCTAAACGTCTAACATCAAACAGTAACTTAAAATGTAGCCTTCACCAATGCGGTTTGTTCTCAATGGGTATACAGTGTGCCCACATGTACAGCGTGCAGGCGGACTGTGCCACGATGGTTTTGAGCTCAACGAGTGATATCACACGATAATGACTACATAGTCTAGTAGGAAAAGGGGGGTATCGTGCACCCTCGAAAATCAATTGCTAATCATCTTCTCTAGGTCAGAAAAAATGCATAGAAAACGATTTGCTATGTTAAAAAATTCAAAAAATGTCCCACGAATTGTTTTTATGCAAATTAGTGCCGCCATTACCGAAAAATCTATTTTTCACTATATCTCAGCCAATATTGCAGATAATTGAACAAATTAGGTGTCTAAACCCATGTTTTGAAGGTCAGAGATCACAATAAAACTATTTTGGAAGTGTTCCTATGTGTCTGTGGCATAAGAATATGCAAATTAGTGCCGCTAATACCGGAAAATCATGTTTTTGGCATATCTCGGCCAATATAGCACATAACTACATCTGTAAGGTGTCTAAACCCATGTTTTGAGGGTTAAGTATCATAAGAAGACCATTCACGAAGCAAGGGCGGATCCAGGGGGGACCAAAGGGGGCCTTGCCCCCCCCCCCAAAAAAAAAAACGAAACCAATTGTTTTTTTATGTGACATCGCAATAAAGGCAGACAATGAGTACACCACCATCTTTTCCTAAAGAAAACATTGGTTAAAGTGGTCAGAAATTGCCTCAGATCGCACCACCACAGAGCATCTAGAATCCCCCAAAAAATTCGGTGCCCTTAAGCGGGCCCCGAACCCCACGCCGTAATTTGTTTGACCCACTTTTTGGGTAGATCGAAAATTGCTTTGGCCCCCCCAAAAAAATTGTGTTCTGGATCCGCCCTTGCACTGAAAATGAAGAATGTCTCTCACGTTTGTAAAATCATTCATTGTGGCTTTTTTTGTATTGCTAATCCTTTCGTATGGCGGTAAAAACTGTATGCATTGCACTGGATGTAGAAAATGGTTCAAATTTAGTCTTAGAAGTCTTATTTTTTCAAGCTTATGAACGGCATCATGAGGATTTTGTAAAGTTATGGGGGAAAAGGGTTGCTTTTTGGAAGGGTTGGAAACCGGTGTACCCTTTTTAGTGACTTACAATTGACCATTTTCAAGTTGCGGCCATCTTGATTTTTTTCCCATTCGAATCAACGTAACCAAAGCGAGGGTGGAAGTAAAACTAGTCTGGTTCCTTTTTTGTACAAAAAAACATCATTCATTACTGTTGTTAGATAAAGGGAACATGACTGAAATGGTGGCAGCGTGATAAAGGTCTATATAAGTAGATTGTAACTTCAAATAATGCTACCTGATCACGTTGCTATTTTTGCTGTTTTCATTGATTTATGCGTCCAAGACCTTGCCTTAATCAAACTTCAGGAACCACCTTCCATTTTCATTTTTGGTTGTGTTGTCATATTTTTTTTATTTTTGGATCGGAATCACAATTACAAATTGTGTTTCGTCATAATCATCCCTTCGCACGCAACTTTCAAAACCCTATGGAATTAAAATTGCGGGGATGGGATCAACAAGTCAAAAAAGAGGGGATTTGTGGTTCCCCCCCCCCCCCCCCATTTTGTTTCCTGTTAAAAGGTCAGGTACGCTAGTTCTCTTTCAAAACTTGTTTTTCCTAAAACCCCGCAGTCCATTCATCATCCATTGCCAAGCCACAGTGTACTTAATAGATAGACACAGTTACAAAATTTATATATAATAATACCGCGGTTCGACTTTTGTGCTGGACTTTTCACTGGCTCCTCGGAGTCAGTTCCATTACTGTTGGTCCTTTGTTAATCCTTCAAGGTTACAAGAATGCAATTGTTGCCAAATAACCATCACAATAATGAAACCGGGGAGAAAAGGGGAAAAACAGTGCGAGCTTGGCATTGGATTCCTGTCGTGGCTTGCCCCGCGCCATTTTTCTCTTGTTGCATCGGGGGAAAAAGTACAGTCACCCGGGCCTAGACAATAGCGGGCCAACCCACTGCCTTGTCTGACTGTAGCCGTGTAATCAGGGGGGAACAATGGAGGGGTAAAGGGTATACACGACACACCGTCTGCACTGGCTCCCCGGGCCAACGTACTATCCACACGGGTCAAAGGACGCCCTATATTTGTGAACTTTTTCAGTATGTGAACCTTTTTTTTCAGGATTTGAAAAATATAGATATATTGCAATATTATTTAGACCTGTTTGCAAGGGCGGATCCAGGGGGGGGGGCCAAAGGGGGCCATGCCCCCCCCCCCCAAAAAAACGAAACCAATTTTTTTGTTTTTATGTAACATCGCAATAAAGGTAGACATGTACACCACCATCTAAAGAAAACATTGGTTAAAGTGGTCAGAAATTCCCTCAAATCGCACCACAGAGCATCTAGAATCCCAAAAAAAAATCGGTGCCCTTAAGCGGGCCCCAAACCCCACGTTAAATAATACATGTAAGCAAACAAACAAGTACATAACAGTGTATCTTCGTGTTGGCCATGAAATAAACAGGGTTTTTTTAAAGTGTACATTTTTGATGTTGCCTGTCAGCATTTCGGTTATTTCTTGAATTGTGTCTTGCAAAGAATCGTTTTCTATATGCAGCTGGAAAAAATGGTCGACAAGAGAGCCATTAATTCACTGTTATGGAGAGACATAATTTTTAAAAGATAAACAGAGGGCGCTCGACGGCAAGCCAGCAATGTTTGCGAGATTAATGGCTTTGAAGCTAGACATTACTGACACATTGCCGTAAAATGTGGTCCTCTAGTCATTCTACACAAAACCCCAAGCGCCGGAGGTTTTGTGCACAAACCTTATCAGACGGCCTATCACGCTCAATGGACTCAGGCAAAATCCGCAAGCTTCATCATGATTAAACTTCTCTTGTGACGTCACTCTATTCAGTAAAGTGTCGATTTTTTTTAAGTTTAACAGTTAACTGTGCATTTTTAAATATAATGCACAGTTAAAAGTACATTCTTTAAAAAAATGCACAGTCAACTGAAAATAGGTTATAAATCAACAGGCTTTGTTGTGAATAGCCCTTGCAAACAATTCCAAGCATTAATGGGATTAATTGAAAAAGTAATGGTTTGTAAAATCTTCAAGTTTTTGGTAAAAGTTTTGAAAATAATGTTAAAGACCTTAATAACAACACAAATTGTAGCCATAGATTGAAGGAATCTTTTGCAGTACATGTGAAATAACAGTGTATCTTCGTGCTGGCCATGAAATAAACAGATTTTTTTTTACAGTGTACATTTTTGATGTTGCCTGTCAGCATTTCGGTTATTTCTTGAATTGTTTCTACACAATTGAATGTTTTGGGTTTTTTTTTTGCATTTTTCAATTCACTGCTCTGATATTGTATTTGATTTCGGTTACAATTATAGCAAAGTGAAATAGTACCAAAAAAACCTCCCTTTTTTAGTTTTATTTTAGTTTTATTTTAGTTTTCTTCATTTTTAATTCTTGTTTGTTTGCTTACATGTATTATTTATATTTGAATGTTAAAACTGAAACTTATTTTCATTATTTGTGTTTGCTTTTTTTTTTTCAATTTTTAAAATTTGCTTTGTAACGATTTCTACTGAATTTCACGTTTTCGCTTTCAATTTTTTTATGTTCATATCTATTCTTAGCCCATTTACTTACAGTTGTATTACAACTCTTCCTTTGTTATTTAAGTAATGACCCGCAGAAATATAACCAAAAAGGACAACTCGCTGACAGTTATAGAGAATCGATAAGAAACTGAATAATCAAATTGACTTCCAAAAACTTAGGACTCAATATTTGTCCGTGGTACGAGGCCTTTATTTTCGCTCGCCACGCGGTCTGGTTCGCCGAATTTTATAAAACTTCCCAGACGTGTGGATTATGGTGATCCAAAGTTTGTTTGAATATGAAAAAAATCTGGCCAGGGATAAAAACTCAGAAAATTCTACATGAGAAAACAACATACGAAACAGCGCCCTCTATTGACAAAGCCTGAAACCTTTTCTCACGCAATGGCCGTCCGAGTTCGTGCAGTCTAGCTGTTCTTGACGCGAGTATTTTTAATGTTCTCGCGCTCAAACGGCGGGAACACGACCTACGAGCACTGCACTCGGAACAAGATATTACGCCACCTATCCGTCGGGGTTTGCAAGAATGATATACCCGTGTCATCAAGAACAAGACCCGCCCAAACTCGGCCAATGAGTGCCTGCTAGATGATACTTCTTTCATAATTATATTCTAGATTTTTTTTTTATTTCTCATCGGGAAGCCAAAATATCTTCGTGACAGTTTTGTCGGACATAGAATGATCCAGTTTTAAATTTAAGATCGAATGTTATGTGTTAGCTTCATAAAAAGGATTAAACCCCAGATGAGAATAATTTGTTGAACTATTATCTCTGGGTAACATTTGTTCAACAATAATAGAAGTGCGTGGCATCTGGAGGAGCATCTGTACTTTTGAAACATCTTTTTAAAAATGTTACGCCTGAAATTAAAAAAAAAGTAATACACATTTGATGCAGCCTTAAAAAAGGAAGCGTGTGGGTCGTTGGGGTTTATTGATCCGTGGTTCTCACGGAATGTATGGAGCAGCAACAAAACATGAATCCGTTCTTAAAACAATATTCAAAATAAAAAGAAAAACGGTAAGACGGTTTCAGCTGAAACCAATTACAGTAGTCATGCTGCCACTCAAAGCTTCCAAATAGGGGAATATTAATTACTTTCTCTTTGCAAACAGAAAGTGGTTCCTTCAATTTGATGAGACTTTTGATGCATACAACAAAGCCCTGTGATAGTGCTCATATAGCTCGTTTTGTCAGTTGAAAATAAACGTTAAACGAGTAACTTCATTCAGTACAAATTTAACAAACTAATGTCATCAAAATACCATTCTGCTTGTCTAGGTTAAAACTGTGAAGGTTAAAATTGCCCCCCCCCCCCCCAAAAAAAAGCATACAAACAAAGAAAAAGAAATTTAAAAAAATGAAATAAAATTCGATTATATTAAATAAATTTGTATTTCTTTTGGTGATTACTTAAACTACATTGCAGTATTTGTAGTTATTGCTGTGTCGATTTTTTGAGTCATTTTTTTTAAAAAGTGTAATCAAAAATAAAATAAACTAAGTACATGTATGAGAACTTGAGATGTAATTTTTGAGTGGTCTTGTAATAAGATGCTTCAACTTATCTGATACATGTATATAATCCCTAATTCAAATTATGCGTCACTGCTATTGAAAGGGGGGAGTCTGTTTTAAAAAAAACTTCAATTATGGCAATATTTCTTTAGACAAACTAAAAGATGTTACCATGAGATTCTCATCTAAGGTACGGTTTAACTATATACTAATATATTTCACCCATAACATTCGATCTTAAATTTTGATCATTTCAAGTTTGACAAATTGTAAGAAAAGGGTTTGGCATCCTAATGCGAAATAATAACAAAAATCTAGAATATGCATGTAATATGAAACTTGAAAGACGTATCATTTGGCAGGCACTCATTGCATGCGTTTCGTCCTGTTTGCAGGGCGGGGGGGGGGTGCGAGCGAATCATGCATCGCGTACGAAAAGGTTTCTGACTGTGTCAATAGACGGCGCTGTTTCTTATATGTTTTTTTTCTCATGCAGACTTTTCGAAGTTTTTATCCCAGATTTTCTCATTCCAAAACAAACTGTGGATCGGGGAACAAAGTTTCTCAGATATGGATCATCATTATCTTCATGTCTGGGAAGTTTTATAAAATTTGGCTAACCAGACCGCGTGGCGAGCGAAAAAAGGCCTCGTACCACGGACTAATACGAACTATTTACAATGTGTACACAAGACACACGGCAAGCTGAATTACATCAACGCACATTTTAATGCATAAAATACATAAATCAAAGCTCCAAATGGTGCTCAAAGTTAAACAGAAGGATGGACTTTACCACCCCTTCTAGCAATGCCATGGCTACAACAGTGTGTGTAAAATACAAAACGATCTGAACACACTATTAGAAGTGAATAGGGACATCTCCCACTTTATAAACTCTGAGCATGATTTTTAGCTGAGGAAAACATAACATAAATTGAAAGTGCGCTCATATTTAGAGTCATGCATAAACCTGCAAAGCAGCAAACATGTGTCAATAACTTGAGCATTTCAGTAAGCAATATTCTTTAAAGCTGATGGACGTATTAATCTAGAACAGCGCCAAGGGTTTTAAAACAGTTTCCGTTCGAATTTACCGAATATTATATTCAAATTCGTCCGTAGAAAATCTCGAAAACTAAAGCGTTTTCGGCCTCTCCTCACACGGACTAGTAGTGCTCAAGTTGCCATTTGTATTGTATTTTTATAGACATATCTGGTTCTGTTTTAACTTGTGACAGTTATGAACATGTTTAAAGTGCATGAAGATGCACTTGCCCTTCGGAATGAAAGGCTAGTTCAAAACTATTCAGTGCTTTTGAAAATGTTTCTGCTTTTGAGCCCACTGTTCGGACTCTGGACGTTCATACATTCCGAGACAAAGTTTGATAACCTGTATTGTTGGCATACTCGCAGATAGTAATGCATTGGTAGTAAAGAGTGTAATGGAGCAAAATGTGTCAACTACTACCCCATAGGCTGAACTGAAATGTTACATGATACTGATGTAAAAACAGGAAAAAGCCCTACCCATTCACAGTGAGCCATGTGGCGGTGGTGAAGTTGATCTCCTAAATATTCTCGTAGATTGTTTCGGAGATAATAATGGTGGCGATGTGTTTGAAGTGGAAGGTAGTTTTTGGGGAGAAATGTCTCGATAATGCAAGGTCTAGTGATGTTTTGGAGGGGAGTTATGATGTAGCTTTTTGCCCTCAGTCTATTTCAGAGAAAGAAACATCTCGTATTATTCAAGACCCTCAATTTGTTGCTCTCAAAGGAAGAGTGTGTTGAAGAACCTCATTTTGATGTTACTACCGATACCACTTGAAGGAAAATACAACATTTGCAAACATCAAAAAATAAAACTACCAAATCATTTTGAAATACCTTGCTGGACTGTTAGTGAATGACAGTGTAAAGCATCCTGTAAAATTATGGCACCTGGTATACTGTCATTTTCAAGAAAAGTGGTATTTTTGTATCAATTTCCAACGCTGATCGGCCGACCAGCATTGGAAAAAACTGGCTTTTTTTCAAATACTGACCCCAGTTGACCATCGCACTTGTTTGCAATCGATTACACACCTATGAACGGGTACAAGCTAGCTAGACTGGTTCCCTGACCTTACAATTCCCCAATGTATGTAAACTGCTCTGTTTCTTCTTAAATGGAGTCAGGGAACCAGACTACAGGAAAATGATTGTTTTTCTTGGTTTTTATAGCATTTTCGAACCCAAAACCTCAAAAAAGTCAGTGAAACTATATTTGCTATATATTTCCAATCCCCCAATTCCATCCATTTCTGAAAATTACAGCAACAGCAAATGATGTATATTCCCTTTAATGTGCTGGTGTACTTGTTGAAAGTTCACATAGTAAATTGCACGATACATTCATTTGTAATGACAAACTCTTTTCCATTCCTTAATAATGGTCCAGATTGTTATGACACATATGAGGTTTCAACTTTGAAGTTTGACCAAGTTGTTGTAGACCATGTTGAGTCAGTGTTTGATGCCTTCCTTGCCGAGTAGGGCTTGAGAAGAGCTATCTACGAAAGCCCATTAGCGCCACTGCAAGTATATATGTTACAGATTATGTAATTCGTTATTACGGATTATTAATTCGTTATAACGGATTATTAATTCGTTATTACGGATTATTTAATTCGTTATTACGTATTATTAATTCGTTATTACGGATTATTAATTCGTTATTACGAATTATTTAATTCGTTATTACGGATTATTAATTCGTTATTACGGATTACTAATTCGTTATTACGGATTATTAATTCGTTATTACGGATTATTAATTCGTTATTACGGATTATTTAATTCGTTATTACGGATTATTAATTCGTTATTACGAATTATTAATTCGTTATTACGAATTAAGTCTGATGTTCTCAGGCGCTATCTTTGCAAACATTTGCTTTACACCAGCACCACTCCTGTGCCATACTAAGTTGCCGAGTAATGACTCAGAACGTATGAGTAATTCGTAATAACGAATTAATAATCCGTAATAACGAATTAAATAATCCGTAATAACGAATTAGTAATCCGTAATAACGAATTAAATAATCCGTAATAACGAATTAATAATCCGTTATAACGAATTAGTAATCCGTAATAACGAATTAATAATCCGTAATAACGAATTAAATAATCCGTTATAACGAATTAGTAATCCGTAATAACGAATTAAATAATCCGTAATAACGAATTAATAATCCGTTATAACGAATTAGTAATCCGTAATAACGAATTAATAATCCGTAATAACGAATTAAATAATCCGCAACATATATACTTGCAGTGGCGCTAATGGGCTTTCGTAGCTATCCCGGGTGGCATAATGCCATAACTTAAAATGTAAAGTTAGTGACTAGCCTGACTGGGGGTTGCCAGCGCCGAGCGGGTCATGTTGCTGACTTTTGTCAGTGCTATTGTTGTGTTGTCATGTCATCACTTAATGTCGGTGAATTGTTGGTTGAAACTGACCCGGAATCCGGGTCCCAGGGTGCCAGACCCGGGCCCGGATGCGAATTTTCTTTTCCCAAAATCCGCATAGGCCTACATGGTTATTTATCGCCCTCTACGATACTTGTATGATACGTACGGAGGTATATCATTATTCTTTTCCCCATGTTTTAGCGAGCACTGCGATAGCTCAATTGATACAGGGTCGTGATTTTGCACCGCGAGGTTACGGGTTCGAATCACCGTTTTGAACCCTAATTTGTTTTTCTTTTCTAAACCGAGGCTTCGAAAAAATGTTTGTAAGTCCAAAACGCCATAGCGTACACCCAAATGCGAATGTAGTTTGGGAGAAAAAAGATTCGCGGCTCGGATCGGATTGACCCTGACAACTGGGTTGATACTGACCTGGAATCTTGACACAGGGGCCAGACCCGGGCCTGGGTTGGATTGACCCGGACTGCCTGGTTGGATTGACCAGGAGTCCCAGGTTGGATTGAGCCGGACTTTTGAAAGTTGATGTAACATTAATGGCTTCGTCCATCCCAATTGCAAGCTTATTTCAAGAAGTTGGAGAGCTTGTAAACAAGGCAAGAAGAGAAACTACAAACTATAAAAAAAAGAAACACATATTGATATTTGGAAATATATATTTTGATTCCATGTCATTAACAAAATGCATTTTGGGGTTTTTTTTTAATGCTAGAAATGTGAACCTTACTTTCAGTGTTGTTCAAGGAAGTACAAATGAAACAACTACAGTGCGTTCAAAATATGCATACAACAACAAAATTCAATTGAACATCCACAACATCTGAGAGGATGACCTTGAAGTCCTGTTCAATCTGTTCAGAACAAAAATAAAATAATACAGGGAAAATACAGGGATATAATTAAAATGTTCAATTTGCGAACAACTTTATATTAAAATGTCACTGATTTTACTAACACAAAAATGTCAACGAACTCATAGACAGAATGGAACACAAAGGAAAAAATAATATCAAAAAGTCAGAATAAAATCAGAAATAATTTATTGACGAAAAAAACCTGTGAGACCAATAAAAATACAAAAAAAAGTAAACAAAGGTGTTTAATCATTGAACAAAATACATCTTTATAAAACAACCAAATTAACTGAGCAGATATAAAATTCCAAAGTAACAAAGTTACATGAAGCAAAACAAAAATACTTACTTGAAATTGTATACATGTTGCAACAGAACATATTATTTCCAATTAATTCCAACAAATGCTAAGGCAAAACGAATTGGACGCAGTACATTAAGATGAATGTGTTCACAACATTTATTTAGCGTTGATCAATCAAATATACTACAGACACCTACGGATGTAGTTGTGCAGACTTTTACAGCCAAGCGCATACTTTTCTCTCTTTTTTTGACAGCCACTGATGATTCCATGTCGGTTGTGCGCCTCAAGATGAATTTAAAGGTGGTGTTGCTGTTACTTCTTGCTCTAACATCATATGCTGAGAGCCAAGGTAAGATCAAGAATGTAAAACAATCAATCATAAGTTATCGTTTGACACAAACTATGAGCATCAAAGTACTTATCAATAGGTACGAGGGCCTCACGTTCAGATTTCTAAGGCTAAGCCTCGACGATAAACACAAATAGCCGGTTTCAAAGATAAATGAGCTCGAAACGTAATACGATTTCATAGAGTAACATCTGGATTTCACGCTTGTAGAACTGAAAGTGATGCAGTTGTTCGAATTGTATTATTAGTTAGCCAATTAATCATTTAATTTCCTTCATAATCATCATTTCTGTCTAAATATCGTCATCATCTGAAATGGCAAAGGAATTTGTCACTGAGTAAAAGTGTAAATTGAAAACAGTTCCGAGTGTTTTTTAAATAGAAAAAAAAATAGATCTAGAAATGTGTTTGTGGACAAACACAAGCTGTTTCGGATATTTTGAAATACACTGTACACGTGATGATCACACTTGATGATGTCACTTCAAATTTCATCTAAAACACAGCACATTATACGTACATATCAAGTGACGTACAGTCAAATCGAACATTACAAAAAGGTACAGATCTTTAAAAGAAATATGCCCTCTAATGGACGTCACGTGACATTTGATGAGGGCCCTCCCCCATGCGTTCCTCTTATTGTTTGCAATTGTATTTCAGAAAATATTAGGCTTTCAAAATCCGACTTTGATATGACGTGCATGACACATGATGACGTCCTCATGACGTATATCATCGTGGACCATCATGAGCTGGTGGCCTAAGTGTCTGCCAAGTCTCTTAAGGCAATCAGACATATGAAAGTGCCAAAGTGTAATTATAACATTTACCTGGCTGCAAAATGCGCTCAGAAATCAATGTTCGCGGCGCATTTGTGAAATCTGTGTATGGGATCATTGCAGTTTATTAGCAGAGACCAAAAAATAATCCACAATCCCGCGCTGAACACTTATTTGATATTGCATTTTAATTATCAGGATAATAGGGTGCCCTCTAATGGCAGGGGTTGGGAAACTGTGGACATGTCATTTACAATGGAAGAATCGCTATTGCTAGTCATAAAGGAGTCTGGCCAAGGGTGGGATTTGAGAAAAGGGAATGTTAGATGTCGTCCAGTGTCCAAAACAAGATAATATATCTAGATAAGTATCCTCCAATGTATCCTGTAGTATCCTCTAATGTGGGGCTTCAGTACAAATATCCCCTTTACAATTGTATTCAGTGAAATATGCAATCTTTTCAAATCTTTCAACTCGGTTTAGTGCTGTTAAGTGTTAACATATAGTCAATTTCTGGTGTAAACTACTACATGTAATGTGGGTGATCTGAGATGTAAAATAAAATAAAAATATAAAGAGCAACCGAGACAATTATGAGGGTAAGACATTGAACTACATTTTTATTTTAGAAGCCAGTACAACCTCAAGAATACTGAAATTAATGGGCAATGACAAATTGATTGATAAATGAAATACAGGACTGTCTTTGGTCAAACGTTTATCAATTTGTAACAGTTAATAGTTTCCTTTAGATTTGGTAGATGGTAGATTTTGTTTTCACAGGCAAATGTTGCCAACTGCTTATAGAACGCTAACCCCCACTTCCCCCAGGGAACAATTTAAATTACTTTAAAAATAGATTAGAAATTTTAGTAAATGTTCTTAGCTGTATACAGGTATGCATAGTATCTTTAAAACATGTGTCACCGTGTGTACGAGTGACACCGAAGTAAATTGACGAGGTGACACCAGGATGTTTTCCCCTTCGTTTTTATTACTCATCCCGTAAAATAGGCAGGTGAAACTGAATCATAAATTACAAATGAGTGCATTTAATTACATGGAAACATTAAGGAAAACACCAAAGGTCACAAAGTACAACGTTTAAACACAGGGACAATTATACAATATGTTTACAATAAATAAAACAATCAGTTCGAGCACAGTGTTCATACAGTTCCAGTTCTTAATGAGGTTTACAGTTATAAGCGATTCGATTAAAATACAACTCACAAATCGGGGCTAACACCCGTCGCTACACACAATGGATGGGTATCAGATATCTATGCAGGTTCATTCATTCATTCATTAATTCATTCATAAATGGTTTATTAAATCAGCTTTCTCGCCACCTATAGCGGAATTGTGTGTAGCTGTAACAATATATATAAATAATGCATTAATTTAAACATATTAAAAAGTAATCATTACAATTATACTATTAAGAAATGATAAAGCTAAATTTAAGGAACCCAAAATTGATAAAATAGCAAATCAACAATTACATGTTTAACACATTAAGATGCAGTAAGAAATTGGGTGAGTGGAAGCAGTAGGGGAAAAGGACATATGGTGGGAAGGGAAAGGCTACATTATTCGGGAAGGGAATAAGAATCCAGAGTGAAATTAGGAGTATAATCTGGGATATTAGGATGAGGAAGTTTAAAAATCCAAATTATCCTCTAACATTTAAAAATCTCAGACACAGTGTACAATGAATAAAAATCTCAAAACATGAGCTGCTGTCAAACGTTACCATTTCCCGATGCACAATTAAGTCATGGAATTAATTAATCGGATTAAGTACGGGATTGCACTGTTTCTGAATCTATTTTTTTTTTTGCATCTTGGTTCAGACACTAGTTTGGACCGGCGTAACACTTTACTCGTTTTAGGTTGTGGGATAAGATGCGCCATGTTCTCATTACACATCAAGTTTCTAGCAAATCCAAGGCAAGTGATCTACGACGGTCAGTCAATGTTTCTAATTTAACTGAATCAAGTGCACTAATGTAATCATTGTATTCTGCACCTAGAGTTAATTTGAGGACACGCTTTTGTATTTTTTCCAGTTGGTTTTGTTGGTGATTTGAAATTGCACCATTCCAGACAGGAACTGCATATTCAAGTAGGGGGCGGAGGTACCCTTTATAGACAGTAATTAAATCTTCAATTGGCAGACCGTTACCTTTTAAGGCACGCAACGTGTGAAAACGGCCATTGGCGCGTTGAAGTGTTTGATTAATATGAGTGTCCCATTTAAGGTCTTGCTGGATGTGTTACCCTAGCAGTTTGACGGATTGTGGTTGTTCAAGGACGTCATCATTGATGTAAATAACAGGCGATGCTGGGAGCTCCTTAATGAAATTGATTTCCATAGTGGTGCATTTTGTAGGGTTGAGAGACATTGCTGTTTTGTGACCACTGAACTAGGGTATTAACGGTCTCTTGAAGACTAGGTTGTTCATGGGCGAGGCGAGTTTCAACCAAGCACAAATCGTCTACGTATTTCCAGTGGTTTATTTGGTCACTGGAATTTTGACAGGCATCGTTGATGACAGCAGAGAACACAATTGGGCCTAGCCGTGTCCCCTGAGGAACTCCTGCATGCATGGATCTCCAATCAGATGTGATACCCCTATAGCGCACACATTGTTTGCGGTTTGTGAGAAAGTTTGCAATCCATTGAACCAATGATGGATCCACATTCAGGCTGATCAGGTTTCTGTATTGCAATGTTGTGGTCAATTCGGTCGAATGCCTTGCTGTAGTCAGTTAAAACAAGTGTGGATGTTGCTTTTCTGGTTTCAGCATGTTTGTACAGAGTATGCAATAGATCAATCAAACAGTGTGTAGTTGAGAATCCTTTTCTATTTCCAAACTGTTGATGATCCATGCAAGGTTACAACTCCTCAACAGTCCACTTAGCAACAAAGCCCTCGAGAATTTTGGCAAAGTGATCAGTGAGAGCTATTGGTCTCAACTTGTCAATCACTGCAGGAGAGCTTTTGGGGATTTGGAGTTGGGACAATAATTGCTCGCTTCCAAACCTCAGGTTCACTAACCAGTTCAAACGGCGTGTTGAAAATATGAGTTAAAGGCGTGGTCAACTCATATGCGAATTCTCGAATTATGCGTACAGGAATATTATCTGGTCCTCCAGATTTCCCACACTTTATGTGTTTCAGTTCGCGGTACACATCCCAATGTCGAATCCTTGGTGGAGGATACTGGGATGGACGATAGGCTGGTAACTGTGCTGTGTCAATCGGTGGGAGGTCTTCAGCCACAGAAGCAAAGTGATTGTTGATGCTGTTTGCAATTCCAACTGTGTTGTTTTGGTCAATTCCTGGGACACTGATTGGTTTCTTCTCCCGATGACCATCGGTAAGAAGTTTGATCTGCAGATACCATGTAGCAGGGTTAGATGCTTTCAAGCTTCTAACTCTTTTGTTGTAATAGTTATGTTTGGCAATACGTATGGCCATCTTGACCTTGTTTCGTAGCTGTTTCCAGGTGCGGTGATTCTTCGAGTGGAATGCAACTTGTCTTTGTTGAATGAGTTTCTTGACGACAGGAGTCATCCACGGTTTGTCACGAGCATGAAGTTTAGCGGTGCGCAGTGGGAAATGGTAATCTATTGCCGAGTTTAATGCTTTGTAGAAAGCATCACACTGTTCTGTGGGATCCTCAGCCTGCATGAGTATTTCTTTACTCTTTTTATTTATTTATTTTGTAACAGTTTTTTAATGTACATGTACTCTTAATTTATATTTTAAAGTTTTAATTGTTATGATTACATGCAATTTGACCTTTGGGTCACGATTTGTGGTTTTTAATAAAATAATAATAATAATACTGACAGGAGCCCAGTCATAATGACATATCCAAGTTCCAAATCGACGAATATCAGAATCACGCAGTGGTCTAGTTGTGCGTGATTTGGTTATGTTTTTAGAATGCTGGTAATTTTGGAGCGGAGCCCAGACTATTGTACCATGATCACTGCTGGCTATAGGGGATTTAATTACAGGCTCAGCATAGACGTCGAACAGATGGGAGATAATTTTGTCGAGAATCCTGTTGTCTCTTGTTGGTTGATCGACGACCTGTTTAAACCGTTCACAGAGGTTTTCTGGGTTCACAGGGGTTTTCTGGGTTCACAGCGGCATTCTGGTGCTGTAAATACAAGCATAAGTTGACAGATAACATCGCTGAATTACATTATTTACCATCAATATCGTAACTGGCAAACCGAAAACGTGCATGCTTCTTACGTGTACATTTTTGTGCCTGCGTAAACAAATAAATACACCGATATGAAGTCAAATAAGCCAGAATTCAAAGGTAAATACACAATGTACAGGTACACACAAAATATGATAATATAACAAATGTGAAATCCCCCAAATAATAATAAATAAAGCACAAAAATGAGGACGAAAACTTACAGTCTTCGCAGCTTTCGGCGGCATGACGAAGACTGGCGCGAATCCGGAATTATCCAGACTCAATATAGAGCGAGTTCACGTGATGGATTCTGACACATACTATTGGCTGACAAACGCCCTATGACCTTAAAAATTCTACGTAAGCTAGTTGATGAATAATAATATATAAGAGAATAAAGAAATGTGACCTGACATTCTATGCAAATTATACAGAACTGAGCGGTGGTGAAGAAAACACGATAACAACATGCATTCATATTTTGATAAGGATCTAGCAATTATATTGATTACTTTTACTGCTGGGCAATATCACTTGAAAAAAAAAAAAAGTCTTCTTTGTCTTCTTAACCAATGAGGGCTTTCCATTTTTTACATCGTACACTGTTGAAAATCCATGTTCATAGACTCCTTCATGACACTCATTATTTTGCCGAAAATTAGGAAGAGCACACTCAACTCTTCATTTTGACATCACACATTTGACATCCTGATCGAAATGATTGTGTATGGGAACAATTAGAAAATCAGTTGCTTATTATTTGTACTAAGAAATATTTCCATTGAGATTTGTTTTCTATCGAAAAACATATAATAGCTTGAGCAGTGCACATTCCCGTGCAGTTTGCGTACTTACACAAGTCCATGCATGTTTATTCGTTTGACATTTTCTTGCCTTTTTTTAGGGGGATTAGGGCCAAAAAAAATAGTTATGCTAATGTTTGTTTGAGGGTGGGAGCATTTTTGTGTACAAATATATGGAAGTGTCTGAGTGTAGTCAAGGGTAAAAGGTAGGTTTAGAATGCTGGTTTTCAGAGTTTTTCCTCATCCCCCCCCCCCAAACAAAATGTTAGGGCAGGGGCTGTCAATATAGGATAGATAGGGTAGCCCTTAGTAGAAATATTATTTTGGGGCCAATTAGTTTGCATAAACAATGTGTAAAGTCAAAATACTGTCAGGTCAATTGCAGAAGAAAGATCAATCCAGTGAGATGGCTCCACTTTGGATGTGCCGGCACAAGGTACACTTGCAGATGGCAGGCACAAACTATCCTTGTTGGAAGCATGGTAGACTGGGTTACGGTCCCCAACCGGAACAAGTTGTGTCTGCACAAGTTCAGAGTATTGCAAAAGAAAAAGAAATTCATAAATAAAGCGGTAGTACTTTTACAAGGAAATATTTAAAGTCTGAAATTCCCATCGCGTGAATACGAGGTCACAACGACAAAGGTGAGATCTTATTATAACATGACCATGTACATGTACTTGTTTTGATTGTTTGTGATTAATAGCAAGTGGTCGAATTCTTCCCCGATCGAAAGTATTCCCTCTTACCCTTTGAAGAAAAATCCAGCGTCAGGTTGACCTGCCATAGACTGACCTGCCTATATCCCCGATGTTCAAGCGATTGTTTGAAGAGATCGAAACTTGTTCATACCTAATCTGCAGTATATTTCTGCTAAGATTGATCACAGACTTCGCATAGCGGGGGGTGTTAATTGGGATAAAAATCTAAATTTTGGAATATGATTGCGCCCACTTCAGAGGTGATGCATTGGGTCATTTGGGGGATATTTTGTATAGGAAGTGGGTATCCTGCATGAAAAAAAAACTCCACCCCACCCAAAAAACTAAATCTGCACTGCTGGCACAGTGTAGACAGCGAGTATTATTGCGAAATGAATGCCTTTTTTCCCCATTTTAATCGCTTTGACATAGTTTATAATGAACACACCACTGAAGTCAGTAAGACTTTTATAGATGAGCACATAACTGACAATTTAATATATTAAGAACATTATTAAAGCACTAATATCACTAAATATCACAGACAGTCTGGGCATAGATATACATGTAAATGATTGTATAAAACTGATATAGACCTAGGGGTCTTTCCACACAAACGGTATTAGTGTGACATTCAGAGGGAACCATAGACAGAAGTCGATACATCAACTACTCTGTCATGTTTTTTTCCTCTTTCTACATCCCATGTCCTAGTAAGAACATTGTCCACTAACAAGGTGCATAAATTTCTCAGGATTCCAGAAATTACAGAGGATTATTTTCAAGATTTAACGTTCATAACATGGAAGTGTTGGGAAGCAGTAAATGAAATGCATGAATTATCAAAAATTTGTTCCTAAAGTAAAGCTATCCATTGGGGGATTGCCACTGGCCAATCTTACATTAAGCCTCTACCGGTAGGCATTTTTAAACTACAGGGATGTACATCTTCAAGACTTCATACATTTTCATAACAGGGACAGAAATTTATCACAAATTTGTGTCCGTGTCATGAACATTTATCAAGTCGCATCTCAATTTCATAAATAAAATAGGTTGCTTTAGTGTTGAATGATACCAATTCTACATCGAATAATATGGAACAAGAGCTGGATTAGTCATAAGAATGAAATTAGTATGATCAAGAATGTCCATCCATGTCCGTCTTTTCATCTTAAAGATGGCATAGTAATTTCATGCATATCCATTGAATCAGCTGTCTTATTTATCAATGCAATCACGAATAAAACAGGAATGTCTATAAAAAATATTTAAAAAATAGCAAAGGACCTGCTTTGAAATCCACCTCCCATGTCTCACCAAGGGGTCAATCGCTTCTCAAAAGTGGGGGAACATACCTTGATCAGAATGCAATCGCAAAGCGTGAAGCCCTAACGGTGTGGGCCCAGGAAACTTTTTTGAATTATAGACAAGCTGTGGTGCTATGTAAGGAATTTTTTGACAATTTAAACACATTTTTGTGAGCAAAAAATCGTCAATTAAACATTATTTGTTAGAGTTTGAAGTCATTGAATCAGCTTTTCTGAGCTTAATTTGGCTACAATTTTCATTCGGGGACGAAAAAAGTACAATGTGGGGAGAGACAAATGATGTGATTTCCCCACCCACTTTAGAAATTGTTGGGAGGGCTCTCCACTCCCTTATCAGCAATTTGTAACTTTACATTTGTAGCTGTATGGGGGCGCCTTCGTAAGAATTAATTTTATGCATGTATCGCCCTGAAAAGCACCATACATCCGTTATACTAGTGCGCATAATGTTCGGTTAGAACAGCACCCCCATCGACAGATGGTACCGGCCCCCCTCCCCACCTCCTCTCAATTTGATTTTACGGAGGCCAAGTATACTGAGAAAAAAATGTGTCTGTATATACATTTCAGCCTGGATGTGCAAGTGCCCTTTTCAAGACATTGTTATCCCCCCCCCCCAATATACATGTAAATGCCCTTGCTATGCTCCTGTTAGCTCTTTCAGGGGTTAAAAGCAACACCTCAAGCTAAGCATCTTACTAAGTTCTTTCCATATGCTGTTGTGCCTGAATGTTTCCAATTTGAAATAATAAGTCTTTATTCATCATTACTAAAACATGACTAGTCAGGGTATGAACAGCAGAATACTCAAATAGCCAGAAAAAAATGCCATTTTTGGGGTTAATTTTGAATTTGAAGGGGTGGGGGTTATTTAAGAGATACAGCATTAGTTTTGGTGTCAAAAGTCTTGTATTGATGGTGTTAACCATTTCCCAGATGGGCGTCTTCAAATTTTGACATTGGACTTTACCACCCCCTCTATTCTGCAGAAAATCTTCTTCTCAAATTTTTAACTTTGCTAGATTTTATGCTAGATTCCTTTTTTTTCCCAAAACAAATCTGTCATATGTAGCCGAAAATCGGCTTAAACGGTCACCCGGACAAAACTATTCATTCAGCATTTTTCAAGCTGACAACGCAGAAAATGCAAGTTTTAGGTGGCGATTTTTGTAAACACTGGTCTATCTATTCATTGGGAATTGGTATGATGGGTTTCCCAAAATCTTCCTCTGTACTTTAATGTAACATTCACGATATACATCAAGATATACATCACGATTCTTCGTCCTGGACGGTGTTGTTTTCCTTTTTGGGCCTAACGATGTAGCCTAGCGACGCGTAGTTAGCTGCTTTGTGGGTCAGCAGAACTGGCCACGTTCTGATCATATTGATGAGAATAAATCGCCGTACCTTCACGACAACGTTGCCAAGCTCCGAGCTGCTGGTGCTGTAGAGCTTTTGGAGGCCTTACAATAACTCAATTTTTGAAGCATGACATGAAAAACTAGAAAAGTGTTTTTGGATAAACACCTGCTGTTTCGGATGTTTGAAATGACTCTGTGACGTGATGAACACATGATAATGTCAATTCAAATGTTATCTATAGCACATCACAGTATAGGTGCATATCAAGTTACAACCAAATCAAACATTATAGTTCTGTAGGTTTTTAATGGAAAAAAATACCCCTTTAATGTGACGTCATATGATAACAGCATTTTTAGGTCACTTAAATATTCATCTGTTTGCCAAGTCTAAAGTCAGTCAGACATTTGAAAGTGCCAAAGTGTATGGTTTCAAGAAAAAAAGGGTACAAAAGCTATGGAGAGAAAATTCACCTTTAATGTGACGTAACTTGACACCTGATGACGTTAAGATGACGAAAATCTTCTAGGACCATTTGCTGGTGGTGGTCTATGTGTGTGGGCAAAGTCTGAAGTCGATCGGATTTACGAAAGTGCCAAAGTGTACTGGTGGAAGAAAAATGTGAACAAACAGAAGAAAACAGTATTAACGAAAACAAAGCTGTTTCGGCTACTACCCGAAACAGCTAATATTACAGATATATACCGGAATTCGGTATCCAACAAATCGTACAGCTTTTGTTTCAGAAAAGCTTACCGGCCGAGGTGTTTTGTCGTATTTTTTTATGTCTGTTTATAAATGAAAGCATATTTAACTAAGTTGCCTCACTTTGTTGAAACGGAGAATTTACAACACGCATACAAAATATGCACTCCATAAGTACACATACAAAGATATACATTGTATACATGCGGTTTACGTGGAAAAGTATACATTCGCCGTACGCTGTATAGAACGAAGATTCGGGGTTTTTTTCCTGTAAGAACGGAGGTCATGGGGGCTTGACTCTAGCACATACACATAATGTAAAATCAAAGCAAAACAAATGAGTTGGCATAGCAACATTGTGTTAATAACTCAATTAGCCTACGGTGAAATTGACTGTCCTGAAATTTGGTAAGTTTTATCGTATACAATTGAACAATATGTCAAACATCCAGAAAAACTGGTTTTAGACAGATTCCTAACTTTTCCAAACGATGTGGTTGTATTTCATTGTGTTTTAAAGAACCTCCCAACTCTGTTGCAAGGAGATGCAATACTGAGCTGGGTTCAATTCTCAGTTTACTGTACACACTTCTCTATAAAGTGTCAAGTTATTTCTATTTTCAAGTTATTTTCATTTCCAATCGGATTTGTTAAAAAAAAAATTATCAAAAAAACCATCATTTGACGACGTGATCATGACGTCACTTTTTAATACTATTATCAAAACCTACCCACCCACCAAGTTTCATAACGATCGAATATTCCCTTATATGTGTTTGAGGAAATCACGTTTTTGATGACGTCATAATGACGTTACAAGACCAGTAATTACCCTCCGCCAGAGTGCGCTCGAATAATGCATGACGGCACCGGTCAGATTTTCGAAAAGCCCACCTTTGCCGCAGACTAAACACTGTTAAAAGCAAATTCTCATCTTTTAGCAAGTTGTTTTAAATTACAAGGCACTTCCTGTTTCAACCGGAATGAAAGGTCACGTGATTTTGCAATCAAAAATGAAGACACTGGATTATTCTGTCAATTTCCGTCAAAAGCTAAATCAGATCTCTCACAGTTGATTTTGTATTTGATTTTGTATTGATTTTCTAATTTATTAAATCTGAAAATATTTGATTCCTTTAATCCGATACTTGATGACGTCATCGTGACGTCATTCACAGAAAGCTTCAGAGTTATGTGAACTGTGCTAATTATAGAAGCAACAATCTGGATAATATCCCTTGCGGTTGATATTTTCGCATTTTGTTAATGTTTAAAGGTCTTTTTATTACAACTGCCGGATTGGTGACGTCATCAATATTTCTTCCTCTCATCTTTTACTTGGCATAAAGCTAATTATATACATCAATTATAAAGTAATTTCAGCAGACATTTCATTAGCAGACATGGTGAGGGAAAATTTGCAAGCTTTGGTAAACGTGAATACTTATTAAAAATCATTAAAAGTCCCAAAAGACACAATATTTTTTATCGTCTTTTTTAATAAAACCTAGCAGAAAATCCTTAATGCCTGGTGAACTGGATACAAATCCCCACTTAAAGGAGTTTTGGCAACGCAAAAAGGGGAATGTTTCCATGCCAGGATAATAAAATTGCCTGGACTATTCCAGGATCAGAGTCTGTGCAGCTCGTTACGGTGCCTATGCATATAGTTACAGACTAGTAAATAACTTCCATAGACCACAATGGTAAATACTCCCAATTCAGAAATTTGGGGAAAATACTCACAACTCTCCAAGCTGTTCGAGACGCACATCAAATTAAAGCTTATTTCATCATCTTTCTTTTCAATTTCTTAATGTTTCTTTTCTTTTCATATTCTTTTCAATTTCGGGGGGTCAACTGATGACTTTGAGGATAATTTTCCATCCGAAGATGATCACCCCTGAAAATAGTCCTGAAGCCCATCGCCATTTTGAAAAACGATGCCTACACTCCATTGCAAAATAGAGCGCTTAAAGGGCCCCAATTTCATCCGAATTGAACAGAACTACAAGCTCACAGTCCTGTGCACGGCTTCCACCCATATTTTTTACAAACCCTCAAGTTCAAGGCCCACAGCATGCTCAATTTCTGAAGATTTTGAGGGCATGCAAATCGTGATTTGGCCGGCGTAGGCAATTTCGGACCGACTTACTGGTCTGTAACCTATAAAGAAACGAGGTTTTGAAAAATTCCCCCAAACCACTTGTACGGCACGAGGAAGGCTGAATGACTCATATTTCATCAAAAATTGCAAGAACAACTAGTGGTGGTGGTTGTGAACAACCACCGAGCGGTTCCCAGTTTTGATTGTCTATTGGATCGTAAACAAAATGATTTAAAACAAAACAAATTAAACTAATAAAATTGAAATTATTCCTTAAAAAAATGCGCTTCCTGTACAACCGGAAGTCAGGGTCACACGATCTTGACTCTCGAGGAGGTGCATTTTCAGTCCAATATGAGTAAATGTGCAAAGTATTGTGGAGATATGGCGATCACAATATCGCCTCATTAAATATTCATGACGTCATACCATGAGAATAATTAAATGCACAGTAATAAAAATGAAGTATATAATAATCTTTGAATGTTGCTTCTTACTATTATTCGTTATCAACCCGATCTGATTTATAATTCATGAGATGTGCTAATAAGGTTCTCAATTAACACTTCCGATAACACCGGAAGTAGGGGTCACATGACCTTGACATTCCGAATCTTATCTATAACATGTCCCTGTCTATATACCTACCAGGTTTGATATCAATCCGTCAAACATTGCTGCTATAGTTATAAAACTATAAAGATTGCCTAATTAAATATTCATGACGTCATAACATGAGAACAATAAACTGCGCGGTAATAAATATGCAACATATTTGTCTTCAAATGTTGTTTCATTGTAATATAATGTTTCAATGTCATGTGACCCCTGATGACGTTACGATGACGGAAAGTTTCTGCATACATCCTCAGATGATGGTTAATGACTATGCCAAGTTTAAAGTTGATCGGATTTAAAATAATTCCCAAAATGGCTTGTAGAATAAAAACGTGTACAAAATCTATGGGAAAAGTGGACAAAGAAAAAAATAGAAGAAAACTAGAGGTTGTGGTTGTGAACAACCACGCTGTTCCCAGTTTTGATTCTCTATTGGACCGTAACCAAATGATTTAATGATTTACAAAAAATGAAATTAATAAATTGAAATTATTACTTTTAAAGATTGCACTTCCGGTACAACCTTTTAAATATTCATGACGTCATAGCATAACAATAATTATGTGCACAGTAATAATAATTCAATATTATTATCTGTCAATATAGCTTTGTATTAATGTGAAGTTTCAACCTGATCAGATTAATAATTCATGAAATATGATATAAGGGTCTAAAATTACCACTTCCGGTAAAACCGGAAGTGAAGGTCACATGACCTTGACTTGTCAAATTTTATCTATAACACTTCCCTGTCCGTATACCTGCCAGGTTTGAGATCAATCGGTCAAATAGTTCTATAGTTATAGGACTGTAAAGATTGTCTCATTAAATATTCATGACGTCATGACATGACAATAATTAAGTGCACAGTAATAATAATGCAATAAAATTATCTGTCAATATAGCTATGTATTAATGTGAAGTTATAACCTAATCAGATGAATCATTCATGAAATATGATTAAGGGGTCTAAAATTACCACTTCCGGTAAAACTTAGAGTGCAGGTCACATGACCTTGACATATCAATTTTCATCTTTAACACATCCCTGTTTGTATACCTACTAAATTTGAGATCAATCGGTCAAATGGTTCTATAGTTATCAGACTGTAAAGATTGTCTCATTAAACATTCATGACGTCATAACATGACAATAATTAAGTGCACAGTATAAATAATAATGCAATATAATTATCTGTCAATATATCTTTGTATCAATGTGAAGTTTCAACCCAATCAGATTAATAATTCATGAGATATGATATAGGGGTCTAAAATTACCACTTCCGGTAAACCGGAAGTGAAGGTCACGTGACCTTGACATGTCAATTTTCATCTATAACACTTCCCTGTCTATATACCTACCAAATTTGAGATCAATTGGTCAAATAGTTCTATAGTTATAAGGCTGTAAAATTTGAATCTATAAATAGATGTCACGTGACCCCCTGATGACGTCACGATGACGAAAAGTTTCGGCATACATCTTTAGATGATAGTTAATGACTATGCTGAGTTTAAAGTTGATTGGATTTAAAATAGTTCCCAAAGTGGCTTGTAGAATAAAAACGTGTGATATATATTTGAAATTGCATAAGTGTCCAACTTCCCCTAAAGCAGAACAAAAATCACTGAGACAAGTCTACTGATAGGCGAATGGGGGCGCCATTCACTTTATACGGTGCGCCGTTATATTTTTTTGGTGACGCGCAGCTGTCCTTATTTTGATCCCGTAAAAGTGTTCAGATCAGGCTCTGTGTTACGTTGCCTTGCATAGCTTAGCATGTGCACCCGTACAACCGTTAAAGTTTCTGATTGGCGAATGGGGAGGCCACTCATTTTATACTGTGTGCCGTTATAATTTTTTGTAATGAGCTATCCTTTTGATCCCGTAAAAGTGTTTATTAGATGAGGATCTGTGCCACTCGTTACGCTGCCTCGCACAGCCTAGCCTGTGCGCCCGTACAACCGTTAAAGTTATGTACTGCCCTCTTTTGGCGAGAATGAAGGGACGTTATGTACATTGAACGACGTTTCAAAGCCACGTGTACGTGCTATATACATTGTGGAAGGCCTGTGCAGGGTTTTAAGCTCTCTACCGCAACTTGGGCAAGGGTATTTTTTGCCGACGCCGCGTCAACTGTGTGAACATTTTGACAAGCTGGGAACTTGGCACTGTTGAGGCAAATGTTTACGCTATCATTTAATGGGCAATTTAAGATTATATCTGTACGGATTGATTTTTCAGGAATTTTCTAAGGAAAAAGGGTCTTTTCATTATAACTTCCGGTCTGATGACGTCATACACCTTAAACTTCGCACACGTCTTTATAATTCATATAAAATGACATGATAAAGTCATCATGACGTCACTGCAATTTTCGTCTATAACACGTCCCGGAATAATTGCATACCAAATTTGAACCAAATCGGACTTCCGGTTCTGTAGATATAGGGCCTTAAAGTATGCTCTTTTAGGATGACGTCACGTGACACGTGATGACGTCATGATGACGTGATGATTCAACATACATCTTCAGATGGTTGGATAAGTGTGTGCCAGGTTTGAAGTCGAACGGACCGTATTTTATATAATTTTTCCAAAATTTGAAGAAAATATTAAAATTGAAAAATTCATAAAAAATCAGATGATGACGTCATGATGACGTCACTTCAGATTTTGGATGCTGTTATCTATACCTACCCTACCCAACAAGTTTCATAATGATCGGACAAACCCTCTTTTGTGAATAAAAAATCACGTTTTTGATGAGGTCATGATGACGTCACACATTTTACGAAATTTTGCGCATCTATCCATGACCTAATAAACCTGTTACAAAAAGAATTTTGAATTTACCACATTCCGTTTATGAGATATGAGTAAAAGGTCCAAAAATATAATAATTTATATTAAATCACACGATGACGTCATCATAACATCACTGCAATTTAGGTCTATAACACGTCCCGGAATACTTGCATACCAAGTTTGAACCAAATCAGACTTCCGGTTCTGTAGATATAGGGCCTTAAAGTATGCCCTTTTAGGATGACGTCAGTAACACGTGATGACGTCATGATGACGTCATGATTCGGTATACATCTTAAGATGGTGTTCTAAGTGTGTGCCAGGTTTGAAGTTGATCGGATGTGATCAGCAAAAAAAAAAGCCAAAAGTGACTTGTAGAACGAAAACACGTGCTATCCTATGAGAAAAATAAGTGGGGAAAAAAAGAGAAAAAAAACATAACAAAAACAAGAGCTGTTTCGGTGTGTACATCGAAACAGCTAAAAAAAAAAAAAAGGAACAAGAGCTGTTTCGGTGTGTATACCGAAACAGCTAAAAAAAAAAAAAAGGAAAAAAAAAACATTAACGAAAACAAGAGCTGTTCCCAATTGAAATTGGGAACAGCTAAAAAGTCAGAACAAAAAAAAGGCTTTTCCGCAACACGCGGAAAAGCCACAAAAAAAAGGAAAGAAAAACTTTAACGAAAACAATAGCTGTTCCCAATTTAAATCTCTGACTGCGATTTCTGGCCTGAAAACAAGCCCTCTGTTTGCAGATACCTTGCTGTAGGGCGCTCCCAACGGGAGTTTTTGCTCCTTCCAACCCCAAATAAACCCCCACCCCCTTTTTGGGCGCTTTTGTTGCGGAACCGCCTTTGGTGACCCCCTGTAAAACGATGCCCCCCAAGGTCTTGCCCCCTGAAAAACCACTGTCGTGGAATATAAAGCGCATGTGCACACATTTGACAACGAACGATGGAAGGCGCCATTTTGAAATTAAAGGTTACAGACCAGAAAATAAACTTCCATAGAGCCCAATGGTAAATACTCCCATTTCAGAAATTCTGGTAAAATACTCACAACTCTCCAAGGTGTTCGAGAAACACATCAAATTAAAGCTTATTTCATCATCTTTCATTTTCTTTTCAATTTACGGGGGGTCAACTCATGACTTTTAGGAGAAATTTTCATCCGAAGATGATCACCCCTGAAAATAGTCCTGAAGCCCATCGCCTTTTTTTGAAAAACGATGCATACACTCCATTGCAAAATAGAGCGCTTTAAGGGCCCCAATTTCATCCAAATTGAATGGAACTACAAGCTCAAAGTCCTGTGCACGGCTTCCACCCATATTTTTACAAACCCTCAAGTTCATTGCCCACAGCATGCTTAAATACTGAAGATTTTGAGGGCATGCAAATCGTGATTTGGCCGGCGTAGGCAATTTCGGACCGATTTACTGGTCTGCAACCATATAACCGTTAAAGATGTACCACCCTCTTTTTTGGCGAGAATGAAGGGACGTTATGTACATTACACATGTACGTGCTGTACGATGTTTTATAGCCGCAGGCGTGGTCAACCTGAATTTTTAAGCGTGCTGCAGGGCATGTCCAAGTACGCTTATTGCCACGGAACATAAGAAGGTTTTAGACCTACCCTTAGACGTGTTTTAAAGCAAAAATCAAAAATATAACTCTCAGGGTTGATTTGTTAGGAATTTTCAAAGCAAAAAAGGTCTTTTCATTCTAACTTCCGGTCTGATAACCCCATATTTTTTCGTGCATAGGTCTTTTCTGCATTAATATCAACTGAAAATTCGATTCTTGACATTTTTAACCTGTTGAAAGCAAGTTCACATCTTTCTCCAATTTCAAATTATAAAAGCACTTCCGGTTTGGACCGGAAGGAAGGGTCACGTGATTTAGCTCACGCGAGATATAATGAAATCTCTTATTATTCAATCAATTCTTTTAAAAATCAACCTCAGGTCTCTTACGGTTGATTTTATATTGATTTTCAAAGATAAAATCTAGAAATCTTTAACATGACGTCACGTGACCCATGATTACGTCACCATGACGTCACTCTTCAGGGCACATCTACGCTATAAGGATTATGCTGTGCTGACTTTGAATGATGTATGACAAAGAGGAATGGTAAAAGTGCAGGCCGCAAAAGACGTGTACAATGTCAGTGGGATTTTGTAGCGACAAAAAGAAGAAGAAAGAAAAAGTAGAGATCCGTATATTTTTTTCTGGTTTTTTTCAAAAGCACGTCCCTGGTTATGCATGTACAACATTTCAATCGAATCGGACCAAGTGAACTGGATAAAACAAATCGCCACGTGAAGGAGTTTTAGCAACGGAGAAAGTGAAATTTCCTGTGCAAGATGAGGCTCTGTGCCGCTCGTTTACGCTGCTTTGCCTAGCCTAGCCTATGCGTACCATCCACAGCATGTGTTTGTGCTCTGTGGTACAACCGTTTAAGTTACGCAGCGCCCTCTTTTGGCGAGAATGAAGAATGGTAACGTACAATGTACATTGTTCATGTACGTGCTATACGATGTTTTTAAAGCTGGGGCGTGGTCAACCTGAAATTAAGTCGTGCTGCAGGGCATGTCCAAGTACGCTTATTGCCACCAAACCTACGAAGGTTTTAGACCTATCCTGAGAGTGTGTTTTGAAGCAAAATTCAAGAATATAGCTATCAGGGTTGATGTTTTATGTATTTTCAAAGAAATTTTTGTTTTTCATTCTAACTTCCGCTTTGATGACGTCATCATTTTTTTGCGCACAGGTGTCTGCATTTGAAAAACATCATATATACTAATTTTGAAGCAATTACCGCAAACTTCGCCACAGACATCAACTCAAATTCATTTTAAACATATTTTTCAATCTGCCGCTAGAGGGCGGTCTAACTGTTTTTGACGTCAACTGCATTTTTGTGTGAACTACAACTTAACCACAGACTAACATCGTTGAAAGCAAGTTCACATCTTATTCCAGTTTTGAATTATAGCCACTCTCGGTTTGGACCTGCAGAGGAAGGCTCACGTAACTTTACGCACACGAAATAAAAAAAAGACCCTGAATTATTACAACAATTACCGCAAAAATTAAGTAAAGGTCTCCTGCGGTTGATTTTATATTGATTTTCAAATATTAAGTATAGAAATCTTTAACAAAAAGGAAAAAAAACTTTAACGAAAACAATAGCTGTTCCCAATTTAAATCTCTGACTGCGATTTCTGGCCTGAAAACAAGCCCTCTTTTTGCAGATACCTTGCTGTAGGGCGCTCCCAACGGGAGTTTTTGCTCCTTCCAACCCCAAATAAACCCCCACCCCTTTTTGGGCGCTTTTGTTGCGGAACCGCCTTTGGTGACCCCTTTTAAAACGATGCCCCCCCCCCAAGGTCTTGCCCCTGAAAAACCACTGTCGTGGAATATAAAGCGCATGTGCACACATTTGACAACGAACGATGGAAGGCGCCATTTTGAAATTAAAGGTTACAGACCAGAAAATAAACTTCCATAGAGCCCAATGGTAAATACTCCCATTTCAGAAATTCTGGAAAAATACTCACAACTCTCCAAGGTGTTCGAGAAACACATCAAATTAAAGCTTATTTCATCATCTTTCATTTTCTTTTCAATTTTTGGGGGGTCAACTCATGACTTTTAGGAGAAATTTTCATCCGAAGATGATCACCCCTGAAAATAGTCCTGAAGCCCATCGCCTTTTTTTGAAAAACGAGGCATACACTCCATTGCAAAATAGAGCGCTTTAAGGGCCCCAATTTCATCCAAATTGAATGGAACTACAAGCTCAAAGTCCTGTGCACGGCTTCCACCCATATTTTTACAAACCCTCAAGTTCATTGCCCACAGCATGCTTAAATACTGAAGATTTTGAGGGCATGCAAATCGTGATTTGGCCGGCGTAGGCAATTTCGGACCGATTTACTGGTCTGCAACCATATAACCGTTAAAGTTATGTACCACCCTCTTTTTTGGCGAGAATGAAGGGACGTTATGTACATTACACATGTACGTGCTGTACGATGTTTTATAGCCGCGGGCGTGGTCAACCTGAATTTTTAAGCGTGCTGCAGGGCATGTCCAAGAACGCTTATTGCCACGGAACATAAGAAGGTTTTAGACCTACCCTTAGACGTGTTTTAAAGCAAAAATCAATAATATTTCTCTCAGGGTTGATTTGTTAGGAATTTTCAAAGCAAAAAAAGGTCTTTTCATTCTAACTTCCGGTCTGATAACCCCATATTTTTTCGTGCATAGGTCTTTTCTGCATTAATATCAACTGAAAATTCGATTCTTGACATTTGTAACCTGTTGAAAGCAAGTTCACATCTTTTTCCAATTTCAAATTATAAAAGCACTTCCGGTTTGGACCGGAAGGAAGGGTCACGTGATTTAGCTCACGCGAGATATAATGAAATCTCTTATTATTCAATCAATTCTTTTAAAAATCAACCTCAGGTCTCTCACGGTTGGTTTTATATTGATTTTCAAAGATTAAATCTAGAAATCTTTAAAATGACGTCACGTGACCCATGATGACGTCAACATGACGTCACTCTTCGGGACACAACTATGCCATAAGGACTATGCCTGTGCTGACTTTGAATGATGTACGACAAAGAGGAATGGTAAAAGTGCAGGCCGCAAAAGACGTGTACAATGTCAATGGGATTTTGTAGCGACAAAAAGAAGAAGAAAGAAAAAGTAGAAATCTATATTTTTTTCTGTTTTTTTTTCAAAAGCACGTCCCTGGTTATGCATGTACAACATTTCAATCGAATCGGACCAAGTGAACTGGATAAAACAAATCGCCACGTGAAGGAGTTTTAGCAACGGAGAAAGTGAAATTTCCTGTGCAAGATGAGGCTCTGTGCCGCTCGTTTACGCTGCTTTGCCTAGCCTAGCCTATGCGTACCATCCACAGCATGTGTTTGTGCTTCTGTGGTACAACCGTTTAAGTTACGCAGCGCCCTCTTTTGGCGAGAATGAAGAGACGTAATGTACAATGTACATTGTTCATGTACGTGCTATACGATGTTTTTAAAGCTGGGGCGTGGTCAACCTGAAATTAAGGCGTGCTGCAGGGCATGTCCAAGTACGCTTATTGCCACCAAACCTACGAAGGTTTTAGACCTATCCTTAGAGTGTGTTTTGAAGCAAAATTCAAGAATATAGCTATGAGGGTTGATGTTTTATGTATTTTCAAAGAAAAATAGTTTTTTTTCATTCTAACTTCCGCTTTGATGACGTCATCATTTTTTTGCGCACAGGTGTCTGCATTTGAAAACATCATATATACTAATTTTGAAGCAATTACCGCAAACTTCGCCACAGATATCAACTCAAAATTCATTTTAAACATATTTTTCAATCTGCCGCTAGAGGGCGGTCTAAATGTTTTTGACGTCAATCGCATTTTTGTGTGAACTACAACTTAACCACAGACTAACATCGTTGAAAGCAAGTTCACATCTTATTCCAGTTTTGAATTATAGCCACTCTCGGTTTGGACCTGAAGAGGAAGGCTCACGTAACTTTACGCACACGAAATAAAATAAAGACCCTGAATTATTATATCAATTACCGCAAAAATTAAGTAAAGGTCTCCTGCGGTTGATTTTATATTGATTTTCAAATATTAAGTATAGAAATCTTTAACATGACGTCATTGTGACCCATGACGGCGCACATCCTTGCTATAGGCACCATGCTGATGGTACATTTGAATGATGTCAGACAAAGATTAATGCCAAAATTTAAGGCCGGAAAAGTCGTGTCCAATGTCTATGGGGTTTTGTGGCGACAAAAAGAAGGGGAAAAAACGAGAACAAAAAGAAAGGCTTTTCCGCAACCATGCGGAAAAGCCTTTCTTTCTTCACAAAGATTCACATGATGACGTCATCATGACGTCACCTGAATGTTCATATGTAAAAAAAATCCCACTATGTCTACACACCATGTTTCATGGGAATCGGCGTTGTAGTTCTCTAGATATAGGCCCTTGAAAAAATGCACTTTTATGATGACGTCGCATGACGTGATGACGTCGCATGACGTGATGACGTCGTGATGACGTCGTGATGACAAAATTCTTCTAGGACCATCTGTGGGTGGCGACTAGGTATGTGCCAAGTCTAAAGTCGATCGAATTTACGAAAGTGCCAAAGTGTACTGGTGGAAAAACAAGTGCAACCCCTGTGGACAAAAGTTTGAAAAATAAGCTGAAAGAAACACAATTCTTAAAGAAACCAAGAGCTGTTTCGGTGTCTACCGAAGAGGGAAACGCCAACATAGGGCTGAGGAGCTCGGTCGATGTGCAGCGTTACATTGTTCTACAGTTCGCAGGTCGAAACCCAGACAATTTCTTTTTCTTTTCAGGAACCGTGGAGCAGTGTGAAGATAACGAGGTATTAATCGTTTGTGACGACGTTAATACAATCAATGTGTTATATGCTTTATACGGACGGATTGGCATGGGTGTGGATGATGATATTTGCCCGGCTGGGATCCTCCATTCTTGCGGTGATGAAACTACGTCACTAGAAAATGTGAAGAGCCGGTGCCAAGGAATGCCAACGTGCACTTTCACTGCTAGTAACGCTAACTTCGGTGGTGATCCATGCGGTGGAACTGGGAAGTATCTTCGTGCTAACTTTACATGCAAAGGTGCGGTTATCTTTTTGCAACTCTCTGTCAATATTTTTCCATTCTTCATATTTTTCAGGGGGGGAGGAGGGGGAAATTCGAGTGACGAAATGTCTTACGTGTAGACCATGGGCCGTATTCACAAAACTCAAACTTAAGAGATAACTTAAGCCAGACTTAAATCTTAGCACCCTACTAACTTAAGTGGGACGCTTAATATGGTATTCACGAAAGATCTAAGCACCCCAATTATATAAGTGCTCAACTTAACTTAAGTGTTCAAAATAGTCACTCTTGCTCAATGCACAAAATATGAACGTCATAAACGTTCCTACGCAGCAGCAGTTCAATCAATAATGTGCGTGCTTCCTTAACATAATCATGCGTGCGCGTATTCTGCGACGCAGTTTCCAAGCTCAATTTAATACACAAAAACTTATCTGCGTCACGCGCGCGTCCACCTAGTTCGTCATGCACATCATAATGCTCTCAGTGCATGTAGTTATTTACCATAGTTTTTTACGGTCGTTTGAACAACTAAACTACAAGTGAATTGTTCATTTTATTTACTATCGAGTATGAAACAAATTGTCATGATGATTTATGTCATACGCGCTGGAAGGTAAGACGGTTAATTTTAATTTATAGCCTTTCGGCAGTCACGTGGTAGGACTGTGCATGCCATTACATTGGTTTCGTCAATCGTACCCGTGCCGCCCGCATAAAAATCAACAAATCGTTCGAAAATGACTGTCAGAATGTCGACGAACTACAATCTTAGGGTTGTCACACATTAATTTCAACTTGGCTTTCCTTTTACAATCATTCGTTATTGACGATATTTCCCTCTACCCCTAGAAAGTCCAATTTTGTGCCTAAAAATACCAACCAACGGAAAGGAATAAAGCCGCCATGACACCCTAGTGCCCCACTTAACTTGACTTAAGACAGGTCCGACCACACTTAGATTTAAGTCATGAAAATAAGTGGGGCGCCTAGTGAAAATGCTTTGTGAATACTGCTTAAATTGTAAAACTAGTCTAGTCGCATATTTAAGTGGGGTGCTTGCTTTTTTATGACTTAAGTCGTTTTGTGAATACGGCCCCATGTCTACAAACGTGATGTTGTTGTCACCTGGGTGCAAACTGTTCTCTTCTGCACCGAATGTGTATGTCCTCAATGTAATTGGTATTAAAGTGTTGACATATACTGGGTCAGATTTACCATTTTTAATTTATCCAAGATCACAATTGAAGTTCACGCTTAAACCAAATCAAACCCAAAATTTACCACAGGCCTCCTAATGTAAATGTAAGTTCCATACCCACTGCTCAAACCCTATGAACATTTTTTTTAACCTGATGTTAAAGCAACATTATCTATGGAATAGCGATTCGTGAAACTCTTATTTTATTTCTAACCATAAAGATTGTGTGTTTTAAAATTCAGACATATATATGCATTTGGATTCACAATTGATTTCTTCCCCTTTCCAAATAGAGTGTGTTGCGCCGTGGTGACAATCTGATGTGCACTTGTTGCTTATTTGTATTTCACGTTCATTTTGAAACATACATTTGCTTTATATTCTTTCACCATTTGACTACAGACCAGGATCCTCCGTCCATCGTGTGTCCATCCAACGTAAATTTCTACATCAACAATGATGAATCGTTTGCTTCCGTGCCATTTCCTACCAACTACAATGCTTCTGACAACTCTGAAAACTACGATGTTATGATCTACGATACATACCCACTAGGGAGTGTCTTTCAGGGTCCATTTACCCCCGGATCTCTGTACAACTTTTCTGTTAGTGCGAGCCCTTACACATGGTACTATGTGGTTTCGGATGCGGCTGGGAACGAGGATAACTGCACTATAGAGATCAATGTTGTATCAGTAGGTAAGAGGTTTTTTTCCTGACTCATTGCCACTGCTACTGCTCATATTCTTTTTCTTATTAAATACATTTACAGCTTCAATGTCGCCATGAGTCCACAAGTCGTAAAAAAAAATACTTTAATGTAGGCCATAGTTCCATACGTATCCTGTATTCAGGTTCAGATTTCTCACAGCTGTCGCATTGGTGGTAGTCTTGGTAAACATAGATACTCAATTGCGCCTTCGATGGGCTTTTGCGTAAAATGGCAGATGTATGACGCAGCGTTGTGGTACCGAAATTTCGGGCGAATGACTGGTTTCCGATTTTTGTTAATGTCTGTGGTACATGCGTGTTTAGATCATAGTTTCTCGGATCGAAGGTACATCAGCGACTGCGCGACAACGTTTGTTTTTTTTAATTTGCATTAGCAAGTTTGTGAAAATTTGGATACATCTGACCATAGAGTAGATGCCGCACACTGGTCAAGGGTACGTAAAAGAATGCCCACCCTGCAATTGGCTGATGCCAGCACAGCACACGATCAATGCAAAATAACTAAGAGACCCCATGTGATTGTAGTCTTCCCACTCCAGTGCACATTTAGGAGAAGTATGTGCGGGCTAGCAGACATAATTATAGCAACACGCATCACGCCCTCAATCGTTAGATCAATGTTGCAGTACTTTGGCAATAAATAATAAACGACGAAAAACAAAGGAACGTAGGGGTATAGGACAAACTACTCTTGCTATAAAAAAAAAATGACTAATAATTTTGTTCGCCGAATTAGTCTACAACATAAAGTGATATTTTTTTTTTCATTTCATTGTTTGTCCAAAGCTACCGTAAAGGTGGAAATCGTTTGTGTTGACCAGCAGATCACCCTGAGTTGTTCCTCTTTAAAGTTCATCAACGTGACTTACGCTTTGTATGGACGTGTTAGGACGTCCGATATGAACACTTGCACGGCTAATGGTGATGTTCAAGCCTGCGGTGATATGGCTTCCTCGCTGGAGTTAGTACAGAAGGAATGTCAGGGAAAGGCAGATTGTACCTTCAGTGCCGACAATACCTTCTTTGGTACTGACCCGTGTGTAGCAGTTTCGAAGTACCTCCGAGTTGAATATTTCTGCTCAAACCAAGGTAATCACTCGTGTATTCCTGCAATGTGTTGTGTTCTTTACCAAGACACTTTACTGCAGTTGTCTCTCTCTATCCAGAATATGAAGTGTAAATGGTACCTGTGAGGGTAGAGACCAGTTGAGTTTGTTTTTAAATTCAATAGGGGACGTTGAACAATAGAGGACAAAAGGGTCCACAATTGCCGAAAGTCCACAATTGACGATCGTGTACCAAGCATATGGGAGGTCTTCCTAAAAAGTGAAATTGTAAACAAAGCGAGACAATAGGGGTCCACGATTAAAAGTGTTTACACACTTGTGTGCGTTGATCTTGAGCTGCTGCAGAAAACTGGCCTCATATCTGATGATCAGGAGTATTGTATTGTATTGTATTGTATTGTTTTATTTCCATTTGTCACAAATTAATATAATACAAATTAAATTTGCGTAAATAGACGGGTTTTTTTCATCTAGACGATAATAGTTAGAAATTCTGTGAAATCTAGTCACTGTCCTAATTTTGCTCAATACGATATGCGCAATATTATACATGAATCCGTATTTTATACAGACCGTATTTGACGCTACACCAGAGTTGCCTGATATTTGTTTTTGGGGGGAGGCGGTATTTCATGAGTGGTTGGTTGTTTTTGTTCTTTCCTCCTTGGAGGTATCATCGTTTGCTGCTTCCCAGCATCGTTAATTTCGGCGCAATCTCTGGCTACATGGCGAATACGATCTTCAGACTTCTGATTACCGCTCTTATTGAACGAAGATATTTGACGATTGGGAAACCGCCAACATAGGGCTGGAGAGCTCAGTCGATGTGCACCGTTAAACTATTCCAGAGTTCGTAGGTTCAATCCAATACAATTTCTTTTTTCGTTTTTTTCAGGGACCGTGGAGCAGTGTGAAAATAACGACGTATCAATCGTTTGTGACGACGTTAATACAATCGATGTGTTGTATGCTTTATACGGACGGATTGGCATGGGTGTGGATGATGATATTTGCCCGGCTGGGATCCTCAATTCTTGCGGTGATGAAACTACGTCACTAGAAAATGTGAAGAGCCGGTGCCAAGGAATGTCAACGTGCACTTTCACTGCTAGTAACGCTAACTTCGGTGGTGATCCATGCAATGGAGTTGGGAAGTATCTTCGTGCTGATTTCCAATGCAAAGGTAGTGTTACTTCTTACAATTCTGGCGATTCACAATACAGTGCGCCACCAAGAGTTTGCCACGGAGAGTTAATTTTTTCAAGTGAATTGTGGGATATGGTGTGCAAATTCGCAGCGACATTTGGAATTGTTCGTTTTTGTCCGGTTAGTAGTTTCGTTTGCGAATGATTCGAGTATCTGTTTGCCTTTTTTTTCATTAATATGGTGTTGTTTGTAAGGTGACAGATCACTATGCCCCAATCTATAACAAATCAGCTGAAGTTGTCTACTGACACTCATATAAATGAGTCATGTTTTGTCGACCGTAAACTTCAGAAAATGGACTCTCCATGGCAAAATATTGGTGGCGCACTGCATTGTGAATCGTCCGAATTATCTTTATATTCTTTAGATTTCCCCTCCACTCGTCATCAAATGTATTTGTTGGTGGGGGGCGAGCGATTCAACTGACACGTGTTACTCATAGACCAATATTTTTTTTAACTGTGGTCACGTTTCGGCAAACTGTTCTCTTCTGCACAGAATGTGTGTGCTGGAGGACTCGAGTAGTCCGAGTCCATACTCGAGTCCCGATTTTCAAAGACTCGGACTCGGACTCGGATAGTGGGAACTCGGACTCGGACTCAGACTCGAACAATAAGGACTCGACTATCTTGATGACTCGGGCCCAATCCAGACAAAAAAAATCACAGATTTTTACCTATAACTTTACTGCATTTTCATTTTACGAAGACGTAGTTTTTAGTTTTCAAGCCTTTGGTAACGTGTCGGAGGTCACTCCAAACGCGCCGCCTCGCCTACGTACGTAGCTAACCCTACGTGACGTGAGTACGGTCCGCATTGTGTGATACAGATACATGTGCTTGGTGTAGGCACGGACGTATAGTGTACCTACGTCCGCGAGTGTGAGAGCCTGACGGAAGACATTTGCAAAACGATGTGTGAATTAGCTAAAGTTCTTGTCGACTGCCGAGGCTTCTGACTTACCTCTCCATACCACATATCATGTCGGTGCTTTCCCGAGTGATCAGGTATAAATTACCAATCACAAGGAGTATTCGTGCCACAAAACGGGCAAGAAGAGACATTTTGCAAACTGTAAATTTTGCAAGGCCACAATTTCTGAAATTAGTGGAACTACCTCCAACTTCACCCGTCATCTGCAGCATGTACACAAAGTCCAGAAAGCTTAAGAAACTTCGTAAATAAATGATGGGACAGATTCAGTTGCGGGGGTACATTTTATTTTATTTTTTCCCTCAAAAAATGTTGAACCGTTTGTGGTGTGCATTTATAAAATTCGGTGAAATATTAAAACAGATCAAAATTGATCAAAACTTTGTCCTAGTGTGTAATATTTGTGAATTGTGTTAGTGTATTGGTGTCGATCAGAACACTACTTAAGATTCATAAAAAGACTCGGACTCGGACTAGGACTCGGAGACAAGGACTCGGACTCGGGCTCGGACTCAGATACCAAGGACTCGGACTCGGACTCTGACTTAGATACCAAGGACTCGGACTCGGACTCGGACTCAGATACCAAGGACTCGGACTCGGGCTCGGACTCAGATACCTCGGACTCGGACTGGGATACCAATGACTCGGATGGGGTAGACTCGACTACAGCACTGTTATTGACAATGTCTAGCAATTGAAGTTACCAAATAAAACCCAACATTTACCACAGCCATCCTAACGGAAATGTATTTGCCATGCCCACTGCACAAGCCCAATGTACAGCATCACCTGAAGTAATAGCGACACTAGCTATGGAACAGCGAATCTTGAACTCTTTGGGGGTTTTTTTGTCCAACCATAAATAATATGTGTTTTTAATGCAGGCTGATATATGCATTCAGATTCACAATCGATATCTTCCCATTTCCAAAATGAGTGTTTTGCACCGTGGTGACAATCTGATGTGCACTTGTTGCGTATTTGCATTTCACATTCATTTTGAAACATACCTTTGCTTTATATTTTTTTCACCATTTGACTACAGACCAGGATCCTCCGTCCATCGTGTGTCCATCCAACGTAAATTTCTACATCAACAATGATGAATCGTTTGCTTCCCAGCCATTTCCTACCAACTACAATGCTTCTGACAACTCTGGAAGTTACGATGTTATGATCTACGATACATACCCACTAGGGAGTGTCTTTCAGGGTCCATTCACCCCCGGATCTCTGTACAGCTTTTCCGTCAGTGCCAGCCCTTACAAGTGGTACTATGTGGCTTCGGATGCAGCTGGGAACGAGGATAGCTGCACTATACAGATAAATGTCGTACCAGTAGGTAAGAGGTTGTGCTAGACTCATTGCCATTACCAAAGACTGCTACAGCTCATATTCTTGGTCTCATTGGATAAATTGAGATCTTTAAAGTCGACATGAGTCTACTACTGGTATAAAAAATGCAAATACTTTATTAATGCCCACAGTTCAAGCCATGCCTTGCATGCAACTTTAGAATTCCTACAGTTCTGGCATTTGAGCTAGGCTTTGTTTAGAGAGGTAGTCATATAGCGCCTACAATTTGCGTATACGTAAAATGGCTGTTATAGGACGCTTTGTTTTTCTACCGAAATTTCGGGCCAGTGGCCCGTTTAGGTTTTTTTTAGTTGTCGGGCACAACCCGACCACTCTCTATTATTGTTACGATTAATCTTTCTTTTTGTTTCCGTACAGCACGTTTCCGCAGGTTTTATCCTTAAAGGTTTATGATACGAACTTGTAACTTTCAATATATATCGACCATCATCCTAAGTGGTGCATATTACTCTGCCGTCATTATGACGTCATCGGGTGTCAAATTACAAAAGATTTTCGTTTTAAAAATGACGATCTTCTGTCACCTATAACTCTCGAACAAAATGATCAATCATGTTCCAACCTTGTAATCAGATAGACCATTAATTGATAAACATTTATGTTCGTACGTGAACTTGCTTGATTTTGTCTTCCGCTTCTACATGAAGGTCAAAGTTAGGTGAATTCAAAATGTAGACATTAGCCTTAAATTAAAACAAAGCACAGTTTCTTCCAAACGGTTCACGCTATGGTCGTAAAACCTAGTGTGAACTTGAACCATGTTACGAAGATGTTATAAATTTTGTTACTTCATCATGACGTCATCAGGTATCAAATTACCAGCAATTTGATGGCACGATTTGACGAAATAGTTTGACCTATATCTCTTGAACTAAATAGAGTATCGTGTTCATTTTTTCGTGAGGTTGTAGACTATACCGAGAGCAACATTTCTTATTCCCGGGGGGAAAAAACTGCTTGACCTTCACTTCCGGTGTTGTAAGGTTTCATAATCATGACGTCATCAGACCGGAAATTACTGTAGGGAGAATTCAACAATGATCATTTTATTTTTTGATTTCTCATGATTTGAGTCTCATGATTTTGTTTTTTGCCCAAAAATGACATCTGTTACACTTAATATTGGCCTTTGCTTCCAATTACTGTAACGTCATCAAACCGGAAGATTGTTGTTATTATTACATACATTTAATTTTCATATTTCCACTGCGTTATTTTTACTTAATGATAAACAAGAATCCCCCTTTCCTTTTTTGACTGATGACGTCATCAAACCGGAAATATATTGTACGTGTACAAAAAAAAATTAATTGAAATTTATCATACCCTAAAAGACGCATTCCTTTGGTACAAAATAATTGGTACTGAAAATGTTGATGTTCTTGATCCTTTTTTTCTGACATAAACATATTCATAACCTAAATTGACAATGTCTAATGGCATTGTCTGCCCGACCACTCTGCATTTGTAAAAAAACGCGAACTTCTAGTTTGTTTTGGGGGTTTTGTTTTTTTAAAGATGTCTATGATATGTGCCCGTTTGCATGTATATCTTTCTGCGGACTGGCAAAGTCATAACCGTATAATATGCTTGCGGGAAACATATTACGTGAACACATTTTCTTCTTCAAGTCCTACTAATCGATAACATACAAAAGTTTTCTTTTGGGGGTCATGGCTCTGGAGGTATATATTTGCACCCCTAACAAAAATTAGTCGCAAATCGACCTCTATCGTTAGACAAGTTTTGCGTATATTTTGACGATTAAAAAACGCGGCGGAACAAAGAGACGTTTGGGACAAAGTACTGTTGCTGAAGAATGGCTGCAAACTTTATGCGCCGAATTAGTCTACAACATAAAATAATTCGTGGGTTTTTTTCAATTGTTTTTCTCAATAGCTACAGTAAAGGTGGAAATCGTTTGCGTTGACCAGCAGATCACCCTGAGTTGTTCCTCTTTAAAGTTCATCAACGTGACTTACGCTTTGTATGGACGTGTTGGGACGTCCGATATGAACACCTGCACGGCTAATGGTGCTGTTCAAGCCTGCGGTGATATAGCTTCGTCGCTGGAGTTAGTACAGAAGGAATGTCAGGGAAAGGCGGATTGTACCTTCAGTGCCGACAATACCTTCTTTGGTACTGACCCGTGTGTAGCAGTATCGAAGTACCTCCGAGTTGAATATTTCTGCTCAAACCAAGGTAATCACTCGTGTATTCCTGCAATGTGTTGTGTTCTTTACTGCAGTTGTCTCTCTCTATCCAGAATATGAAGTGTAAATGGTACCTGTGAGGGTAGAGACCAGTTGAGTTTGTTTGAACATTAAATAAGGGACGTTGAACAATAGAGGACAAAAGGGTCCACAATTGCCGAAGGTCCACAATTGACGATCGTGTACCAAACATATGGGACGTCTTCCTAAAAAAGTGAAATTGTAAACAAAAGCGAGACAATAGGTGTCCACCTTTAAAAGTATTTACACACTTGTGTGCGTTGATCTTGATCTGCTGCAGAAAACTGGTCTCATAGTCTGATGATCAGGAGTAATAATTGTGGAGCGGTTTGAGATCGTTGGTAAATTAAAGTTGTGATACATATGTTTTTTCAGCTAGACGATAACAGTTAGCAATTCTGTGAAATCTAGTCACTGTTCTAATTTTGCTCAATAACACATGCACAATACAATACATGAGTCCGTATTTTATACACACCGTATTTGACGCTACACCAGAGTTGCCTGCTATTTGTTTTGAGGGGGAGGCGGTATTTCATGAGCGGTTGGTTGTTTTTGTTCTTTCCTCCTTGGAGGTATCATCGTTTCTTGCTTCCCAGCATCGTCAATTTCGGCGCAATCTCTAGCTACATGGCAAATGCGATCTTCAGGCTTCTGATTACCGCTCTAATTGAACGAAGACATTTGACGATTGGGGAACCGCCAACATAGGGCTGGAGAGCTCAGTCGATGTGCACCTTTAAACTATTCCAGAGTTCGTAGGTTCCATCCAATACAATTTCTTCTTTCTTTTTTTCAGGGACCGTGGAGCAGTGTGAAAATAACGACGTATCAATCGTTTGTGACGACGTTAAAACAATCGATGTGTTATATGCTTTATACGGACGGATTGGCATGGGTGTGGATGATGATATTTGCCCGGCTGGGATCCTCAATTCTTGCGGTGATGAAACTACGTCACTAGAAAATGTGAAGAGCCGTTGCCAAGGAATGCCAACGTGCACTTTCACTGCTAGTAACGCTAACTTCGGTGGTGATCCATGCGGTGGAACTGGGAAGTATCTTCGTGCTTACTTTACATGCAAAGGTGCGGTTATCTTTTTGCAACTCTCTGTCAATATTTTTCCATTCTTCATATTTTTCAGGGGGGGGGGGGAGGAGGGGGAAATTCGAGTGACGAAATGTCTTACGTGTAGACCATGTCTACAAACGTGATGTTGCTGTCACCTGGGTGCAAACTGTTCTCTTCTGCACCGAATGTGTATGTCCTCGATGTAATTGGTATTAAAGTGTTAACATAAACTGGGTCAGATTTACCATTTTTAATTTATCCAAGATCACAATTGAAGTTCACGCTCAAACCAAATCAAACCCAAAATTTACCACAGGCCTCCTAATGTAAATTTATGTTTCATACCCACTGCTCAAACCCTATGAACATTTTTTTATCCTGATGTTAAAGCAACATTATCTATGGAATATGCGATTCGTGAATCTCTTATTTTATTTCTAGCCATAAAGATTGTGTGTTTTAAAATTCAGACATATATATGCATTTGGATTCACAATTGATTTCTTCCCCTTTCCAAATAGAGTGTGTTGCGCCGTGGTGACAATCTGATGTGCACTTGTTGCTTATTTGTATTTCACATTCATTTTGAATCATACCTTTGCTTTATATTCTTTCACCATTTGACTACAGACCAGGATCCTCCGTCCATCGTGTGTCCATCCAACGTAAATTTCTACATCAACAATGATGAATCGTTTGCTTCCCAGCCATTTCCTACCAACTACAATGCTTCTGACAACTCTGAAAACTACGATGTTATGATCTACGATACATACCCACTAGGGAGTGTCTTTCAGGGTCCATTTCCCCCCGGATCTCTGTACAACTTTTCTGTTAGTGCGAGCCCTTACACGTGGTACTATGTGGTTTCGGATGCGGCTGGGAACGAGGATAACTGCACTATAGAGATCAATGTTATATCAGTAGGTAAGAGGTTTTTTTCCTGACTCATTGCCACTGCTACTGCTCATATTCTTTTTCTTATTAAATACATTTACAGCTTCAATGTCGCCATGAGTCCACAAGTCGTAAAAACAAAAATACTTTAATGTAGGCCATAGTTCCATACGTATCCTGTATTCAGGTTCAGATTTCTCACAGCTGTCGCATTGGTGGTAGTCTTGGTAAACATAGATACTCAATTGCGCCTTCGATGGGCTTTTGCGTAAAAAGGCAGATGTATGACGCAGCGTTGTGGTACCGAAATTTCGGGCGAATGACTGGTTTTCGATTTTTGTTAATGTCTGTGGTACATGCGTGTTTAGATCATAGTTTCTCGGAACGAAGGTACATCAACGACTGCGCGACAACGTTTTTTTTTAATTCGCATTAGCAAGTTTGTGAAAATTTGGATACATCTGACCATAGAGTAGATGCCGCACACTGGTCAAGGGTACGTAAAAGAATGCCCACCCTGTAATTGGCTGATGCAAGCACAGCACATGATCAATGCAAAATAACTAAGAGACCCCATGTGATTGTAGTCTTCCCACTCCAGTGCACATTTAGGAGAAGTACGTGCGGGCTAGCAAACATAATTATAGCAACACGCATCACGCCCTCAATCGTTAGATCAATGTTGCAGTACTTTGGCAATAAATAAACGACGAAAAACAAAGAAACGTAGGGGTATAGGACAAACTACTCTTGCTATAAAAAAAAATGACTAATAATTTTGTTCGCCGAATTAGTCTACAACATAAAGTGATATTTTTTTTTCATTTCATTGTTTGTCCAAAGCTACCGTAAAGGTGGAAATCGTTTGTGTTGACCAGCAGATCACCCTGAGTTGTTCCTCTTTAAAGTTCATCAACGTGACTTACGCAAAAAGAAACATTAGTCGCAAATCGCCCTCTATCGTAAGACAAGTTTTGCGTATATTTTGACGATTAAAAAAACGCGGCGGAACAAAGAGACGTTTGGGACAAAGTACTGTTGCTGAAGAATGGCTTCAAACTTTATGCGCCGAATTAGTCTACAACATAAAATAATTCGTGGGTTTTTTTCAATTGTTTTTCTCAATAGCTACAGTAAAGGTGGAAATCGTTTGCGTTGACCAGCAGATCACCCTGAGTTGTTCCTCTTTAAAGTTCATCAACGTGACTTACGCAAAAAGAAACATTAGTCGCAAATCGCCCTCTATCGTAAGACAAGTTTTGCGTATATTTTGACGATTAAAAAAACGCGGCGGAACAAAGAGACGTTTGGGACAAAGTACTGTTGCTGAAGAATGGCTTCAAACTTTATGCGCCGAATTAGTCTACAACATAAAATAATTCGTGGGTTTTTTTCAATTGTTTTTCTCAATAGCTACAGTAAAGGTGGAAATCGTTTGCGTTGACCAGCAGATCACCCTGAGTTGTTCCTCTTTAAAGTTCATCAACGTGACTTACGCTTTGTATGGACGTGTTGGGACGTCCGATATGAACACCTGCACGGCTAATGGTGCTGTTCAAGCCTGCGGTGATATAGCTTCGTCGCTGGAGTTAGTACAGAAGGAATGTCAGGGAAAGGCGGATTGTACCTTCAGTGCCGACAATACCTTCTTTGGTACTGACCCGTGTGTAGCAGTATCGAAGTACCTCCGAGTTGAATATTTCTGCTCAAACCAAGGTAATCACTCGTGTATTCCTGCAATGTGTTGTGTTCTTTACCAAGACACTTTACTGCAGTTACCTCTCTCTATCCAGAATATGAAGTGTAAATGGTACCTGTGAGGGTAGAGACCAGTTGATTTTTTTTTTAATTCAATTGGGGACGTTGAACAATAGAGGACAAAAGGGTCCACAATTGCCGAAAGTCCACAATTGACGATCGTGTACCAAGCACATGGGAGGTCTTCCTAAAAAGTGAAATTGTAAACAAAGCGAGACAATAGGGGTCCACGATTAAAAGTGTTTACACACTTGTGTGCGTTGATCTTGAGCTGCTGCAGAAAACTGGCCTCATATCTGCTGATCAGGAGTAATATTTGTGAAGAGGTTTGAGATCGTTGGTAAATTAAAGTTGCGATAAATAGACGGGTTTTTTCATCTAGACGATAACAGTTAGAAATTCTGTGAAATCTAGTCACTGTCCTAATTTTGCTGAATACGACATGCGCAATACAATACATGAATCCGTATTTTATACAGACCGTATTTGACGCTACACCAGAGTTGCCTGATATTTGTTTTTTGGGGGAGGCGGTATTTCATGAGTGGTTGGTTGTTTTTGTTCTTTCCTCCTTGGAGGTATCATCGTTTGCTGCTTCCCAGCATCGTCAATTTCGGCGCAATCTCTGGCTACATGGCGGATACGATCTTCAGGCTTCTGATTACCGCTCTTATTGAACGAAGATATTTGACGATTGGGAAACCGCCAACATAGGGCTGGAGAGCTCAGTCGATGTGCACCGTTAAACTATTCCAGAGTTCGTAGGTTCAATCCAATACAATTTCTTTTTTCGTTTTTTTCAGGGACCGTGGAGCAGTGTGAAAATAACGTCGTATCAATCGTTTGTGACGACGTTAATACAATCGATGTGTTATATGCTTTATACGGACGGATTGGCATGGGTGTGGATGATGATATTTGCCCGGCTGGCATCCTCAATTCTTGCGGTGATGAAACTACGTCACTAGAAAATGTGAAGAGCCGGTGCCAAGGAATGTCAACGTGCACTTTCACTGCTAGTAACGCTAACTTCGGTGGTGATCCATGCAATGGAGTTGGGAAGTATCTTCGTGCTGATTTCCAATGCAAAGGTAGTGTTCTTCTTACAATTCTGGCGATTCACAATACAGTGCGCCACCAAGAGTTTGCCACGGAGAGTTAATTTTTCAAGTGCATTGTGGGATATGGTGTTCAAATTCGCAGCGCGGGACATTTGGAATTGTTCGGTTTTTTTCCGGTTAGTAGTTTCGTTTGCGAATGATTCGAGTATAAGTTTGATTTTTTTCCATTAATATGGTGTTGTTTGTTAGGTGACAGATCACTATGCCCCAATCTATAACAAATCAGCTGAAGTTGTCTACTGACACTCATATAAATGGGTCATGTTTTGTCGACCGTAAACTTCAGAAAATGGACTCTCCATGGCAAAATATTGGTGGCGCACTGCATTGTGAATCGCCCGAATTATCTTTATATTCTTTAGATTTCCCCTCCACTCGTCATCAAATGTATTTGTTAGTGGGGGCGAGCGATTCAACTGACACGTGTTACTCATAGACCAATATTTTTTTTAACTGTGGTCACGTTTCGGCAAACTGTTCTCTTCTGCACAGAATGTGTGTGCTGGAGGACTCGAGTAGTCCGAGTCCATACTCGAGTCCCGATTTTCAAAGACTCGGACTCGGACTCGGATAGTGGGAACTCGGACTCGGACTCGGACTCGAACAATGAGGACTCGACTATCTTGATGACTCGGGCCAAATCCAGACAAAAAAATCACAGATTTTTACCTATAACTTTACTGCATTTTCATTTTACGAAGACGTAGTTTTTAGTTTTCAAGCCTTTGATAACGTGTCGGAGGTCACTCCAAACGCGCCGCCTCGCCTACGTACGTAGCTAACCCTACGTGACGTGAGTACGGTCCGCATTGTGTGATACAGATACATGTGCTTGGTGTAGGCACGGACGTATAGTGTACCTACGTCCGCGAGTGTGAGAGCCTGACGGAAGACATTTGCAAAACGATGTGTGAATTAGCTAAAGCTCTTGTCGACTGCCGAGGTTTCTGACTTACCTCTCCATACCACAGATCATGTCGGTGCTTTCCCGAGTGATCAGGTATAAATTACCAATCACAAGGAGTATTTGTGCCACAAAATGGGCAAGAAGAGACATTTTGCAAACTGTAAATTTTGCAAAGCCACGATTTCTGAAATTAGTGGAACTACCTCCAACTTCACCCGTCATCTGCAGCATGTACACAAAGTCCAGTAAGCTTTAGAAACTACGTAAATAAATGATGGGACAGATCCAGTTGCGGGGGTACATTTTATTTTATTTTTTCCCTCAAAAAATGTTGAACCGTTTGTGGTGTGCGTTTATAAAATTCGGTGAAATATTAAAACAGATCAAAATTGATCAAAACTTTGTCCTAGTGTGTAATATTTGTGAATTGTGTTAGTGTATTGGTGTCGATCAGAACACTACTTAAGATTCATAAAAAGACTCGGACTCGGACTAGGACTCGGAGACAAGGACTCGGACTCGGGCTCGGACTCAGATACCAAGGACTCGGACTCGGACTCGGACTTAGATACCAAGGACTCGGACTCGGACTCGGACTCAGATACCAAGGACTCGGACTCGGACTCGGACTCAGATACCAAGGACTCGGACTCGGGCTCGGACTCAGATACCTCGGACTCGGACTCGGATACCAATGACTCGGATGGGGTAGACTCGACTACAGCACTGTTATTGACAATGTCTAGCAATTGAAGTTACCAAATAAAACCCAACATTTACCAAAGCCATCCTAACGGAAATGTATTTGCCATGCCCACTGCACAAACCCAATGTACAGCATCACCTGAAGTTATAGCGACACTAGCTATGGAACAGCGAATCTTGAACTCTTTGGGGGGGTTTTTTGTCCAACCATAAATAATATGTGTTTTTAATGCAGGCTGATATATGCATTCAGATTCACAATCGATATCTTCCCATTTCCAAAATGAGTGTGTTGCACCGTGGTGACAATCTGATGTGCACTTGTTGCATATTTGCATTTCACATTCATTTTGAAACATACCTTTGCTTGATATTTTTTTCACCATTTGACTACAGACCAGGATCCTCCGTCCATCGTGTGTCCATCCAACGTAAATTTCTACATCAACAATGATGAATCGTTTGCTTCCCAGCCATTTCCTACCAACTACAATGCTTCTGACAACTCTGGAAGTTACGATGTCATGATCTACGATACATACCCACTAGGGAGTGTCTTTCAGGGTCCATTCACCCCCGGATCTCTGTACAGCTTTTCCGTCAGTGCCAGCCCTTACAAGTGGTATTATGTGGCTTCGGATGCAGCTGGGAACGAGGATAGCTGCACTATACAGATAAATGTCGTACCAGTAGGTAAGAGGTTGTGCTAGACTCATTGCCATTACCAAAGACTGCTACAGCTCATATTCTTGGTCTCATTGGATAAATTGAGATCTTTAAAGTCGACATGAGTCTACTACTGGTATAAAAAATGCAAATACTTTATTAATGCCCACAGTTCAAGCCATGCCTTGCATGCAAGTTTAGAATTCCTACAGTTCTGGCATTTGAGCTAGGCTTTGTTTAGAGAGGTAGTCATATAGCGCCTACAATTTGCGTATACGTAAAATGGCTATTATAGGACGCTTTGTTTTTCTACCGAAATTTCGGGCCAGTGGCCCGTTTAGGTTTTTTTTAGTTGTCGGGCACAACCCGACCACTCTCTATTATTGTTACGATTAATCTTTCTTTTTGTTTCCGTACAGCACGTTTCCGCAGGTTTTATCCTTAAAGGTTTATGATACGAACTTGTAACTTTCAATATATATCGACCATCATCCTAAGTGGTGCATATTACTCTGCCGTCATTATGACGTCATCGGGTGTCAAATTACAAAAGATTTTCGTTTTAAAAATGACTATCTTCTGTCACCTATAACTCTCGAACAACATGATCAATCATGTCCAACCTTGTAATCAGATAGACCATTAATTGATAAACATTTATGTTTGTACGTGAACTTGCTTGACCTTGTCTTCCGCTTCTACATGAAGGTCAAAGTTAGGTGAATTCAAAATGTAGACATTAGCCTTAACTTAAAACAAAGCACAGTTTCTTCCAAACGGTTCACGCTATGGTCGTAAAACCTAGTGTGAACTTGAACCATGTTACGAAGATGTTATAAATTTTGTTACTTCATCATGACGTCATCAGGTATCAAATTACCAGCGATTTGATGGCACGATTTGACAAAATAGTTTGACCTATATCTCTTGAACTAAATAGAGTATCGTGTTCATTTTTTCGTGAGATTGTAGACTATACCGAGAGCAACATTTCTTATTCCCGGGGGAAAAAACTGCTTGACCTTCACTTCCGGTGTTGTAAGGTTTCATAATCATGACGTCATCAGACCGGAAATTACTGTAGGGAGAATTCAACAATGATCATTTTATTTTTTGATTTCTCAAGATTTGAGTCTCATGATTTTGTTTTTTGCCCAAAAATGACATCTGTTACACTTAATATTGGCCTTTGCTTCCAATTACTGTAACGTCATCAAACCGGAAGATTATTGTTATTATTACATACATTTAATTTTCACATTTCCACTGCGTTATTTTTACTTAATGATAAACAAGAATCCCCCTTTCCTTTTTTGACTGATGACGTCATCAAACCGGAAATATATTGTACGTGTACAAAACAATTTAATTGAAATTTATCATACCCTAAAAGACGCATTCCATTGGTACAAAATAATTGGTACTGGAAATGTAGATGTTCTTGATCCTTTTTTCTGACATAAACATATTCATAACTTAAATGGACAATGTCTAATGGCATTGTCTGCCCGACCACTCTGCGTTTGTAAAAAAACGCGAACTTCTAGTTTGTTTTTGGGGGTTTTGTTTTTTTAAAGATGTCTATGATATGTGCCCGTTTGCATGTATATCTTTCTGTGGACTGGCAAAGTCATAACCGTATAATATGCTTGCGGGAAACATATTACGCAGTGTTGGAGCAAAGGATTTGATCCTCAAGGCCAAGGCCAAGGCCAAGGCTTTGACCCTCGAGGCCAAGGCCAAGGCCAAGGCTTTGACCCTCAAGCCTCGAGGCCAAGGCCAAGGCTTAACCCTCAAGGCCAAGGCCAAGGCCAAGGCCCTGTTTAATGAAATGACCACTGATATAGAACTTATTATAGTCACATGAGTGACACATCATTACACAAGGGCGGATCCATAACACAATTTGGGGGCAGGGGGGGAGGGCAAAGAAATTTTGGTCCCGCCAAAAAAAGTGGGTCAAAAAATTACGGCTTGGGCTTCGGGGCCGCTTAAGGGCCCCGAAATTTTTTGGATTCGAGATGCTCTGTGGTGCGATTTGAGGCAATTTCTGACCATTTTAACCGATGTTTTTTGAGGAAAAGATGGTGGTGTACTCATTGCCTGACTTTATTACGACGTCACATAAAAAAAAATGGTTTTGTGGGTTTTTTTTGGGGGGGGGCATGGCCCCTTTTGGCCCCCCTGGATCCGCCCTTATCATCACGAATTGCTCGTTACGAAGAACAACATTTCTTTAATTGCAATCAACATGCTCGCATAGGCCTACACCGTTTTATGACTGCACTGTATCTATTAAAGTATACGTTCAGGTATTCAATATGGTTTAACCAAACAAAATAATGATTTACTTCTATATTGACACACAATTCTCCCAAGTGTAACAAAAGGGGGATCCAAGAAACTGATTTGGGAAATTTTTATTTGCTGGCCCAACATGGTCAGTAATATCAGCATTATCTAAAACAGATACATGCAAATCTTTAGCACTTATCAGGGAGACATATACAACCAATCAGATCTATTCCATAGTTATATGCAATTAAAGTGATCATCTCATTAGCCCCACAAGTGTACGGAATATTTTTGCAGCAACAAAATGTGATGCTACAAAAGTGGAAATGTGCCCAACACACAAATCTATAGGGTTCTTCCCTCCTCCATGGTAATACGATCAAAATGGTAACAGCAACATTTCGAACAGATTTATCTGGAAAATGCAAAAATCTATGGGCCTTGAAGAGCCTTGACTCAAAATTGCAAGGCCCTGAACCCTCAAGGCCAAGGCCAAGGCCAAGGCTTTTGCCCTCAAGCCTCGAGGCCAAGGCCAAGGCCCTAAAATCCAGCCTTAAGGCAGCCTTAAGGCCAAGGCCCAGCATCAAGGCACTACATCACTGATATTACGTGAATACATTTTCTTCTTCAAGTCCTACTAATCGATAACATACAAAAGTTTTCTTTCGGGGGTCATGGCTCTGGAGGTATATATTTGCACCCCTAGCAAAAAGAAACATTAGTCGCAAATCGCCCTCTATCGTAAGACAAGTTTTGCGTATATTTTGACGATTAAAAAAACGCGGCGGAACAAAGAGACGTTTGGGACAAAGTACTGTTGCTGAAGAATGGCTTCAAACTTTATGCGCCGAATTAGTCTACAACATAAAATAATTCGTGGGTTTTTTTCAATTGTTTTTCTCAATAGCTACAGTAAAGGTGGAAATCGTTTGCGTTGACCAGCAGATCACCCTGAGTTGTTCCTCTTTAAAGTTCATCAACGTGACTTACGCTTTGTATGGACGTGTTGGGACGTCCGATATGAACACCTGCACGGCTAATGGTGCTGTTCAAGCCTGCGGTGATATAGCTTCGTCGCTGGAGTTAGTACAGAAGGAATGTCAGGGAAAGGCGGATTGTACCTTCAGTGCCGACAATACCTTCTTTGGTACTGACCCGTGTGTAGCAGTTTCGAAGTACCTCCGAGTTGAATATTTCTGCTCAAACCAAGGTAATCACTCGTGTATTCCTGCAATGTGTTGTGTTCTTTACCAAGACACTTTACTGCAGTTGTCTCTCTCTATCCAGAATATGAAGTGTAAATGGTACCTGTGAGGGTAGAGACCAGTTGAGTTTGTTTGAACATTAAATAAGGGACGTTGAACAATAGAGGACAAAAGGGTCCACAATTGCCGAAGGTCCACAATTGGCGATCGTGTACCAAACATATGGGAGGTCTTCCTAAAAAATTGAAATTGTAAACAAAAGCGAGACAATAGGGGTCCACCATTAAAAGTATTTACACACTTGTGTGCGTTGATCTTGATCTGCTGCAGAAAACTGGTCTCATAGTCTGATGATCAGGAGTAATAATTGTGGAGCGGTTTGAGATCGTTGGTAAATTAAAGTTGTGATACATGTTTTTTTCAGCTAGACGATAACAGTTAGCAATTCTGTGAAATCTAATCACTGTTCTAATTTTGCTCAATAACACATGCACAATACAATACATGAGTCCGTATTTTATACACACCGTATTTGACGCTACACCAGAGTTGCCTGATATTTGTTTTGAGGGGGAGGCGGTATTTCATGAGCGGTTGGTTGTTTTTGTTCTTTCCTCCTTGGAGGTATCATCGTTTGCTGCTTCCCAGCATCGTCAATTTCGGCGCAATCTCTAGCTACATGGCGATACGATCTTCAGGCTTCTGATTACCGCTCTAATTGAACGAAGACATTTGACGATTGGGGAACCGCCAACATAGGGCTGGAGAGCTCAGTCGATGTGCACCTTTAAACTATTCCAGAGTTCGTAGGTTCAATCCAATACAATTTCTTTTTTCGTTTTTTCAGGGACCGTGGAGCAGTGTGAAAATAACGACATATCAATCGTTTGTGACGACGTTAATACAATCGATGTGTTATATGCTTTATACGGACGGATTGGCATGGGTGTGGATGATGATATTTGCCCGGCTGGGATCCTCAATTCTTGCGGTGATGAAACTACGTCACTAGAAAATGTGAAGAGCCGGTGCCAAGGAATGCCAACGTGCACGTTCACTGCTAGTAACGCTAACTTCGGTGGTGATCCATGCGGTGGAACTGGGAAGTATCTTCGTGCTTACTTTACATGCAAAGGTGCGGTTATCTTTTTGCAACTCTCTGTCAATATTTTTCCATTCTTCATATTTTTCAGGGGGGGGGAGGAGGGGGAAATTCGAGTGACGAAATGTCTTACGTGTAGACCATGTCTACAAACGTGATGTTGCTGTCACCTGGGTGCAAACTGTTCTCTTCTGCACTGAATGTGTATGTCCTCGATGTAATTGGTATTAAAGTGTTAACATAAACTGGGTCAGATTTACCATTTTTAATTTATCCAAGATCACAATTGAAGTTCACGCTCAACCAAATCAAACCCAAAATTTACCACAGGCCTCCTAATGTAAATTTATGTTTCATACCCACTGCTCAAACCCTATGAACATTTTTTTAACCTGATGTTAAAGCAACATTATCTATGGAATAGCGATTCGTGAATCTCTTATTTTATTTCTAACCATAAAGATTGTGTGTTTTAAAATTCAGACATATATATGCATTTGGATTCACAATTGATTTCTTCCCCTTTCCAAATAGAGTGTGTTGCGCCGTGGTGACAATCTGATGTGCACTTGTTGCTTATTTGTATTTCACATTCATTTTGAATCATACCTTTGCTTTATATTCTTTCACCATTTGACTACAGACCAGGATCCTCCGTCCATCGTGTGTCCATCCAACGTAAATTTCTACATCAACAATGATGAATCGTTTGCTTCCATGCCATTTCCTACCAACTACAATGCTTCTGACAACTCTGAAAACTACGATGTTATGATCTACGATACATACCCACTAGGGAGTGTCTTTCAGGGTCCATTTACCCCCGGATCTCTGTACAACTTTTCTGTTAGTGCGAGCCTTTACACGTGGTACTATGTGGTTTCGGATGCGGCTGGGAACGAGGATAACTGCACTATGGAGATCAATGTTGTATCAGTAGGTAAGAGGTTTTTTCCTGACTCATTGCCACTGCTACTGCTCATATTCTTTTTCTTATTAAATACATTTACACCTTCAATGTCGCCATGAGTCCACAAGTCGTAAAAAAAATACTTTAATGTAGGCCATAGTTCGATACGTATCCTGTATTCAGGTTCAGATTTCTCACAGCTGTCGCATTGGTGGTAGTCTTGGTAAACATAGATACTCAATTGCGCCTTCGATGGGCTTTTGCGTAAAATGGCAGATGTATGACGCAGCGTTGTGGTACCGAAATTTCGGGCGAATGACTGGTTTCCGATTTTTGTTAATGTCTGTGGTACATGCGTGTTTAGATCATAGTTTCTCAGAACGAAGGTACATCAACGACTGCGCGACAACGTTTTTTTTTTAATTTGCATTAGCAAGTTTGTGAAAATTTGGATACATCTGACCATAGAGTAGATGCCGCACACTGGTCAAGGGTACGTAAAAGAATGCCCACCCTGCAATTGGCTGATGCCAGCACAGCACATGATCAATGCAAAATAACTAAGAGACCCCATGTGATTGTAGTCTTCCCACTCCAGTGCACATTTAGGAGAAGTACGTGCGGGCTAGCAAACATAATTATAGCAACACGCATCACGCCCTCAATCGTTAGATCAATGTTGCAGTACTTTGGCAATAAATAATAAACGACGAAAAACAAAGGAACGTAGGGGTATAGGACAAACTACTCTTGCCATAAAAAAAAAATGACTAATAATTTTGTTCGCCGAATTAGTCTAAGACATAAAGTGATATTTTTTTTTCATTTCATCGTTTGTCCAAAGCTACCGTAAAGGTGGAAATCGTTTGTGTTGACCAGCAGATCACCCTGAGTTGTTCCTCTTTAAAGTTCATCAACGTGACTTACGCTTTGTATGGACGTGTTGGGACGTCCGATATGAACACTTGCACGGCTAATGGTGCTGTTCAAGCCTGCGGTGATATAGCTTCCTCGCTGGAGTTAGTACAGAAGGAATGTCAGGGAAAGGCAGATTGTACCTTCAGTGCCGACAATACCTTCTTTGGTACTGACCCGTGTGTAGCAGTTTCGAAGTACCTCCGAGTTGAATATTTCTGCTCAAACCAAGGTAATCACTCGTGTATTCCTGCAATGTGTTATGTTCTTTACCAAGACACTTTACTGCAGTTACCTCTCTCTATCCAGAATATGAAGTGTAAATGGTACCTGTGAGGGTAGAGACCAGTTGAGTTTGTTTTTAAATTCAATAGGGGACGTTGAACAATAGAGGACAAAAGGGTCCACAATTGCCGAAAGTCCACAATTGACGATCGTGTACCAAGCATATGGGAGGTCTTCCTGAAAAGTGAAATTGTAAACAAAGCGAGACAATAGGGGTCCTCGATTAAAAGTGTTTACACACTTGTGTGCGTTGATCTTGAGCTGCTGCAGAAAACTGGCCTCATAATCTGATGATCAGGAGTAATATTTGTGAAGAGGTTTGAGATCGTTGGTAAATTAAAGTTGCGATAAATAGACGGGTTTTTTTCATCTAGACGATAACAGTTAGAAATTCTGTGAAATCTAGTCACTGTCCTAATTTTGCTCAATACGACATGCGCAATACAATACATGAATCCGTATTTTATACAGACCGTATTTGACGCTACACCAGAGTTGCCTGATATTTGTTTTTTGGGGGAGGCGGTATTTCATGAGTGGTTGGTTGTTTTTGTTCTTTCCTCCTTGGAGGTATCATCGTTTGCTGCTTCCCAGCATCGTCAATTTCGGCGCAATCTCTGGCTACATGGCGAATACGACCGTCAGGCTTCTGATTACCGCTCTTATTGAACGAAGATATTTGACGATTGGGAGACCGCCAACATAGGGCTGGAGAGCTCAGTCGATGTGCACCGTTAAACTATTCCAGAGTTCGTAGGTTCAATCCAATACAATTTCTTTTTTCGTTTTTTCAGGGACCGTGGAGCAGTGTGAAAATAACGACGTATCAATCGTTTGTGACGACGTTAATACAATCGATGTGTTATATGCTTTATACGGACGGATTGGCATGGGTGTGGATGATGATATTTGCCCGGCTGGGATCCTCAATTCTTGCGGTGATGAAACTACGTCACTAGAAAATGTGAAGAGCCGGTGCCAAGGAATGCCAACGTGCACTTTCACTGCTAGTAACGCTAACTTCGGTGGTGATCCATGCAATGGAGTTGGGAAGTATCTTCGTGCTGATTTCCAATGCAAAGGTAGTGTTACTTCTTACAATTCTGGCGATTCACAATACAGTGCGCCACCAAGAGTTTGCCACGGAGAGTTAATTTTTTCAAGTGCATTGTGGGATATGGTGTTCAAATTCGCAGCGCGGGACATTTGGAATTGTTCGTTTTTGTCCGGTTAGTAATTTCGTTTGCGAATGATTCGAGTATCTGTTTGCCTTTTTTTTCCATTAATATGGTGTTGTTTGTAAGGTGACAGATCACTCTGCCCCAATCTATAACAAATCAGCTGAAGTTGTCTACTGACACACATATAAATGGGTCATGTTTTGTCGACCGTAAACTTCAGAAAATGGACTCTCCATGGCAAAATATTGGTGGCGCACTGCATTGTGAATCGCCCGAATTATCTTTATATTCTTTAGATACCCCCTCCACTCGTCATCAAATGTATTTGTTGGTGGGGGGCGAGCGATTCAACTGACACGTGTTACTCATAGACCAATATTTTTTTTAACTGTGGTCACGTTTCGGCAAACTGTTCTCTTCTGCACAGAATGTGTGTGCTGGAGGACTCGAGTAGTCCGAGTCCATACTCGAGTCCCGATTTTCAAAGACTCGGACTCGGACTCGGATAGTGTGAACTCGGACTCGGACTCGACTATCTTGATGACTAGGGCCAAATCCACACAATAAAATCACAGATTTTTACCTATATTAAACTTTACTGCATTTTCATTTTACGAAGACGTAGTTTTTAGTTTTCAAGCCTTTGATAACGTGTCGGAGGTCACTCCAAACGCGCCGCCTCGCCTACGTACGTAGCTAACCCTACGTGACGTGAGTACGGTCCGCATTATGTGATACAGATACATGTGCTTGGTGTAGGCACGGACGTATAGTGTACCTACGTCCGCGAGTGTGAGAGCCTGACGGAAGACATTTGCAAAACGATGTGTGAATTAGCTAAAGTTCTTGTCGACTGCCGTGGCTTCTGACTTACCTCTCCATACCACAGATCATGTCGGTGCTTTTCCGAGTGATCAGGTATAAATTACCAATCACAAGGAGTATTCGTGCCACAAAACGGGCAAGAAGAGACATTTTGCAAACTGTAAATTTTGCAAAGCCACGATTTCTGAAATTAGTGGAACTACCTCCAACTTCACCCGTCATCTGCAGCATGTACACAAAGTCCAGTAAGCTTTAAAAACTACGTAAATAAATGATGGGACAGATCCAGTTGCGGGGGTACATTTAATTTTCTTTTTTCCCTCAAAAAATGTTGAACCGTTTGTGGTGTGCGTTTATAAAATTCGGTGAAATATTAAAACAGATCAAAATTGATCAAAACTTTGTCCTAGTGTGTAATATTTGTGAATTGTGTTAGTGTATTGGTGTCGATCAGAACACTACTTAAGATTCATAAAAAGACTCGGACTCGGACTTGGACTCGGAGACAAGGACTCGGACTCGGGCTCGGACTCAGATACTAAGGACTCGGACTCGGACTCGGACTTAGATCCAAAGGACTTGGACTCGGACTCGGACTCAGATACCAAGGACTCGGACTCGGACTCGGACTCAGATACCAAGGACTCGGACTCGGGCTCGGACTCAGATACCTCGGACTCGGACTCGGATACCAATGACTCGGATGGGGTAGACTCGACTACAGCACTGTTATTGACAATGTCTAGCAATTGAAGTTACCAAATAAAACCCAACATTTACCAAAGCCATCCTAACGGAAATGTATTTGCCATGCCCACTGCACAAGCCCAATGTACAGCATCACCTGAAGTAATAGCGACACTAGCTATGGAACAGCGAATCTTGAACTCTTTGGGGTTTTTTTTTGTCCAACCATAAATAATATGTGTTTTCAATGCAGGCTGATATATGCATTCAGATTCACAATCGATATCTTCCCATTTCCAAAATGAGTGTTTTGCACCGTGGTGACAATCTGATGTGCACTTGTTGCGTATTTGCATTTCACATTCATTTTGAAACATACCTTTGCTTGATATTTTTTTCACCATTTGACTACAGACCAGGATCCTCCGTCCATCGTGTGTCCATCCAACGTAAATTTCTACATCAACAATGATGAATCGTTTGCTTCCCAGCCATTTCCTACCAACTACAATGCTTCTGACAACTCTGGAAGTTACGATGTTATGATCTACGATACATACCCATTAGGGAGTGTCTTTCAGGGTCCATTCACCCCCGGATCTCTGTACAGCTTTTCCGTCAGTGCCAGCCCTTACAAGTGGTACTATGTGGCTTCGGATGCAGCTGGGAACGAGGATAGCTGCACTATACAGATAAATATCGTACCAGTAGGTAAGAGGTTGTGCTAGACTCATTGCCATTACCAAAGACTGCTACAGCTCATATTCTTGGTCTCATTGAATAAATTGAGATCTTTAAAGTCGACATGAGTCTACTACTGGTATAAAAAATGCAAATACTTTATTAATGCCCACAGTTCAAGCCATGCCTTGCATGCAAGTTTAGAATTCCTACAGTTCTGGCATTTGAGCTAGGCTTTGTTTAGAGAGGTAGTCATATAGCGCCTACAATTTGCGTATACGTAAAATGGCTATTATAGGACGCTTTGTTTTTCTACCGAAATTTCGGGCCAGTGGCCCGTTTAGCTTTTTTTTTAGTTGTCGGGCACAACCCGACCACTCTCTATTATTGTTACGATTAATCTTTCTTTTTGTTTCCGTACAGCACGTTTCCGCAGGTTTTATCCTTAAAGGTTTATGATACGAACTTGTAACTTTCAATATATCTTCTGTCACCTATGACTCTTGAACAAAATGATCAATCATGTTCCAACCTTGTAATCAGATAGACCATTAATTGATAAACATTTATGTTCGTACGTGAACTTGCTTGACCTTGTCTTCCACTTCTACATGAAGGTCAAAGTTAGGTGAATTCAAAATGTAGACATTAGCCTTAAATTAAAACAAAGCACAGTTTCTTCCAAACGGTTCACGCTATGGTCGTAAAACCTAGTGTGAACTTGAACCATGTTACGAAGATGTTATAAATTTTGTTACTTCATCATGACGTCATCAGGTATCAAATTACCAGCGATTTGATGGCACGATTTGACAAAATAGTTTGACCTATATCTCTTGAACTAAATAGAGTATCGTGTTCATTTTTTCGTGAGGTTGTAGACTATACCGAGAGCAACATTTCTTATTCCCGGGGGAAAAAACTGCTTGACCTTCACTTCCGGTGTTGTAAGGTTTCATAATCATGACGTCATCAGACCGGAAATTACTGTAGGGAGAATTCAACAATGATCATTTTATTTTTTGATTTCTCATGATTTGAGTCTCATGATTTTGTTTTTTGCCCAAAAATGACATCTGTTACACTTAATATTGGCCTTTGCTTCCAATTACTGTAACGTCATCAAACCGGAAGATTGTTGTTATTATTACATACATAATTTTCATATTTCCACTGCGTTATTTTTACTTAATGATAAACAAGAATCCCCCTTTCCTTTTTTGACTGATGACGTCATCAAACCGGAAATATATTGTACGTGTACAAAAAACATTTAATTGAAATTTATCATACCATAAAAGACGCATTCCTTTGGTACAAAATAATTGGTACTGAAAATGTTGATGTTCTTGATCCTTTTTTCTGACATAAACATATTCATAACCTAAATTGACAATGTCTAATGGCATTGTCTGCCCGACCACTCTGCGTTTGTAAAAAAAAAACCGCGAACTTCTAGTTTTTTGGGTGTTTTATTTTAAGATGTCTATGATATGTGCCCGTTTGCATGTATATCTTTCTGCGGACTGGCAAAGTCATAACCGTATAATATGCTTGCGGGAAACATATTACGTGAATACATTTTCTTCTTCAAGTCCTACTAATCGATAACATACAAAAATCTTCTCTTGGGGGTCATGGCTCTGGAGGTATATATTTGCACCCCTAACAAAAATTAGTCGCAAATCGACCTCTATCGTTAGACAAGTTTTGCGTATATTTTGACGATTAAAAAAACGCGGCGGAACAAAGGGACGTTTGGGACAAAGTACTGTTGCTGAAGAATGGCTTCAAACTTTATGCGCCGAATTAATCTATAACATAAAATGATTCGTGTTTTTTTCAATTGTTTTTCCCAATAGCTACAGTAAAGGTGGAAATCGTTTGCGTTGACCAGCAGATCACCCTGAGTTGTTCCTCTTTAAAGTTCATCAACGTGACTTACGCTTTGTATGGACGTGTTGGGACGTCCGATATGAACACCTGCACGGCTAATGGTGTTGTTCAAGCTTGCGGTGATATAGCTTCCTCGCTGGAGTTAGTACAGAAGGAATGTCAGGGAAAGGCAGATTGTACCTTCAGTGCCGACAATACCTTCTTTGGTACTGACCCGTGTCAATCAGTTTCGAAGTACCTCCGAGTTGAATATTTCTGCTCAAACCAAGGTAATCACGCCTGTATTCCTGCAAAGGCTTGTGTTGTTAACCAAGATACTGCAGTTTCCTCTCTCCGTCCAGTACATGAAGTCTCAACGGGTACCTGTGAGGGTAGAGACCAGTTTGCGTTTGTCCGTAGCTGCTTCAGAAACTGGTCTCGTGGCCTAATGAACAGGAGTAAAAATAGCGAAACTCTTTTTAGCTGTTGGGAAATAGCGCTATTGAAGCACCACGTTGTTACTTCCGATAATTATTTATGTTTTGTAGCTAGACGATAATAGTTTGGACTCCTGTGAAATCTGTTCTTATGTTACATTGAATGGACTATCGACCTCACACAAACCTTGATACTGTCCTAATTATGCTCAAGAAGTAAGTCCGTATTTCGCAGAGACAATATTTAACACTGCACGGTCATTGCCTCGTATTTTGGGGTATTTCACTGATTGGTTGATTGCCTTTTCCCCCGAGGTATCATCGTTTGTTGTTTCCAAATTTGCAACATTACTTATTCTGCTAGTATCTTCACTTTGGGCACAGTCCCTGGCTACTTGGCATATAACAGTTAATGGCTTCTTATTAGCGCCCTTGAACAATCGATGTGTACCGCTACATTGTTCTAGAGTTCGAAGGTTCAATCCCAGACAATTTATTTGTCCAACCTTTTATTTTGTTCAGGAAGCGGCGAGCATTGTGAAAGTGACCAGGTATCAATCGTGTGTGACGACATTAATACTATTGATGTGTTATATGCTTTATACGGACGGATTGGCATGGGTGTGGATGATGATATTTGCCCGGATGGGAACCTCAATTCTTGCGGTGATGAAACTACGTCGCTAGAAACTGTCAAGAGCCGCTGCCAAGAAATGTCAATGTGCACTTTCACAGTTAACAACGCAAACTTCGGTGGTGACCCATGCATTGGAATTGGGAAGTATCTGCGTGCTAACTTCCAATGTAAAGGTGCGGTTATTATCCCATTTTCCATTTGATATTAAATATATATCTTATATATGTTAGGCTGGGGGCAATTCTAGTGACTTACTAATGGATACATTATACAATTGTTTTACAAATCTGATGTTATAGTCACGTGATGCCAACTTCTGGCAAACTGTTCTTTTCTGCACTGAATGTGTACCTCTTGAATGTAAACGGGTTACAGCAGCTGTTTAAGATGTACAAGTTTATCAAGGGCCCTAATTTAAGTTAATGCTCATACCAAATAAAACTCGAATTCTACCAAAGCCATTCTAACGGAAATTAATATCCAATACCCACTGCACAAATATGGCAGATAAATGAAGTAACAATCGGTGACAATCGATCTCTTCCTCGTTTTAAATCGACTGTTACTCCATGGTGTATGTGTGCTTGTTTGCTTTTCCTCCAAGTTGCGATTGGCCTTTGTTTTTTGCTCTCAGCTTTGGCTTTTTTTATACCGGAAAAGCCTTTGTTTTTGTTGTGATAATCGGCTTTTCTGTTTTAAATCGGAAAAGTTTTGTGTCTATAATCATCTCTTTATTTCTATTCGGGGGTGGGTTGGGTTTTTCCGCTTAGTCGCGAAAAAGGCTTTGTTTCTATTCTGAGTTTTTGTTTCTTGCTCTTTTTTTTCTTTTCTTTTTGTTCCACCCCAAATCCCATGGACTTTGTACATGTTTAATTCAGCCCCCCACTCTAGACACAAAACAAATCCATATCCCAACGAACCTTAACATAGACAAATACCTGATAGGTCAAGCCTATGTAAAAGAGTGACGTCATAATAACGTCATTATCGGTCGCATTATGTCATCGTAAAGGTGCATACTTTAAAGTCCCATATCTAAAAGTCTAAAGTCCCATATCTGGGTGGAAACTTGGTATGAAGGTAGACTGAGATGTGTTATAGTTAAAAATTGAAATGACATCCCATACACTTTTGTTCCATGTACATGTTTTATTCAGCCCCCCGCTTTTGACTTGAAACAAAGTCATATCCCAACGAAACATAACATAGACAAAGACATTTTATGTAAGACCTATGTAGAAGAGTGACGTCATAATGATGCCATCATGGGTCACGTGACGTCATCTTAAAGTTGCATATTTAAAAGTCCTGTATCTAGAGAACTGTAAGTCCGACTGGTTTGACACATGGTGTGTAGGTAGACCGGGATGTGTTAAAGGTGACCATTTAGGTGACGTCATCATGACGTTATCAGGTCATTATCACTATATTTCTCGAAGCCAACATGCTAAATTCAAAATTCTTTTGTAGTAGGTTTATAAGGTAATAGATGCATTCACACAGTTTTGAAAAATGTGTGAAGTCACGATGACGTAATCAAATTTGCAATATTTCAAAATACATAACGGTACGTCTGATTGTCTTGAAACTTGGTGGGCAGGCAGATACTGTTACTAATATACAAAATCTGAAATCACTCAGTCAATCAAAAGACATTTATAAAGCGCCCAAATCATAAAAAGTTTGCTCTCAGGCACTGATGGGGCACCAAATGAAGAACAAATTTTGATAGTACGCCTCCTGAAACAGATGAGCTTTCAGGATAGAGTGTCTTGAATGTATGCAGTGAGCTGGTATCTCTAATGTATTTTGGAAGTTTGTTTGGCCGTATACAGAGAATGATATATCGGCCCCCCCCCCAAAAAAAAGAACAGTGGAATTTGATAAGTTCAGGACAAATGGAGTCCAGCTTCAGTGATGGAGTTAAAATAACGTCATAATGACGTCGTCGGATTTTTTTATGATTTTGTTTTCTCTAATTAAAAAAATTGGCACTCTTTTTGATCAGATCGACCCCAAACTTCAACAATCTATGTATAGAAAACAATTTTCCTATTTGTTTGAAACTTTTACGTACATAGTCAACTACATTTTATATGTCCAAAAGTGAGGTGACGTTATGATGACGTCATAATGGTAATGTGACATCAACCTAAAAGTGCTTACTTTAATTTCTTTTTAAAGAAAACACAAGTCCGATTAAGTTTATATTTGGCACATATACAGATAAAAGGAATATATTTTTATTTTCTTAAAACAAAGTAGATGTGTTGTTTGACTTTATTTTAAACAAATTTTACACAAAACTACACAAACAAAATTAGGCTATTTTCGTGATAAGACCACGTCTGATTTTTTTTAAATAAAAGAATTGGAATAGTAAAACTATTCACTAGAACGGAAAAAAAAGTCTTTATGCAGAGATTTTGAAACCGAGTAAATAAAAGTCATACATGAAGCCCAAACTACGGAGGCCCTTTTTTTCCATGCCCAAACCTAAATCTGTCAAAATGTCAGCATTATCTATGTGGGGTAACTTCCTTATAATTGTTAATATTACTTATATTTTTCCTTTATTATTTTGGCTACTGTATTGGCATTTTTATACATTGCTTCTGATGACAATGCAGACTTCGGAAAGTAAGCTGTGAGACTTGATGCAGAACACCCAACACTGTCAAAAATATAACGCTGATCAGACTTAAACTGAATTTGAAATGTTTCTCTTATTTAAAATTCAATGTGCATTTTAAAGAAATTGAAATAATTGAGACTTTTATAATATAAATGGAAACTAATTACAGCATTTCTCAAACAGAATCAGAAAAAGGTCAAATGTCACTGAATTTAAATATTAACCCTAATCCTTATGGTTCATTTGAATTATGCAGAATCTGGTTTTCTTGGGTGTGGTAAGGGTTAAATGACTTCTGCTCACTTTAACTGTCTGGGCCTTTTTGGACTAATTTGATCATTTTCAACTTCACACATTTAAAACTCATACTCAGGTGATTGGGTGATTGGTAATAATAATAATAATAAGGTATCCAAAATACAAATGTTTAGAACAATAGGAGCGGAAAAGCCCTATGACCCGTTCTGCCTACAGACATAGACCTCTAGTTGCGAATTGTTACTGTGGAGTATTGAAGTTTAAAACATTCATTTCTTTTCTATTCTTTCACCATTTGACAATTTAGACCAAGTTTCTCCATCCATCGTTTGTCCATCTTACACGAATGTCCACATACACGTTGATGAATCGTTTGCTTACCTGCCATTTCCTACCAACTACAATGCTTCTGACAACTCTGGAAGTTACGATGTTATGATCTACGATACATACCCATCAGGGAGTGTCTTTCAGGGTCCATTCGCCCCCGGATCTCTGTACAACTTTTCTGTTAGTGCGAGCCCTTACACGTGGTACTATGTGGTTTCGGATGCGGCTGGGAACGAGGATAACTGCACTATGCAGATCAATGTTGTGCCATCAGGTAAGAATGCTGAGCGTATAGCGGCGATCCATAGTAACGAATGACAGCGCATGCATAGCGTCCATCCAACGAATGCTGAACGTACGCCACGAATGGCCAACGTATGCCTAGCGTGCTGCGGCCGGTCATGTGACGTGTCTCCGCTGACCCATAAATACGCTCGCCAAGTTCCCGTCGCTATGTCAAAGTTCCTTGAGTAGGACGTATATGTCCGAACAGCTGACGAAGAAGCAACCTACACCCAACGTGCGAAACGTTCACACAGCGAATGCTCAACATATACATAGCGTATTGATCACTACATTGTCGCCCGCTCAAAATTTTGAACATGTTCATTTCAAATTTCCTAGACCCCAGCGCACCTCTGCCAACCCCTACGAACCGCTACGAATTCAACTTATGCCAAACGTGTCACGAACGAATGACAACTTACACGAACTGACACCCAAATTTCCAAAAACCTTGGGCACACGTCAGTTCTATTTGCAACAGTGTGACAGGGCCTTTACAAACGCGGAGAAACAAAGTAACGCGGGGGACCGGGTACTTTTGCTGAAGAATGGCTTCTCGTTTTGTTTGTCGATTTAGTCGATGACAGGGTGTTTTTTTTCTTTTCATCTTTTGTCCATAGCTACAATAAAGGTGGAAATCGTTTGTGTTGGCCAGCAGATCACTCTGAGTTGTTCCTCTTTAAAATTCATCAACGTGACTTACGCTTTGTATGGACGTGTTGGGACGTCCGATATGAACACCTGCACGGCTAATGGTGCTGTTCAGGCCTGCGGTGATATAGCTTCCTCGCTGGAGTTAGTACAGAAGGAATGTCAGGGAAAGGCAGATTGTACCTTCAGTGCCGACAATACCTTCTTTGGTACTGACCCGTGTGTATCAGTTTCGAAGTACCTCCGAGTTGAATATTTCTGCTCAAACCAAGGTAATCACGCCTGTATCCCTGTAATTTCTGGTGTTCTCAACCAAAACACTTTACTGCTGTTGCTACTCTCTAAAAAATACATGAAGTATCGATGGGTACCAGTTTGCGTTGATCTCGAGCAGCTGCAAAAAACTGGTCTCGTAGCCTGAAGAACAGGAGTAATAATAGTGGGGCTGTTAAGGTCTTATATATGATACAATTGTGCAGATTGTGATAAAAGCATGACATTTGGCATGTTGGTACTTCATGCCATGAAGACAAGTTTCAGATATGGAGACATTTTATATTTGACCTCCGGTGACCTTTAGAGGTCAATAAACTTTACATACACTATTTATAATAATTGTTCCTGAAAATACCACTTTCCTATGACCCCAGTCTATGTCATAGGTCTTCAGGCAATAGAAAACAAGTTTCAGATTCGAAAAAAAAATCATACTTGACCTCCGGTGACCTTTCAAAGGTCAATGACCTATTTATACAGTATTTATAGTTATTTATAGGATTAACTTTTTAAACCCAAACTTTTTCAAGACCCAACTCTAAAAGTTAGGTGTTCATACTATGAAAAGCATTTTCATATGAAGGGCATTTCATATCTAACCTCTGGTGACCTTCAAGTGGTCAATGAACTTTGCCCTATTTACAAATATTTATAAGATTTACTATTCAAAACTCCACATTTTTTATAACCCAAGTCTAAAAGTTGGCTCTTCGTAATATGAACAGAATTTTCAGATGTGTGAACATTCATATTTGACCCCTGGTGACCTTAATGAGGTCGATAAACTTTGCATACCCTATTTGCCGCCATTTATCATATTTAATATTCCAAATGCCACTTTTTCATGACCCAAGTCTAAATAAATAAAAAAAAGTGTATTTTAAGTATTGTTCTACAGCATGTCATGAATTCAGACCCCAAGGACAACTTTGTAAGGACCTCTGATCTCCATTTCCCTTTTTGAGGGGTAGACAGGGGCGCGACAGAATACAAGGGGTACATTGAGCAATAATCACAATCTAACAGTGACCAGTGGGCTTGGTAAAAAGGGTAAAAAGGTTAAAAATATGGTGACCCAAGTCCACCTAGATACCACAGAATGTAATAAGTACACAAGAGCGATTATTGTTAGACATTTGTACATATTACATTGTAAAGAAAGTCCAACAGTCTTCTGTCCCAGTCGCAACATGTTGCGTCTGCCAATTGAAAAAGGGAACTGGAGATGTCAGATGTCACACCAATTTTTTTTGTGGGTTTTGAGGTCATTATATGACTGTATAATAATAGGTGCAATACCTTTCTTTTGCAATATTGAGGCTTGGGTCACGAAAACAAGGCGTTTTGACGAATAAATATAACAAATAGATAAAAATAAGGTATTTAAAGTTCATTGACCTATTCAAGGGTACCAAAGGTCAGATTATTATACCCCATATCTGAAAATTCTTTTCATGTCACAAAGAGCCAACCTTTAAACTTCGGTCCTGAAATAGTTGGGTTTTGAATAATAAATGTTATAAATATCTGTAAATAGGGCATACAAATTTTATTGACCTTTTGAAGGTCACCAGAGGTCAGATATGAATTGCCCTACATATGAAACAAGAACTCATAGCATGAACACCTAACATTAAGACTTGATCTTTAAAAAAGTTGAGGTTTAAAGAGTTTATCATAATAACGACAACATATGTATACAAAGGTCATTGACCTCTGGAAGGTCACTAAAGGTCAAAAAAAAATTTGCCTTAACATCTGATCTTTATTTTTATGGCCTGAAGACCTATGACAATGCCTTGGGTCATAGGAAAATGGTGTTTCAAGAGCAATTGTTATAAATAGTGTATGTAAAGGTCATTGACCTCTCCAGGGTCACCAGAGGTCAAATATGAAATGTCTCCACATCTGAAAATTGTCTTCACGGCATGAAGAACCAACATGCGAAGTTTCATGCTTTAGTCACAAAGTGCACAATCGTATCACTCAACAGCCCCACTATAATTGCGAAGCGATTTGAGACAGTTATGCACCGCTTTAGTAGCTGCGATAAACAAGCTTTTCAGCAAGACGATTACAGTTCTGACTTCTGTGAAATCTGGTTTCCGTTACCTTTAATGGACTCTAAACCCTACACGTAACCTGCCACTGTCCAAATTATGCTCAATAATATATGCACAATATAACACATGAGTCCGCATTTCATAGAAACCGTACTTTACACTACATGGTCGTTGCCTGATGTTTGGGGGTATTTCTCTGAGTTAGTTGTTGGTTTTTTTTCATTTCCCCCTGAGTTATCACCGTTCAAACATTTCTTTGCTCAGCCTCATTTTTTTGTTTTCAGGATCTGTGGAGCAGTGTGAAAATAACGAGGTATCAATCGTTTGTGACGACGTTAATACAATCGATGTGCTATATGCTTTATACGGACGGATTGGCATGGGTGTGGATGACGATATTTGCCCGGATGGGAACCTGAATTCCTGCGGTCTTGAAACAACGTCACTTGAAACTGTGAAGAGCCGGTGCCAAGGAATGCAAATGTGCACTTTCACAGTTAGCAACGCTAACTTCGGTGGTGATCCATGCAATGGAATTGGGAAGTATCTTCGTGCTAACTTTCAATGCAAAGGTGCGGTTGTTTCTTACAATTCTCTTTCCATGTTTCCACCATATGTCGTAAATTGTATTTGTTTGGGGGATTCAACTGACATGTGTTCACTTTGGCACTTGTTTACACTTCGATATTGTGGTCACTGGATGCAAACTCAAGGCAAACTGTTCCTTTCCCCCCTGTTTGTGTATCTCTTGAATGTGGTTTGTGTAAAACGTGTTGACATAAACGGTTTAAGATTGACAATGTTTAATTTATTGAAGTAATGCTCAAACCAAATAAAACCCCGAATTCACCAAAGCCTTCCCAATGGATATTTATGACCCATACCCACTGCTCTAACCCAATGCACATTTCACCACCTTACGTAAAAGCCACATAATAGCTTTTTGAAAAGTGATTCGTGAAACTCTTATTTTTTTCTAACCATAAATATTATGGATTTGAAAAGCAGGCTGGTTATGCAGTAAGATTCACAATCGATGTCTTCCAAATGAGTGTGTTTCGCCGTGGTTAATCCCTTATGTCTATTTTTATTTGACACGAATTTTGAAATAATATGTTCCTTTACTTTCACCATTTGACCATAGACCAGGATCCTCCGTCCATCGTGTGTCCATCCAACGTAAATTTCTACATCAACAATGATGAATCGTTTGCTTCCCAGCCATTTCCTACCAACTACAATGCTTCTGACAACTCTGGAAGTTACGATGTTATGATCTACGATACATACCCACTAGGGAGTGTCTTTCAGGGTCCCTTCAGCCCCGGATCTCTGTACAACTTTTCTGTGAGTGCGAGCCCTTACACGTGGTACTACGTGGTTTCGGATGCGGCTGGGAACGAGGATAACTGCACGATGAATATCAATGTTGTATCAGTAGGTAAGAGGTTTTTCTTGACTCATTGCCAATACGAAATAATACTATACCTCATATCTTTGGTCTCATTGCATAAATTTAGAGCTTCAGTGTCAACATGAGTCTACTAGTCATATAAAAAAATCAAAATACTTTAAGCCAATAGTTGAATCCATGCTTTTCATGCAGGTTACGATATCTTCAACTGTCCCATTGGTGATCTGCTTCTTAAAAAAAAATCATACTCCTCCAATTGCGCCTTTGATGAGTTTCGCTATAAAAAAAAATGTGTAGTGTTTTCTACCAACATTTCGGGCAAACTGCCGGTTTACAATTTTTTAAGATGTCTATAATAAGTGCCTATTCGCGAAAAGTGGATTTTTTCTGCAGGTTAGTAAAGTAATTGGAACATCACGTGAATGAATATAAATATGCAACACGACTTGTAATAACTTATTAAGTTCATACTCCACGTCGTGGCTTCACTGTTTATTGCTATTATCCTGTGGCAGTGTTATAAGTGTTGCGGTTTGCGGTTTCGTATCCTTGCAATTTGTGGGTTTTTTGGGGGGGGGTTCTTCTCCAAAATTGAATTTTCTTTTTAAATTGCGTTTAATCAAGTTTTTTCTGATCGATAAAAGGAAAGTGTCTTGGCTCTGGATGATTTTTTTGCGCATGCTCATTATGGCAATTGACTATTGAAGGGACTCCGTTTCTGCTAAACGGAGGTGGTGTTTCTTATTTGTGCTGCAAGTCACATTATACGATACCATTTTACATGAATTATCAATCAACAAGTAATTAACAACATGAGACATTAAATGGGATCAAATACGTGTTGGTTTAACTCGACGTTTCGAACAGTATGCTCTGCTCGTCATCAGGGGACTGGCTGACTCTTGCGGGTGTAGTAGTTTAAGTAGTGGATTCTAAGTTCATTGGGCCGTGGAGGCTTCAGATTGAGGAACATGATGCTAAGTTCGGTGGACCGTTAAGGCGGGTGATTCTGACGGAATGCTAAGGTGCTGTGTAGGATGCTGAAGTGGCTTGAATGTGCCCCCTTATGCATGTCAGAAGGACGGAGGTACAGCTAGGTGAACATCAAGCAGAGTGCCAATGGTATAGGGGACCCATAGGCCAAAACTAATGAGGGGAAACTATGGGGATTTGATGCGGTCCGTGGGTATAGAAGACCCATTGGGCATACGCACCGAGTCAAAAACTCGGACCAGTTCTCAAAATTCATTGAAACCCTCACCCTCCTACCCAGTGACATTTTGGTCATCTTGATGTTGAGTCCCTTATCACTAACGTCCCCACAGGTAAAGCCTGCCACATAGCCAAGGAAAGATTAGCACATGACCACTCACTGTGCGAGATCCGAACAGCCTTTTCCCCGGACCAGATTCATGATCTGCTGCTCACCTACGACTCGTCATCCTGCTTCCAGTAGAGAGACCAGTTCTTCGAACAGTCCTCGGGAACCCCCCTGGGATCTCCTTTATCCCCGGTTCTAGCGGACTTACTCATAACGAATTTGAACAGACAGCACTCCTCACGGCCGACCCGAAAGCGAGTGTGTGGCTCCGCTATGTTGGTGACACCTTCAACTGTTTCTGGAGCACCTCAACGGGCTTCACACACAGCAACATACAATTCACAATGTATCAGAAACGTGATGGCCACATCTTGTTCCTGGACGTTGAGGTCTCCAGACAACCAGATGACACTCCCAGTCGATGTTTGTAGCACAAACCCACGCACACACGGACCGCTCCCTTCACAACCGATCCGATCACCCTTCTGTTCATGTGCAGTTCATCACACCTCATCCGGCGAATACTGAACAACAATTGCATCAAACCCTTCCATACTGTACCCAACAAGATCCGCGACATCCTTCAGTCCCACAAAGACAGGCAGTGTCCCGATACCAAACCTGGTATTGTGTGAATGTGGGAAAGTGCACATTGGGGAAACTTGGTGTCACTGGGTAAGGATCTGCTAACTCAGACGAAGCATAGCCTAGAATTCAGGATGCCCTTTGATTCAGGCAGCACCGTTCGGAAAATGGTTCAGCAACTGTGCAATCTCCATGGACAACCTTTAGTGCACCCTTGACTGATCTCACTTCCTGCTCCCAAAGACCTCGGAAGTGAGATGCAGTAGACGGGTTGAACCAGAACAACACTATACTTTACCAGCCGCCGAACCATCTCTGGTTCCGTTTCCTCCAAGGCATCTTTTATACCTGTATCTAGAAGTTGATACCACAGTCACTCAGAAGCTCGTGAGGTACTCCTCGGCGTGAAGCAAACCGTCGGTAGGCTATGAGGAAATGGTCGGTATCCAAGCATTCAACAAGCTCCAGATGTATGGCTCGGTAAGTCATTGCACTTGAACAATTATCCCCACTTCTTTTTTGTGCCGCCCACTTTTTAACATCATTAGACCAAAACAGTCCATGACAAGCTCCAGATGTATGGCTCGGTAAGTCATTGCACTTGAACAATAAGCACCACTTCTTCTTTTTTGTCGCCCACTTTTTACCATCATTAGACCAAAACAGTCCATTCCGGTGGGACAGAAGGGAGGTAAGTTGAGTCGCAAACGAGAATTTGATCGGTCTTCCATTCGTGGGATTTGTGGTCTAGCACCCCTGCGACGACACTCTGCAAAGGTGCGGAGTACACCCTTGATGGCACTACGGCCACGAACGATCCAGATTCGTTGTCTCAGGTGAGGAAATATCTGCCTCGTCCCACCTTGGTGATTTAAGTTATGGTCATCGTCTGTGATTAGAAGCTTGCTAACTGGATGAGGTTGATTGAGGAGGATAGGATATGACTCACGATTCACAGAGTCATCTTGGGCTACTTTCCTCAAATGACCTCCCACTCGGATCACTGCCATGGCCCGATGCATCGCTGGTGCAAGTTCTAGAAGACAGCTGCTTTCGGGGATCTCCTGTCCTGCTTTTAGTGCAGCAATCTCGGTCTTGAACCTCTCCATCTGAGTTCCACGGATGAATTGGAGCTAGGCTTCACAGATCGTTTGTGGAGCGAGAGCACCAGCCATTCGCTGGTCATCTGGAAACAACTGCCGCTACGTCGATCCAACTTTCATAAGGCATTCAGATCAAGACGTTGCACATGACTTGTTCCTGTCAACCCACATAAGGACTTCTTGCTTGGATCTAGGCCAAGACGGAGGCACTTTCACCTTGCTACTCATCTGGTGGTTCCAGATGCGATGGATGCCCCTCAGGGCACCTGCCATTCGCTGGTCATCTGGAAACAACTTCCACTATGTCGATCCAACTTTCATAAGACATTCAGATCAAGACGTTGTACATGACTTGATCCTGTCAACCCACAGAAGGACTTCTTGCTTGGGTCTAGGCCAAGACGAAGGCACTTTCACCTTGCTGAAAGTGGTTCCAGATGCCATGGATGTCCCTCAGTCCATCGAGAACCCTTTCCCAACTAAGACACTGCCAGACCACGGGTGAGGTTGTAGTGAAATTCCTACAGCAGCTGTATATATTATGTGCAGTCCTGGCCGAAGAAATAAAAAGTCAGTTAAGTCCTTTTTTGTTCTGGGGTCTGCCCTAGTGGCCAAGGCATTTTTGTGTTCTATTGCCCATTGTGTTCAGTTCTTTGGACTGGGCAGGGCAGGGCATTCCATTCTACGCGTCGGTATATAAACCAGGAGCACATGCTTTCACCACCCTCTCCTTCGCTGTGTAGAGACTAAACAGTGTTATAGTCGTCTACTCTACAGTTCCAGTCGCCGTTTTTATGCCATATGTGTCCGGATACGGGAATATGAACCATTAGGTAGTGTTTGCTCCTTACAGTGACTGTTCCCGTGGAAGGACACACTACTTTTTGTATATACGCCTGTAAATAAATATCATCGACCAAACCAAGAGAAGTTTGACGAACAACCAGGAGTCCAGAAGAAGCCGCTGCAAGTTTAGAGCGCAGACTCCAGATATTAATTTAGGGCAAATATTTATAATATAACTTAGTCCCTAAAAGGTCTTCAGCAGGGTTGTCAGCACTCCGGACATATCGTCACCCACATTGTTTAGCTAGAGTTTGGATTTCGGAGATACGGAGTTGGCATTGAGGGCGTTCGCGACTACATCGGCGGGCTAGGAACTCAAAAAAAGCTGCCATCACTTCGAGTCTGGGCACTGAAATTAGACGTTTAGGAGCCACTCGGTTTTTTGGCAAGGACAAATACAGAAAGAATTGTCCCTCAGTACTAACTGAACGGAGGTATGCAACAGCACAATATAACCGCTCGGACGCGTCACAGAAGACATGCAATGTACGTTTGATATTCACACTGTCAACCTGTGGAGGGGTGTATTTTGTAAACGAATGAATGGAATATGTTGTAGCTCCGCTGACCACTCCTTACATCTTTCAAGGATGTTATCGTTCTAGTCGAGTTTGCTCATCTACAGCCCTTGGACTATCAACCTGGCCGGTGCTGTATATGGGGCAATGTCCCCTGGCGGCTCAAAGTGACTGGCGAAGACGTGTCATCCGTTTGGTGAGCGGGCAATTGTCTGTGACCTTTGCCGTGTGGTACAACTCGTTTTTACGATCCTACCAGACACGTAGGGGTGGTTTGGGCAAATTATCCTGTAGTTGTGCAAGAGAAAGAGAGAGTGAACGTACATGGCGATTGGAGCGGACAAGTGCAGGAAGATCTTTAACAACTTTGGGCGGTTGATGACATATTTCACCAATTCAAGGCCGGCTTCTCAAAGACATTGTCGAGTGCTGATGATCAATTCCTTACGCCTGTTCTTGCGCTTCAGTAATTGCAAGTTGATTAACCAAGTAAGTCTCTTTTGTGGTGTGTCTCGTAAGGGGGTACTTGTGAGGTAGTGGTTGCACATTCCCGTCATTCTTCAGCTTCGTCATGTAGCCCCTGCAGTTTTCTGCAAGCTTCGCATCCTACTAAGCCTTTCTTTGGCAAGAGCGTGTCAGGGCCTGGACTGCTTAAGGTTAGCAGCAAGGAATCTTGCTCTTTGACTTCCACAACAAGCGTTTTATCCCTGCATCTTGGACACGCCGAGTCTTATCTTTAATTGTCTTTATGGCCAGCCTGTCTTATCGGGAACAGGTAGCCTCCCTCATATTGGGGTGTGGACGAAATTTCTGCACTAAGTGGGAGAGCTGATGTTCTTGCTGTTGGCACATCGTAAATACAAATCTGGTGGCTTGCCGATATCATTCCCGGATGTTGAAGATATTGTCTGCCTTGCACTGTTCATCCAAATGTCGTGCTCGCTGCCACAGAGAGGCCTCGTTTTGGGTCTAGTTCGAGCCTCAGTTTCCAACTTTAAATGCAGCATTGGCCTATTCGGCACCATTGGTAATGTATAACGCTGACTCCTGAGAGTCCGGCTGAACACTTTCCAAGTAATTTGGAGCTGGCGGCGGCAAATCGAGTGACGACATGCCTGACTAATACATGTTTGTATACCTTTTTACATTTGTTTGCAAATGGACCGTTGTGGTCGATATACCAACTTTCAGCACACACTATTCTCTTCTGCACAACATGTGTATATCGTGAAATGTGATTGTTAAGTATCCTTTATTAAATGTCTGGTGGAAATTTGCTTTGAAATCGTCACACCGTTCCTGAGAATCGATTAACAAATCCCGGTTGTTTAATTCTGATGCAGCGGTAATTTTGTTGTATACGCATACGTATTTCCAATATCTCGACCCAAGCTTCTGTCAGATAATTCATTGTAAAGTGTAAACATGTACGTGTATGTCGTGTGTACACCCCCTTCCTGATCCTTTGTTGTCCCGTGGTAATATGGGGACCGCAGACGTTAAGGGGGCAGCAGAAAGTCACCATAACTCGGGTGCAATTTCCCTTAATACAATACCAAGTTGACACTTCCCCATAACGCGGTGACGGCCCTACACAGCACCAATACCCATGTTGTTTCTCGCAACTCTGCAGCATGCGATGCACCGGTAGAAAATGTGTGAATGGAATCACGACTAGCACCCAACTGGCTCGATTTGGGACTTAGAATTTTGACCCCCAAAATTCGTTCTCCCATGAATAACACAAAACGGCCATATTTCAAAAGGACATTCATAAATACCTCAGACAGTTTAGCCATTCCTATTGGTCAAGAGCCCGTCACGTGGCCGGTCTTAAACGGATGATAAAGACATTGCTAGCTGGTCTTAAACACTTTTCTAGTGTCCATAAAATGTGGACTCCTAAAAGTCCAGTGCCTCTAAAGAGCCTGTCACATTATATGCGCTCTCATAGGAGACCTTACGGCGGCGACCAATTTGTTTTCATAAATTTAACAATCGCAGCGAGGACGCAAGAAAAGGACAATTTTCTGTTTCAAAGAAGTACAAGTTACGCTCATACTGTGCTCTTCTCGCACTTACGATGCGCTCAACTCGCTCTCTATTCGCCCCTGTCAAGCTCAATTACTCGATCTAGTCGCTGCCGCTGCGCTGTCACCGCGCTTGCACTACGCTCTGCTCGCTGTTGATACGTCCTACTCCTAGTAGTTCGCGTCGCGCTCTCTGTTCGACCAAAATACGCTCATGTGACGTCACTTGCGCTGTATAACGGTCACTTGCGCTGTATACCACGACAAAACGGTCAATACACAGTCCAGTTTCAAAAATTATTCAACAAGTTCATCGCAGTCGAGTTACTTCCTCATGGGGAGACTACATCGACTGCCTTGCGCCTAAGCTGCCTCAATGCCACTTCAATGTCGCACGATTCACGCTCGCACAGCGCCCGAGTTGCGTCATTAGGGCGCCCTGGCCAGAGGCGCAGAGGTGTTGTGATTGTTTTGAGCATGTTCAAAGACCTTTGCGCTCATCGAAGACCATTAAGACCAACCTCGTCCCCAGGGTGTCGAGCAGTACGCGCCCACCACTACCTGCTCTCTCACCCTGGTATTGGATCATTGCATGTGCAAGATTTTTGAACACGTATGCAAATGAGGAGTTGTCTGGTGCCTGCCTGTGCGTTACATTTGCGTTTGTTTTTGTATGCGGTGTCTGGGGTAAAAACAGAATCAATCGTCGCAGCGCGAGCATGCCGTGAGTGACGAAAACATGATTTCATTTTAATTAAATTGTTACGATCTTAACGAGACAACATGCAGTATGACAATTCATATTAATATTAACAAATTGGAAAGGAAATGAATATTTTCGAGAAGGCGAGGACGAATGATCGCGAAAACACGTAAGGCACGTTGTGAGTAACAACACCAAGTACACGATATAAATCAATTTCTAGCCAATTGCTGTATCGAATCAGGTTGCAGGAAGGAAGTTTCCTATCCAGGGTTTACTATTGGAAACAAAATTGGAAATAAAGTAAGCACTGGGGACGAGGTTGATTAAGACCCTCTGGCGCCCTTCTGGCGACCTATGTAGTTGTCGCTGCGATGTAGTAGTTGTTGTTGCGCCCCAGCTATTTTCAAAGACGCAGTGAGAGCGCATATAAGATCGCAGACAGTGTGACGGTGCCTTTACCGTTTTATTGGTTGAATGTTCACAGTCCTCACGTAGGCATGCGCAACACTACCAATGAGTCAGAATTTTATAGATTCAAAATGCAACGCACCAGGTGCGTTCTGCGCGACATCGCACAGAACGTGCCACGCGCGCGTCAATTTCCATAAAGGGTTGTTTACCATAGATATAGAATAAAAAAGACTATATCGGCAGTGCGTACAGACGCGCGTTCTACCATGGGCGGCGCCATTTTTTAGCGCGTGGGGCAAAAGTTGCGTTACGCGCACCCTTTTTTCCGTCGGTTTGTATGGAAAGACACATTTTTATGTCCGCAAAAGTAATATTTTTGACCCGTAGTAGTAATTTCCTCAACAAAAAAGCTCAAAATGGGTTATCAAGCTGAATGTTCATTTCGAAGTTTGGTCCATTTTATTTCTCGTATTTATTTTCCGTTTTAAAATGCTGGTGCGCGTTGCTTAAAAAAAACTTGCATCCAGCTGTTTGAGTGTTATTTTCTTCATCAACAAACAGAACAATGATAATTTTGAACGTCTTATTTCCGTAGCTGTTGCGCTGTCCTTCAATCTAAATTCACGGCAGCTTCACGGGACAACATTTAGAATTTTTTTTCTTCATTGCCCCTCCTCAGGGTATGACATACGCCGTAATCAGATGCAGTTGTGTACTGTTAGATACTGGGGGCCGGGGATGAACGCCCCTCCCCAGCCCTTCATTTACTTATTTTCAAAGAAAATAGAACAAATACATTTGTGTTATTTTGCTCTGGGCCTCTAGTGGCCTATCCAGCATTTGGTACTAAAAGCAGAGCACAATGTAAATAAACTTTAGGGGTTAATGAGGTTATTCAGAAGTCCGGAACATTACGGGAGTGTAATTTCATTTCATTCTTAAAACGGTTTTTAGGGGCAATATTATTGTCATTAAACGTTACTCCGGCTCGGGTAATTATCAGCACCCAGACTGTAAGCGGTCTTAAACTCTAAACGGTCTATCTTACACGTGTTGCTTTGTTGGTAGCTGACTTCATTAAGAGAGGTACTGTTTTTTTTAGGAAAAGACCCAGGTAAACTTGGCATTAGTCTGACTATGCATGGGCTTACTATTGTTAAGATCTGAATTCTCCATTGGCACAAAACACATAAAGTAATGTGCATTAATCATATGAATATAATAGCTGATTTGTATTTGTTTCAGTTGGCCTTTGAATTAAAATTACTTTTTCACACAACCCCTCAAAGGTTCTCTACAGATATTTTCTAATGGGCGTGTGAGTATTACATTTACTGTGTGGACTTCCGAACAAAAGATGTCCACATAAACTAGGTAGCAGCGACATTGTTTGGACTTGCCCACGTTCAAACACTGTCCCCCCCCCCCCCGCAACAAAGGTTTAGAGGCATTTTGGAGTTAGGTTTTTCTGTGGCAAATTGAAAAGAAACGGTAAAGGAAATCAAAAAATAAAAATTTGGTTTGGGAAGAGTTTTTAAAGTGTGAGTAAAACGAGTTTTTTGTTCTAAACGAACTACACGAACACCAAAAAATGTCCACACTAGGTATGTTACGTAAACATACGTGTGTACACACATGTTTACGTTACATACCAAGTGTGGACCTTCCATTGCTTTCGTGTAGTTAAGAAAAACCGGTGAAAAACTCATTTTTCTCAAATTGTGAAAACTCTTTCAACCCAATTTTTCTATGATTCCCTTTAGTGTTTCTCTTCATTCTGCCACATATAAACCTAACCCAAAAATGCCTCACAACGTCGCCTCTACCTGGTTTATGTGGACCCCTTTTGTTTGGAAGTCCACACAGTGAATGTAATGCCTACCCTAGCATTTGTTGATGGTGTAAATCGAGGACACACACGTGCAACATCATCGGTGAATCGAGGTCAGAAACCGAATCGAGTACTCCTCAGTTTGAAAACGTGTAAAAAACAAATAAGAGCTGTTGCGAAAACGTTTTAGGACCAAATAATGAAAAGGGAAGAGGAACAAAAGAAATCCTCGATTCACACCATTAACAAACGTAGGGTGTGTGCCTGCGTTTGTTAATGATGTAATTCGAGGACACAACCGTGCAACATCATAGGTGAATCGAGGTCAGACACCGAATCGAGGACTCTTTGGTTGGAAAATGTGTACAAAACCAACGAGAGCTGTTGCGAAAAAGTACCAAGGAAAAGGGAAGAGGAACAAACGAAAATCCTCGATTTACACTATAAACAAACGTGGGTGTGTGTTTGTGTGTGTGTTTGATTTTTTTTATTGTATTTTTTAATTTAATGGCTACCAGTTTTTATTTGCATAGGATTTTTTGGTAATGGTATGTGAAAATTTCATTCAGACGGTTCGAGCTTTAAAATATTTGAATAAAGGTTTCTATGTCTTCTTTTAAAACAACCCTTAGTTTAACTGCTGCCAACTCCCAACTTTCTACTTGACTACGAAAAAAAATATGGGAAAGAATATTGCATCCTGATGCTACTTTGTTTTCATCATATATTGTCTGAATAAAGTTCAGTCTTTGCAAACAATGTTGAAAGGCCATGAATATGGGACTGAAAAACATTTCCAATTTTGTTAGAAAATACTTCACTCGACCCTTCTTAGACTTTGTACACAACCAAGGCAGTGGCATCTGAACACTACGTTCTTTCCAAAATCTGAGTCTCTCGTCTCCAAGAGAGGCTTCCTTAAATGTTCCCATCTTCAGGTATCCCTCTTCTTTTCTGTTCAATTTCCCGGAATACAAGTGCTTCTATACAGGGTGTATCAAAAAAAAGGATACACTTAGAGAAATGTACCAAAAAAGGATGTTTTATAATTTTCCAAAAATCTGTCACTAAATATTGATGGACCAAGGTCTTACGCTTTAATTGCCACCATGTCAATCTTCAACTGTTCCGCATGAGTGAACACTAGCTATTTCCTTCCTCAGATTTGAATTGGCTTGCGCACAAAAGTGAAATGGTTAAAACATAATCAAACACCGTGATAGGGAAGTTTAGGCATGTGCTTTGTTGCTCACAAATTTTCAAGAAAATTGGATTAACCCTTAGTCCTCCACAGGCCCACCCAGTTTGGACTCAAGTTGCGCCTTCCTCAAAACATTAACAACAGCATGACCTTACAAGTCAATGATTAGGCCTAATGGTACTCGTCATGAGGGAATGCAACGTTTGCTCTTCATGCATGCACGATGCAGTCTTCGACGTGGCTACCATTTCTTTGCACACAGACTTCTGCCCTCCTCAGCATGTCAATGATTTTTGTCGTTATCGTCCTGGCAGAAGAAATGGACAGTTTAGGCGTGCCTGGTGGGCGCAAGATGGGGCACCACCGCACAGGAGAAGGATCGTGACTAAACGTCTCGCCGAATTGTTTGGCGATCGCTTCATCGCATTAAACCGGCCCGTCGAGTGGCCCCCAAGATCGCCTGATCTTACCCCATACTGGACTTTTTCTTGTGAGGCCATGTTAAGTCTAAGGTGTACACCACTCCACCAAGAGACCTGGATGGCCTGCAAGAACGTGTTACTGCCGAGGTTGCTGTTGTGAGGCAGGATGCCGCAATGATTAGGCGCACTGTTTATGACATGCTGAGGAGGGCAGAAGTCTGTGTGCAAAGAAATGGTAGCCACGTCGAAGACTGCATCGTGCATGCATGAAGAGCAAACGTTGCATTCCCTCATGACGAGTACCATTAGGCCTAATCATTGACTTGTAAGGTCATGCTGTTGTTAATGTTTTGAGGAAGGCGCAACTGGAGTCCAAACTGGGTGGGCCTGTGGAGGACTAAGGGTTAATCCAATTTTATTAAAAATTTGTGAGCAACAAAGCACATGCCTAAACTTCCCTACCACGGTGTTTGATTATGTTTTAACCATTTCACTTTTGTGCGCAAGCCAATTTAAATCTGGTGAAAGTAATGAGCTAGTGTTCACTCATGCGGAACAGCTGAAGATTGACATGGTGGCAATTGAAGCGTAAGACCTTGGTCCATCAATATTTAGTGACTGATTTTTGGAAAATTATAAAACATCCTTTTTTGGTACATTTCTCTAAGTGTATACCTTTTTTTTTGATACACCCTGTATATCAAGAGGTATGTTATTTTTTTCCGGTGATAATACTCCGTAGTTGCTTTTCCGCTTGAAAGTTTGTTTTTGTTCTGATTTTTTTTTCACCTTCTCACCAGGCTGTGTTCATCTACTGCTGGATGTAGCCCTCTTCATGATTTTTCCACATTTCTCTATCCATTGCACGTCTAGTCCACGTGTTGCCTATGTAGATTGTTATGTCATCCCGCCACCTGCGTTTCTGTCTGCCTCTGCCTCTCTTTTTTTATATCTGGGTTGCCACTCTGTCAATCTTTTGGTCCATCTATTGTCACCCCTTCTCATCAGTTGTCCTGCCCATCTCCATTTTGCTTCCTTGATCTTTACAATAATGTTTTTTTATTTGTGTTTGTTTTCTGATTTTTGAGTTCCTAACTTTGTCCCTTATTGTAATGTTGACCATTCTTCTCTCCGTTGCTCGTTGGGCAACTAAGAGTTTCTGCTCAAGCTGCTTGGTTGTGGTTCATGTTTCAGCACCGTAGGCCATTGTTAGAATGACACATTGGTTGTACATTCTCCTTCTTATGCACATTGGTAATTAGTGGTCGCACAGAAATCCTTGTACAACTCCACCCTGCTTTTATCCTGATCAGAACTTCTTCTCTGGTGTGATCCTCTAGCATTACAGTTTGACCAAGGTATTTATACCTGTCCACCTTTTCTATTTCCTCATTTTCCACCATGATGGTTTCGTCTGACTGGTAGTTGGTCATGTATTTTGTTTTTCCTTTATGGATTTTCAACCCAATCTTTTTGCTTTCTATGTCGAGGTTGTTCAGATGTATTTCCATGTCTTTCACTTATGTAGTGATGACTGCTACATCATCTGCAAATCGCAGATCCGTTAGTCTTTCACCATCTATATTAAGGCCTCTTTCCTGTAGATTCAATTTCCTGAAGATTTCTTCCATAGCAGTGGTAAAAACCTTGGGTGATATGGTGTCTCCCTGGCGCACTCCTCTTTCAATCCTAATGATATTTGAAATATCATTTTCAATATGGATCCTAGCTGTGGCATTGGTGTAGATATCTTCCAACAGCTGGACATATCCCTCATTTATTCCTACTTTGCGCAGTGCTGCGAAGATGTCTCTGTGTTCCACCGAGTCAAACGCCTTTTCATAATCAATATATCCCACGCACGGCTTCAGGTTGTATTTATATATCTTTTTGATGACTTGATTTGGGGCATGAAGATGGTCTATTGTTGAGTACTCACTTCTGAAGCCAGCCTGTTCTCTTTGTTGGTTTTCATCAAGTAGGCCTTTGATCCTATTTTGAATTTCTCATAGTAAAACATGTATACATGGGATAACAAGCTGATTGGTCTGTAGTTTTTTATGTCCGTCTTATCACCTTTTTTGAATAGGAGTATAATAGCCTCCTTCCAACACTCTGGAATCTTTCTTTTGTCCAGTATTTGATTGTAAAGTTTGGTTAGCTCCCTTACAGTTTCGCTGCCACCAATCTTTATGATGTCACTAGTGATGTCATCTGTTCCCGGAGCTTTGTTATCTTTCATACCTTTAACAGCTGCTTCTACCCCTCTGTCTGTTATTTTTGGTAGGGCTGACTGGTCCGGTGACACTATCTTTGGCCTGGAGCCAGTGCTCATCGAACTATACAGTTCCTGGTAGAAATCGGAACAGACATGTAGAATTTGTTGTCTAACATTTGTAATTGTACCATCTTTTTGTTTCAGCTGATGCATCCTGGTTTTCTTGCGATTCAGTTTATTGATGTGTTGTGCTCCTCTTCCACTTCTAAGAATAGATTCTATCTTTTTTTTTCCTTCTCCTCCTACTCCTTTGACACCTCTTCCTTCTCACTGTTTTCACGAGCTCAGTATATTCAATCTTCTGAATCTTGGTTTTGTCTTGTATTTCCCTCAACTCCTTCCTCCTTCTATCCAGGTCTTCAATCACTTTGTCCTCCTTGGTGTTCTCCTTCTTCTGCTTTTCCTGTGGAGCAATTTCTGCTGCCACTTCCATCACAGTATCAGAGATGATTTTATAGCTTTCATCTATCCCCGCGTTCTCTATATCAAGACATTCAAAGCGATTGCCGAGTTCAAGCTGGAAATCCTGGCTTCTCTCTCTCAGTTTTAAGATGGTAATCCTGCTCTTTTTCTCTTTTTTAATGAACTTCAGTCTGGCAAGTTTTTTGTTGAGGTGTATAATAGCCCTAACCATTCTGTGGTCACTTCCAATGTCCACTTTTGTGATGACTTCGCAATTCTTGATGATACCTTTTTGGCTGCTGAGAATGAAGTCTATTTGATTTCTTGTGTTGCCATTTGGGCTTTCCCACGTCCAGTACCGGTTTATGTTTTTCTTAAAGAAGGTATTTGCTATCGATAACTTGTGTTGAGCTGCAAATTCAAGTAACACATCTCCTCTTTTATTTCTCTGTTGTCCATATCCAAATTTTCCAAGGATGTTCTCTTCTTCTGGCTGACATTCACCGTCTTTGGCATTAAAGTCTGCTATTACAATGGTGTACTTCGATTTGTTTCGTTCTATTGCCTTACTTACATCTTCATAAAAAGCTTCCACATCATAATCACTGGTAGGTGCATATACTTGAATTATGCATAGCTCATCTTTGCCAGACAGCTGGAGGTTGAGTGTAACTACTCTGTTGGAGTAACTTTTTATTTCCTTCACATAGTCTGTAATTCTTGGATGGATTAGGAATCCAGCTCCTTTGGCATTTTTGTCCTCTTCCGTCTTTCCATGATTGTATAACCAAATTCCACCCTGTAACTCCTCAATTCCCTGGCCTTCCCTTTTTGTTTCCGCTAATCCAATTACATCCCATTTGAATTCTTTGAGCTCATCTAGTAATGTTTCTAACACTTCCTCCGTTCTTAGGGTTCTAGTGTTGTAGGTGCAAACATTTAGGTTATTTTGTCCAGGCATGTCACCCTTTTCAATCTTGGAGCTTCCCTTCGGCTTTGACTTCAAGACGTCATGTGGGGCATTATGAATAGGCAATTTACAGCTGCTCCGTGTCCGAGAGCTGTGCCCATTTTGGCCCTGGGCTCTACGGCCTTTCACTAATCTACTTTCAATTATCATGAAGGTTTATAGCCGATACCGACGCGCTGACTACACGGGTCGTGTTGTCGGTTGCTCATTGTAGGCTAAGTACGGAGACTTTGTACCTAGCCACCCTGGTCTGTTCGTCCCCATTGAATTTAGTCAACAGGTTAACAACCCCTACCATCGTGAAGGTAGACCAGGACGCTTCCCGTCATCTCACAAGTCGGTTGTCCCCACTCTCTACATGCTATATTACGTGCTAATACTACTCCATCAACACTAGCATGCACTATTGAGCTACAAGCGGACGGTCTCCTCCTTGTATGGTCCATCACATAATGTGATAAGAGAATTCAGGTTTCATTTTATTCCACCCCAAATCCCATTGACTTTGTCCACGTTTTTTAACCGGGCCATTTTGAACCTTAAACAAACTTGCATTCTAATTTATATTTAATTGTTGTTTGTGTATTTTTCTTTTAATGAAAGAATCTTTATCGTCAACAAATCAGCCATTTTCTACGAGGTTCACTCAAATGCCCGAGGATTCGTCAACAGAGTCTGCCGGTAAGTTACATTTTTAAATGATTGTTTTTTAACAGGGTTTTTGTCACTTCCTTTAGTGTACCAAATTGTGTGTGCGGCACCTCTTTAGCAAGAGCAAATGATTATTGCATCTTCCAAGAACTTTATTTTATATTTTGTTAATGATTTATTCAGTTGTTTCTCGTATTAATAATGCTGTCACCGATGAAACAAATTTCCGAAAAGTTCAATAAAGGACGATTAATAACATTAACATTAAGTGTATTACTGTATTTAAAAAAAATTGTTTAGTGCTGGAATGCTGTCACTTAAATTGCAGGCACTATTGTAATGCTCGAATTTCTAAAACAAAGTCTAACTCAATTGGAGTGAGGGCGGGATTAATTCGGCTTTTAAAAAAAAAAAATACCTTGGAATGAGTTAATCCTGCAGAGTCTACCTTCGGAGGTTTGTGACTCACAAGTCGGTTGCCCCCACACTCTACATGCTATATTACGTGATAATACTACTCTATCAACACTAGCATGCACTATTGAGCTACAAGCGGACGGTCTCCTCCTTGTATGGTCCATCACATAACATGATAAGAGAATTCAGGTTTCATTTTATTCCACCCCAAATCCCATTGACTTTGTACACGTTTTTTAACCGGGCCATTTTGAACCTTAAACAAACTTGTATTCTTATGAAACCTAAACTATGTGAAAACCCCAAAGTGAGTTCGTGTCCCGAAGAGTGACGTCATGATTACGTCATCATGGGTCACGTGACGCCATCTTCAATGTGCAAACTTTAAAACCCTATATCTATAGAACTGTAAGTCTGATTGGGTTGAAACTGGGTATGTAGGTAGACCGGGATGTGTTATAAGTAAAAATTGAGGTGACGTCATCATGACGTCACCACGTATTAAATTACAAGCAATTAAAGATTAATAGATTTAATCTTTGAAAATCAATACAAAATCAACCGTGAAACACCTGAACTTGAATTTTGTAAAAATTGATAGCATAATCCAGAATCTTTATTTTATCTCCTGCGATTGAGTATGAAGGTAGGCCGGGATGTGTTATAGATAAAAAGGTGAAGTCGTCATGACGTCATCATGTGATTTTATACCGATTTTTGAAGTTTTGAAGATTATCACCATTTCTCGCAAGCCCAAAATGCTAAATTCAAAATTCTTTTTGTGTAAGGTTTGTTAGGTAATAGTCATCTGCACAAAGTTTTTTGAAAAATGTGTGACATCATGATGACGTCATCAAAAATCCAATTTTTCAAAACACATATAAGGGTAAGTTTGATTGTGTTGAAACTTGGTGGCTGGAAATGTGGAAACATGCACATTTAATAGGTCGTCACATAAAAATTCCATCTTATAATATATGCCACTTGATTACGTCTTATGACGTCACTTAAATGTTCATGTATAGCACATCCCGGCCTAGGAACAAACCAACTTTCAACCCAATCGGCCCTTCTTTCTTTTTTCTTTCATGACTTTTGCTAGCATAACTCTTGAACAATAGCTACTCTTAATCAGGTGGAACAATGCCGCTGTGGTTTTATTTTCAATAATTTGTGAAAATATCAGTTTTCCTTCATTGACAGAGTCAACGTTCTCAACGAACCAGCCATCCTCTCCCTATTCAACTGAAGTGCCTCAGGTTTCATCAACTGAGTCTGCCATCGGAGGTTTGTGAATTATGGTTATTGAATCTAGTTTTATTCCATCACTAGTTGGTAAGCCTTTGAAGTCATGTCCTATTGTTCACTTAATTTTTGTTAAAGTCATCTTAGTGCAAGTGTGATTGTGTCCAATTCAAATTGGACTACTTGCCCGAAAACACGTTTTATTTGTGACATTGTTAGTCAAAATCAGGCGAAAATGGGTAGCACTAATAACGGCCGGATTTTTTTTCTGCTTTTACGAATTGTTATATTCGTGGTGGTTTTTCATAAGTAACAAAATCCTCTTCATATGCAATCGCAATTTTACTTTCTCTTAATATTTAATTGTTGCCTATGTATTTTTCTGTTAATAAAAGAAACATTATCGTCAACAAATCAGCCATTCTCTACGAAGTTAACTGAAATGCCATCATCAGAGTCTGCCAGTAAGTCACCTTTTAAAATGATTTTTAACGATTTTTTGGTATTGGTGGTGGCTTTTCATAAGTAACCTACGCAATCTTTATATGCATTCGCAATTTTACTGTCTCTTTATATTTAATTGTTGTTTGTGTATTTTTCTTTTAATGAAAGAATCTTTATCGTCAACAAATCAGCCATTTTCTACGAAGTTCACTCAAATGCCCGAGGATTCATCAACAGAGTCTGCCGGTAAGTTACATTTTTAAATGATTGTTTTTTAACAATGTTTTTGTCACTTCCTTTAGAGTACCAAATTGTGTGTGCGACACCTCTTTAGCCAGAGCAAATGGTTATTGCATATTCCAAGAACTTTATTTTATATTTTTGTTAATGCTCGAATTTCTTAAACAAAATCTGACTCAATTGGAGTGAGGGCGGGATTAATTCGGCTTTTTTTTTAATACCTTGGAATGAGTTCATCCTGGAGAGTCTACCTTTGGAGGTTTGTGACTGATGGTTTTAAATTCAGTTTTATTGATATTACTTTATTGTTTATTAACTTTTTTCAGTAAGACTGTTTCCAATAAGAATCAGTCTACCCACCCGGAGCCAAATTCTATGTTTTAATTTGTTCAAACGTGGTGTGGTTAAAATTGAATGAACTTCTACCACGCACTTGCCGAGATTGTTAAGTGATACAGTTTGCCTGCTACTGCCAAATCTTACTAACTTAAAAGTTGAGTTGAGGATTAAAATAAACTAAATGTGCAATTAACGTTGCTGAGATCGCTGTAGTTGTTGATCGCTGAAGTAGCGCGGAGTGTCTGTGTCCACGTTGGTAGCGCTTCACGTTTGTATACTGCTGTTACGTAATAAACTATTTAAAGGAAAAGAAAAGAAACAAGCGCGTCTTCTGCACACAACGAACTCTTTTATTTGCCACGTACCGGTCTAGATCTTATGTTGGGACCATTGAATAAAAAAAGGGAGGAATTCACTACATTCGCCTTTGTTTCTAATTGTTTGCACTTCTACCTTTTTCTTTAATAAATTGACTTGTATTTTATGTAATTATAAATAATCATCATCAACAAATCAACCAATATCTCTAGTCTGGACCGAATGCCCCAGATCTCGTCACAGGGTTTTTCTGTCATTGACGTATTAATTTCCCAGGACAGTTTCATTTTATTGTCTGAATGGTGTGTTTGTAGCGGCAGTACGTCAGAAGATTCTGGCTTTTAATACAGAATCCCACTGATTTCAAAGATCAAAGCACGTGTCATCCTGAGTCACAACGCTGACATGTGCCCATGTTTCAATATAATTGTAGACAAGATTCATTACATTACATTTTTATTTTAACCCCGAATTTCCTTACGTTCCCAGTCAAGTGTTATCACTCTAATTTGGAAACTTGTTTTATTGCATCAAGCCTTTGGTCATATTATGTGTTGGCTATTCAACCCCAGTCACAGACAAACAGAATATTGTACTTTAAATCCTCAACCACCCCTCCCCCATGGACACTTCTGGATCCGACACTTTTTTCCAGAATAAAGTAAATCTTACAGAAGCATTGAAATTATTAAATAAAGTTTAAATTTACAAGACTGGGAAGGCTAAACATTTTGTATTCATTTGTTTGTATTTTTGTTCGCCTTCAGCTACTGAGTCATCTTTCTCAACCAACCAACCAATCTCTACAGTCTCGACTGAAATGCCTCAAGCTTCCTCAACAGAGCATTCCCTCGAAGGTTGGTGAATCACTCCACAAGTTGATTATGTAAACTTGTTTATTACACTCATCTCCACACACACTGCAATTGAAAACTTTTTAAGAGGAAATTGCATTTAATTGTTACTAAGAAAAGTAAATTGCAAAGAATCATCAACGGGACGAAGTTTTGACAATCGAATTTGACCTTCCTATGTCTTGTTCTTTACTCCTCGATCAATCGTTGAATCAATATATAATTTCCGATTCGATATGTCTCTGAAAAACCTCAATCAAATGTTTTTATCCGTGTGTGGTTCAAACGATTTGGTTTTGTTTTTAATTATTGCAGATATTAGATCCACAACACATTTTTCCTCCTCTTCAGAGATGTCGAGTCGTGGGTTCAGTACCGAGCTAGTAACGGGTATGTGTAGATAGTTTTTAATGAGATAAACAAACGTATAATGTCATGCAGACATTCAGATCTAAGGAATAGTTCAAGAAACGTTTGGGTTTTATTTCTTTACGATTGTGTACCATTGACGCAACCAATCAATGCGATATTTGCGGTCTCTGGTCAGACCAAATTTCCGGAATTGACGCGGCCACGCGGCTTTTTTTTTGTGCTTTTTTTTTTTTTCTTCAAGCTTGGATTGTACAGACAAGGTGGGGTACTATTTTGCTTTTTTGGTGTCCTCATGTACATTGGTGTCCTCCATAATTTGCCTTGGTGCTTTCGATCATTTGCCTTGGTGCAATTTCCCATTCTTTGGTGCTCTTTGGTTAAAAAAAAATTGTGGAGGTGCGGAAATAGAGGGCGCTGTTGGAGCTGCCGCGGAACATTTTGGAAAAAAAGATCGACGCGCATGATTAAAATCGACGCGCGCGCTGACCAGAGACCGACTTTTTTTTTTGGGCCTAATAATAAATATTTTTTCACATAAATAAACATTTGCCAATGTCTTTGGACATTCTTTTCATTCCAAAGTGAATCAACTATTTCAATTTCACTATCTATGTTTTTGGCTGAAACTCAACATAGCACGGACATCGTTGGAGTCTTTATCGTACATAACGTTTTTTGTGATTATCATTTGCATTATTCTGCAAAACCCGTACTTGGATTTCATTTTATTTTCAATAAACATCATGTTTATAGCATCGAGACATCTATAATAGAAATTACTTACCCGTGACAATTTTTTTTTAACAACAAGCCGTCCTTGATGAAATTTATTATAACAATTTACAGAACATCCAGTATTGACACATTCTTTTCTACAGAAATGATATCCGTCACTGAATTAAGGGTCAACGAGGCTACACCATTTCATCTGTCTGTTTTAAATTCTGCAAGTCTAGCAGGACAGTTTTGTTAATGTTACCTTTGCATTTGTGAGTTTTTGCCAAAAGAGTGGCAAATCGGTCAAACTTATCGGACACATATTTATTGTAATTTTCTTTGGTAGGACAAAAAAACATTTTGGTTGATTTGCACAGATTGCAAACCTCGTGCATCACAACAGCTGCATGTTTGATGTTTGAGTTCCTTAATGTTGTGTCATAACAAAGAAAGCATCTTCAGAACCAAGAACTTGTGTATGTATCACTCATGCCGCGCCTGAAATCATTCCTGCATATTCTGTCTCTAAATCATCAAATCGCTGAATCATCAAATGTGTATAATTGTAATGATATTATAATGTGACTGACTTTTTTTGTTTCCACAGCACAAACTAATTTTTCTACGGCATTGCCCGCCACTGAATCATCGACCGCTCCCATGCCAGGTATTCATTGTGTTATTTTATATCTGCAGATTAAATACGTTTGTATCATATCTGGTTCCCCAAAATCACACCTTAAAACTAAATCTTCGAAAACTGAAAACAGGGACATGAAACTATTTTATTTTAATATAGGCTACACCATATTCGCAAAACCTCACCAAAACATTATAAAAGCACAAAATGTTAGTCTGAAGTTAAAATTTTAATTATTCCGCTGCAAGACATCGGAACTATGATAATTGACGTAAAAATATAGTTCAAATTAAAGGGTTACATCAACTGAAACCGCACAAATTAGGCGTTTTATAATATTTTTTTTAAACATCTCAGTTGCATGATATCAAAGGAGTATCATTTATTTACAGACGAATGTTGAAAACTTCGGATTGAATGTGAACATATTGATCTTGCCCCGTTTTTATTCCCTAATGCTGAATAAACTAATGCCATCGAATTATGATCCAGAACAGTACAAGAAACTGTCCGTACGTGGAGTGGGTCTGAAATTATGACAGGCTAATACATCACGATTTCAAGAGTCCACAATGTCGTGCCTCCAAATTCCATTGCGTGATAACTTCACGAAACTTTGATAACTTCCGATTTTCAGTGTATAGTCGGTTGCATTTACAATCTGAGCATTGCTTTAAATCAGCAAATTTATCGATAATTTGTACTTTTTGTGAACGTCTTTGCAGTTGGTTTGGAATTTAGCATTCAGCTTCGAATTCTTGATGTGGATGGTGAACCAGTTGTCTTTACTACTGAACACAATGATAAGAACTCTCTGGTGTTCCGGGCTCTCTCGGCAGCAGTTCGTATCGCGGTAATCAAAACATTGTTGTCTACAGATCAGTTTTAAATGTTATCACTTTTATACCTTCTTTGCCGTTTAAAACATTTATACTAATCGCCACCACGAGCGGGAAAACAACAATCCCTATTAATTGTTGATATAAATAACTTGAACTCATCAATATAATACCATTCCAGTACAATGTTCGCATCTTCATCTAGTTTTCATTAGTGTTATTTTATTATCACAATTATTCTTGTTAAGAGAAATAAACTAATATAAAACAAAACAAAAGTTAAAGACCTGAACTGTTATAATTGCTTTTCATAATTTAATAACTGAATATAACATTACGGGTGCAATTTGTATGACGTTTTATGTCGATATTACATTATAGGAACATTATTTGTCGTATTTTTGATTTGTTATTTTATTTTTTTAGATTCTTAGAAGTCTCCAAGGGTCAGGAAGAACCTCTGACGTCTTAGAATTCGAAATGACGTCGGTTTTGAATGGCAGTCTTGTGGTGAATGGTGTTGCCAGATTCCCACTCAACTCCGCAGTCGATAGTGACATCATACGGGATGTGCTGCATACTAATATGATGGACAACAATGGAAGAGTTGAAAATTCTCTCTTGATTGATCCGCTGGCAACTGTTGTAACAAGTACGGTATAGTAAAGTAAAATCCCCGTATAAGAAATGTACCTGTGCTGAACTTGAATAAGTAAATTATAGTTGGTTTACACACTTTAGTTTTTGTGCACAGGTACTACTTATGATTTGGGGCAAATGTTATTGCTTAAACAGGGAGGTATTGAAATTAACAGGGACAGCCTGGTTTTGTACATGTTTGCAATTATCTTTTTATGAAAAAAATGACATGCATAGGCATACATTATTATGATTTTTTTTCACCTGTGTGTGTCCAAAAATGATCGGGATTGGCAGGGGAGGACATGAACAATACAATTACCCACAATCGTTTGTTTTATGCAGATATTTCAGTGCATAGATTATGAAGGATCCTGGATGAGTGATGTCCTTGCCTGTGCGTGGGAAATTGGGTTGATGGCCCGTTTGCAATGTGCTTCAGGCATTGGATACACCGCGTGCCTTTTTTCTTACCATTTAACACAAAAAAGGGGGATGACGACTAATCATAGTAGTGTTTTAACTTGTGTGATTATGTTAATATCCCGTACGCTCACGTCTATTAAGCACGGCGCACACTTTTCCCATTATTTGAACCGGTTCACTGGATCACGCCAGCAACGGTAAGTTGTTCACCGTTGCAGTTAGACTGCAACGTCATCCGCATACGTTCTATAATCGTCACATGTTGACAAATGACATTATCACAAAATGGTAGCCCTCAGTTTTGAATCACGTGACTCCATCGTGAATCTGACTGGTTAACGTAAATATCTCGTCTGTTGAAATCAAAGTGCTGCCCGCACACCTGTCCGGTGACATCGGATACTGTGAAATGGGATGCAAAAAAATGAAACATTCATCCAGTCGCCCGGTGTACGGTCAGATTGGTCCGAACTTTCTGCGCACACATCTATACGATGAACCGATGATCCTGTGAACCGGTATTAAAAATCGGAAAAGGTGTTTCACCGGGCTTTAACTGGCGTAGTTGACGAACTGTACAATACCAATCGGCTTCTAACTCCAACCGCATTTTCGGGTAAATCAATAAAAATTATAAGGCCGTGCAGGCAAAGGATTCAAAAGGCAGAATTGAATGTGAATATCACTAAGACACGATAAAAGTGTATGTATGAATTTGGCGAACCAGAACGAGGACTTTGGGTTGCCCAATCCATGATAAAAACCAACTTTTTTTAAAGTATTTATCCAATTACGTACGCTTGTAAGTGTACAAGAAATACTTTTAACAGTGTAAGTTTCTTTAAAATCATTACCGTTATATATTGTCTACAACACAGATCCCACGGAGGACTGCCCAGCATACCACTGTCAAAATAATGGTAGCTGTGAACAGCAAGGAAGCTTTCCGGACTATACGTACACTTGCAGGTATTCCTGTTACATGCTGTACTCTGCTGGGCATGCTTAATACATTAATAATCATTTAACTGTCAAATCAAAGTTAGTGCTAATTCTCAACTTTTTTTGATAGAAACGCACAATTAATTAAAAATATGGCAGAAAAATATCTGGTAAGCATACATCTTTGACATCAGGATGACCTCGTCAGTTTTGCATTAAAATCCCATTTTTTTAACAAATTTATCAATAAGCCAATCAATCTTAATGGTCACATTTCATATAACGTAATATTATTGCTATGGTGGTAAATTAAAAAAAATAAAACTGTAATTATTTCTCACACTTGTCTTGATATTTAGGTGCATGGAAGGTTTATCTGGCAGCCTTTGTGAAGTTTCAGGTAAATTATTTCCCCCTGTTTTCCTATACTTTGCAATATGCAAGTGTTTTTTTTTTGTTATTTATTGACCTCTTCATTTGGTTTCCACTGATAACCTTTTTCCAACCTGCAAACAATACAAACTTTACAACTCCACCCAGCTAGCGAGTTCAGTACAAAAGTAACTAGTAAATACAAAAAAAAGTGCACCAGCAGAATAAACTACTTACCAACAATTACAGTTTATTAGTTTCAATGAAATGCACCGTTTTTATCTATTTTGGTTGTTCGTAAAGTTTGTGTTTTCTTTTTCTAATTTTGGGAGTATCAGGGGAAGCTGGTAATAGCGGAGTTATCGCCATTGTTGTCATCGTTGGCGTTTTAGTTCTTGTTGTCATTTTTGCACTGGTCGTCGCGTGCGCTTCTTTGGCTAATCAGGCTTCGAAACGGAACTCGCGACCTTCTGAATACAGAGAGCAGGTATAGTGGCCATTACAAAGCCGTTTGCATACCTTCATTGAGAAGAAAAAGTATAGGTGTGAATAAATTCCCGTAGTTTGAACAAATATAAGAGTACAACTTGTATTTAAAGTGTATTTCTAATATACTATATGTAGATTCGCAAAGCAGTACTCTTTTCTAATTTTTTTTTTTTACATATCATAATCCTTCCATTACACTTCACACCTAACGGTTTCTGATATCTCGTTTTCCACTATAGAACCAAGATTCCCTATATCAAGACCCGAATTTCACATTGCCGTACATCGTCCCTGGACCCTCTCCGGTGAGTGTTTTGATATCCGTTTAGTATTAGTTATGATTCAGTCATGTCTTTTATTCAATATTCATCAATACAAAATAAGACAATTTACCCATTCCCATTGGTCGAGAGCCCGTCACGTGGCCGGTCCTAGACGGATGGTTGGCTGGTCTTAAACACTTTTCCAGTGTCGCATGAAATTTGGAATCCTATAAAATTCAGTACCTGTTACCGTTTTATTGGTTGAACGTTTACAATCTTCACGTAGGCATGCGTAACACTACCAGTGAATCAGTATTTCATCGTCCTTAATTCACAGCGCACTCGCCGCAGCTGCATCTGCGCGACATCGCGCACTAGGCGCGACGTGCACGCCAACCTCCATAAATGGAGTTGTGTCGTACTCGCGAGCTGGACACTCAATTATATAGCTAGAGGGTTGTTTCGAGAGAAAAAAAATGAAATATAATTATTGAACAAAATCGTCGGTAACATTAAATGTTTGAGTTGTTTTGACTTTTGGTCCAAACAAAATTAGATTTTTCGACCGAAAAGGTATTTATGAATGGGAATAAATGTATGCTTGGTCGGTATTAAGAACTTTGATCGGCTCGGGTAATTATCACCCACCCAGACTCCAACCGGTCTTAACACCTCCCAATCACACTTTTATTCCCTTAATCAACTTCGAACATCATCATTCATCAACTTGAATCGAGAGAGACAATCTAACTACTCATGAAGGAAGTATATTATCACCTGTAATAGTCTAGTATTATTTATGAAGTTCTTTTAATAATAACAATCCATTTTCTCATTCAGATGCGAAGAATGTATCAGGAGAAAATGGAAGAAGCATTTTACTTCTAAACCTGCAACACGGACCAGTGTGATTGTGTGCAGCAGTGACTGGATATCATTTCAAGCTAATATATCTGATACTTTGCATTCACAGATAAGTCAATTTGTATTGACATGTTGAGTATAACAACTCAAAAACCTTTGGTATGTGGGATTAACCATTCGAAGTAGGCCTATGCAGGCAAAATTAAGAAGAAAGTAATGCTAACCATTCAAAAGGAAAGACAACATTCTTTAGTTTGCTTCATGTCCAATTCTATTTTCTTTGGTTTTCCTTTTTTTTATCCCGGACTTTAAGAGTGCAGTACTTAATCCAGAATTCAGTTATCGCTGCAAAGCGAGGCATTATGATATACAAATTCCAAACTAACTGAATATTATAAGCGTCAGGGTGATATAAATCAAATTAGGTTTTGCCCTTCACCGACGCTTTTAAACACTGTATACTCAGTATGTTACCTCCCGAGTGATAGTTGGGAAAAATCACTCGGGTGGGACTCGAACCCACGACCTCCTGCTTTCTAGTGCAAATGTCTTACCACTCGACCACCGAGCTAACGGGATCGGTTGGCCGGTTCGAATCTGATGTTCATAGCAGTGGGTACTGAATAAACTTTTCTTTGGTTTTTCTATCACCCCGACGCAAAATTCCATCTTATAATAGTTTATGCGGTACCCGCTGCTATGTACATCAGATTCGAACCGGCCAACCGATCCCGTTAGCTCGGTGGTCGAGTGGTAAGACATCTGTACTAGAAAGCAGGAGGTCGTGGGTTCGAGTCCCACCCGAGTGATTTTTTCCAGCTTTCACTCGGCAGGTAACACACAGAGTATACACTGTTTAAAATCGTCGGTGAAGGGCAAAACCTAATTTGATTGATGAAACTAACTGAAGTCGTACTCAATCATTTCCTTTGACACCCTCGAAAGCCCTTAGGCTAGCCTAGGACTGGCTCCGGGTGTTAACTTATGTACTGATAAAATACCCACAGGCAGTGAGAATGTCGAGGTAGACAATCAATGAGCATTGTTGTCAAGCCTTGTACATGAGCACTTGGCTGGGCTGGGCTTGGTTCTGTCTTTGGTCACATAAGGCGAGATATCAAACTCCTTACATTTCCTTTATCTCTTAGAAACCAAAAATCGGAAACTAAACTCATGGCGTTTGTTTTTTAGGCGAATGCAGGATGATGGAGCAGGGCATGGTTTTAGTTGACATCGTGTAATTCAGTTTAAATATGTTTATTCAAAAATAGGGATAAGTATGAAATTGATACTTTTTTTCGGTTTAACCATTTATAAATGTTAACAAATGCATCATGTTTGGTCCGACGTCCCATTGGTCCGACGGCCATTTGCTCTATACGTCCCATTGGTGTAAACGTCCCATTGGTCCGACGTCCCATTGGTCGAAGTTCCATTGGTTGGAGGTCCCATAGAGTTAGGGTAAGGGTTAGGGTTAGGGTAAGGGTCAGTCAACTTGGACCAGTGGAACTACACAGTATTATGTTTCGTCGGACCAATGGGACTTCCGACAAATGGTACTTCGGATTATCGAGACGTAACCGAAGTGGGTGATTGGCACACACCCATCACCCAATATGTATCTAGTACGTTCTTGTGTAGTGTACCAGTCAGATTTTGTTTTGTATCCGTTATCATACAGGAAATGGTATATTCCGGGAATTTTAATGCATCTCCTCAACACAATGTTACAGGCAATCGATTTCACACTTTTAAGTGTTTAATAGAAATAGATAGTCTCATTTAGAATAGGTGGTAAAATCGTCATTACAATGCGCTGTAAATAGCGGTTCCATTTATGTAATACACAGTAGCAGAGGTATGACGTTTTAGTGTAACTTCTTTAACTTTGATTTCCGAAAACCCAATGAATATATGTTTTTACAGTAAGTTACCTTAAAACTTGTATCTTGCAAATTCCAGAAACAAAATTTCACACTTTTAAGTGTTTAATAGAAATAGATAGTCTCATTTAGAATAGGTGGTAAAATCGTCATTACAATGCGCTGTAAATAGCGGTTCCATTTATGTAATACACAGTAGCAGAGGTATGACGTTTTAGTGTAACTTCTTTAACTTTGATTTCCGAAAAACCCAATGAATATATGTTTATACAGTAAGTTTCCTTAAAACTTGTATCTTGCAAATTCCAGAAACAAAATTTGTTTCTGAACGTCGTTGGATTCTACTTTTAATTCCAAAGTTGACTTTGAATTTACAAAGAGTAAGATTTTGAAAGAGTTTATATTGGATTCATTATTGATATCTTACGCTTCAGAATGAAATACAATTCATTTATAAATGAGTACTAGTACGTTAAATATGACCCCTAGGTCATCTATACATAACTTTACAAACGCAAAAAAAAACATTTTTGTGATCTTAGATTACTGTTTAGTTGGCTTAAGAACCGAAGAGTAGACATTATAAGTCTACATAATAATTCGACGAATGTCAATGAGGTTGGAAACATAAGTACTATAACGTTCAGCTTGTCAATGTAATTTGAATGACGGAAGTATTTAAATACATTTCAATGCTATATTGGTGAATTATACTGCATCAAAAATGAGATTTGTGCGTGTACATTTGAAATTGAAACTAACAACGACTTTCTAGAATGAAACGATTCCAACGACTTTCTAGAATGAAATGAATGTCTCCATGAAATGGGAATGATATAAGTGTTAATAAGTCGGGAAAATCTATGTTGTCATGTCGTTTTTAAAATGATTTGACGATTGTTTTGTAGATAAATCTTTGTAAAAAAAAAGGCCGTTTTAAACGTATTTTTTTAATAAATATAAATTAACAATGTAAGTCTCGTTGAAAGAAATTGATGGACAAAATTTCTGCAATCCCGGCCAAACTCGTCGTATCAGTGCGCGACATCGCGTAGCTGCAATCGGCTCAGGTGAGAACGTGTCTCCGACGCTCAATTCAGGCCCAATTCATAACATGATTCAGCAACTTTTGATTTGAATTCGAGATCCTAGAATGTTGTTTCTCTCAAAATATACAGCTGAAGCTGAGCTGAAACTTCATCGGGTTAGTCGTTCAGCACCCTTCTTTATATTTTGAGCACGCTTGTTGTGTCAAACGAACAAATGCACAAGCTACAAATGCTGGACTGTACCTTAAGGATTAAGGTACAAGTTAAATGTATTATTTGCTCACCTTTGGAACTCCAGAGATCCAGAAAGGTATTATGGTCAATGTTCTGACATACCGCCAGGTGAGCTCCTAAAAGATAGAGAGAACAAACCGGCGGGAACCACAGGGAACCGTAGCGTAACAGGAGGAGGAATTGAAATGGCCTCCCTTGCGTATCTTCTCTTGTTTTTCCATATCAAATACTCTGATTGACACAAAGTAATTCATCATATCTTTAAAGTCGTATCCCGATATTATATTGTTACTTTAAAGCATATCCTGGTTATTATACAGCTTGGGACAGTAATGGAATTAGTAAATGGTGCAGATATTTTATTGAATTAGAACACCAATACGTAGTGTCAAAATATATCCGAGGTTATATTACAGTTAAGCTTGTTGTAACAGTAGTGGTATTTTTTTAGCTTGACGCATTGAAATAAATGGTGGAGATTTTAATTGAATAATTGAGTACCAATAAATATTCCATCGTTCCTGCCTAAACATCACGTGTTTTCTCTTGTCTAACATAAAGCGTTAAAGGTGTATATGGGTTTGTTTCTGCATTCAATAAAGGACGTTGAACAACAGAGGACAATAGGGTCCCAAATTCCTGAAGGTCCCCAATTGACGATCGTGTAAAAAGCATGTGGGGGGTCTCGTAAATAGTACAAACAAAAGATCGGACAATAGGGGTCCCCGATCGCAGGTAAATACACACTTGGGTGCGTGATTGTGATTACATACACTGTGTGGACTTCCGCACAAAAGTGGTCCACATAAACCAGGAAGCAGCGACGCTGTGTGGACTTGCCCATGTCCACACAGTGTCCTCCTTCTCTGGAAAACAGTTTTAGAGGCATTTTGGGGTTAGGTTTATCCGTGGCAAAATGAAGAGAAACACTAAAGCAATCATAGCCAAAAAAAAATGGTTTGAAAGAGTTTTCACAGTGTGAGTAAAATGAGTTTTGTCACAGGTTTTTCTTAACTATACGAAAACAAAGGAATGTCCACACTACGTATATAACGTAAACATGGGTGTGTACGGATGGGTTTTGAGTACTTGCATTGTTTGCCCTTTATCGCTCTTCTTTAGAATTTCCCATGTGGGGTACAGTTTTACAAAGACCGACGTACGGGGTTACAGTGTTGCCTTTGGGTGAGTGCCTCACAAGGCAGCTTTCATGAAAACGACGACACATGTTTGTTAGGGGTGCCAGCACATGGGGATATGAGTGTGCACATGCATGGTGTAAATCGAGGACGTCTTTGATAAGAAAACATGCACAAAACCAATGGGAGCTGTTGCAAACAGGTATGAACAAAAAATCGATGATGAGTAACAGAAAATCCTCGATTTACAACATAAGCAAACAAAGCCACCTACCCACGAAGTCTCGTCTTATTATCTGAATTGCTCAAATCTTGTGTATATCTTTTGACTGCACAGTTTTACAGAGAGTTGGTTTTACGGCGAGTCCATCCCTGCCGTTCCCGACTCTGTCAAAGTTAAACTGGCTCCAGTAAGGTTCCAGTCTCACTAAAGGGGGTTTCTTCCGAAATTTTTCGGAGGATCTTGTCAAGAAGAGCGAAGGTGGTTCGACCATTCCAGTTGACATGTTATCAGCAGCCTCCGACTGATTGGATGCAACCCGGACGTATTTGGCTTGGCAAATGTGTGAACTCTAATGAAATGAATAGCTCCCTCGAGTACATTGGAAGTAATAATTAATCTAATTATGTAAGTATTCGCTAGTAGACTCCTTTCACACGACTGTTGGGGAAAATAATTATAGTTTGCTGCAGAAAATTAGTTGATGAATCATAAATTTTCATGTAAAGGTTAGCCTAAAACAAACCTACTTTTTTTTCCTAAGCCAGTACCCGTATCTACCAAACTGCAACAATCCCCCACGAAGCAAATATGCATAGCTGTTTAAAGTTGTATGAATATTACAGCATTTTGCAAATAAGACATTCATTTTTAGCAACATGTCGGGTGTACACGTACAATTATTCTCATAATGGTATCATCTCAATGTCAACTCTGTTATTACCATGTCTTTTAAAACAGCTGCAAAAGGCAACCTTAACTCCTTGTCGGAATTTCTTGTATTTAAGCTCATAGATTATAGGGTTAATGACTGAATTAAAATAGTAGAAGAAATCACACACATTAAGAATATATCCATAGGTGTGTGAATCACAGAAAGAAATTAGAGCCTTGTGTATCGGATGCACGCAGAGAAGAATAGCTGTCGAACTTGGTGTCAATATGATGATAAGAGATCCTAAGACAATTAAAAGTGTGCGGACTAGACGATGTCTAGCAAGCACAAGATCATAGGCAGCTGCCCTTGCATATTGCAGGTTCAGGACTTTCGCTTGTCTTTTGAGAGTGATTTGTATCTTGTAGTAGGCCCAACTCATCAATGCTATGGGCAGCAAGTACCCCATGAAGAATGAAAACACATTCAGCAGAATTGGGAATTTATGATTAGGGTATTTGGATTCAAGGCAAGGATGCTCGGGGTTATTGCTTGTTTCAATCATTAATATAAATGGTGAAGAAAAGAGGAATGAAATCACCCAGATCAGAGCAATCAGATATTTCATCCGTGTTGCGGTGAGTTTCCTTTCGTATTGTAATGGATGCATGATGGCAACGTATCTCTCTATAGTTACCACGCAGAGATTGTAAGCTGATGCATAAGACAGGGCCCATGCTAAATACTCCGAGATCAGAACGCGACAGAAAAGTTCTCTCCCAATAATGCCTGTTGGCACAAAAGCACCTAGCGTACATTCTGAAGATGTTAGATATAAGAAGAACTCTTGAAGACAAAGCAGCATATCGGCCACAGCCAAATTCACCAGCAGATAGTTTGTCATGTTGTGTAGGAATTTGACGCGTAGAATAACGAAGCACACTAAGAGGTTTCCGAAGACACCAATAACTCCTTCTGCTACCATGATATTGCAGATCAACTCGCTTCCGGTAAGCTCTTCGGTGTCATTGAGTTGCTGAGTTGAATTTATGGCTTACAGTTGTGTATTATAGGGTGTCTTTGATCAGCATAATTCAAAGTATGTAGTGATTTTCCATCAACAGTTGATCACGAAGAGCTTCACAGTGCCGTCAATGCAAGTATCCTTGAAAAAAACGACTATACATGTATGCACCGGGTACTAAGGTCCTTTGTGTGAAGCAGCTTTTTCAAAGTCACATATACGCCCACTTCCTTAACTGTGCTGTACTATTTAGATAACAACATCCATACAGCTACAGTTACCCTTCTGTCTCACTGATACGTTTTGTTGTAGATGTTGACTATAAGCCACAGATGCACTTGTGATTCAGTCGTGAATCACGCGTATTTTTATTCAAAGACCGTAAAGTCTGTGATCGACTGATTGCTGAAAAGATCGGAAGTGCATCTTTCGCCGGTTTTTTGCCTTAATGAGCTGCACGTCTGCTGTCGTTGATCGATGGAGTTGACAAATAAGGTTTCCTTCATCATAAATTATAAATTCGCAGTGAAATTCCTTTCCAGGTGTAAATGTAATTTGCCTTACAAACTTTATTATCGAATGAGGACGTATACATTTGTCATTATCGACAATTGTATTGCTGCAAAGTTTGTGCTGCTCACACTTAAAACTCTCAGCACTCAAATAGATCAATGGATTTTATCAATTTGGTTTAGATGTTCGTTATTTATGTTGAGAATGAATTTCTTAATCTAATTACATGCATATTGGAACGTGTCAAGAGAAACTCGGGGATTTAGGTATCATGAGTGGCTTTTATGTCTAGAAACTTGTTCAAAATAGTCTGCATGACAATCTCTCCATGCTCTGACAACAGATTGTACTATTTAAGGAATTGATAATTAGAAACGTAGTTTTCTCCTCAGAAATTGAGGTGCACATGAGACAGATACACTCTATCAACCCTCGTCAAAACTCTTCATCCCCCCCCCCTCGGGGCAGGATGCATTAACATCGATGTTGGTGCCAGTTTCGAGGAGCATCTAGGAACATACATTTGCTAAGCATGTCATGGGATGTATTTTTATTGAAACTGGGTCTCACCTTATCCACGTGGCACGAAATTTGCTCAGCATTCTATTCTGCTTATCAGCTCTATGAAATTGGGACCTAGTGGACCTAGTCAAGAAGTGCGTAAAGTGCCACTGCACTTTATACTCCGTACTGCAATATCTATTTCTCGATTAAACCACCAAAGCCATAAAGTGCTGGATGTCTGTAAAAGTGTAGAGGGAATAGCAGGCAATGAGGTTTGAGTTCCTGGTTCTAATCATTCTTTAGTAAGTTCACTAAATACATTTACAGGAGTAAAGAATCTTTCCTTTATCATCATGTAGCAAAAAAAAGTAATCTTCTTTCGATCAAAAAATAATATACCATGGGCGAGTAATTATCATTTATGATGAAGGAAACCGTTTTGGTCAACTCCATCAATCAACGACGGCGGGCGTGCGCCCATTAAGCGAAAACTGGCGAGTAATGCACTTCCGAGCGTTTTACCAATCAATCAGAAAATTGGGGCACTTCCAATAACCTGACGATTCACAACTGGATATCACATTTGCATCTGCTAATCATTATTTTGGAAAATCGCCTTAGAAAGGCTTTAAAAGCCACTCATGGCAAAGGGCCAGAGAAAAAAAGTATGATGAAAAGAAAAAAAAAATAATCAGGAAAGCTGAAGGTATATATTCCTCATAAAAGAGGCTAGTTCATGCCCGCTGAGCGTCCTGCTCGCTCGACTGTGTCAGTTGGCTGTGAGCCTTGGGCATCGTGTTGAGGGATGCCCGCTGAGCGTCCTGCTCGCTCGACTGTGTCAGTTGGTTGTAAGCCAGTGGTGTTGAGGGATGCCCGCTGAGCGTCATGCTCGCTCGACTGTGTCAGTTGGTTGTGAGCCATGGGCATTGTGTTGAGGGATGCCCGCTGAGCGTCCTGCTCGCTCAACTGTGTCAGTTGGCTGTGAGCCTTGGGCATTGTGTTGAGGGATGCCCGCTGAGCGTCCTGCTCGCTCAGGTGTGTCAGTTAACTGAATGCCATATGTTGCTTATGAAATAGCCGATATCTTGTGGGACAGTGTCATGTTTGTGGATCTCAATAGCTTCTCTGATACGACGGGTGTACCAGTGTTTCTCTGGGGCTATGATTTCCGCTTGTTCCCAATCAACAACATGATCCAGATCAGCAGAGTGTTTGACAATTGCCGATTTGTCAAGTTCCCCTCTGCGGCCGTGAGCTATGTGTTCTTTAAGCCTGGTAGTGAGGTCTCTGCCGGTCTCGCCAATGTACACTTTGCCACATGAGCAAGGAATTCGGTAAACTCCTGCTTGACTTCTCGGGTTGTGCTTGTCTTTGTGGGTGTACAATTTCGTTTCGAGTTTGTTGCGAGTTCGGTAGTATAGACCTTAATATTGGCTTCACGCCTCCGTGATTCGCTGGCTCTTGTGTGATGCATGGCCAAAATACGGAACGACTGCAAATGATGTCGGGTGTGTTCAGGGTCTGAGACATGCTCGAATCCGGTGCGAAGCTGTGATTCTTAGGTCTGTACCCATTGTCTCTTAGCACTTTATTGAGGTGCTTCAGTTCGGATTGTAGGTGTTCATCATCACTGATGATATGTGCCCTTCGAAGTAAGGTGCGGTTCACCGAGGTTTTCACCGATGGTGGGTGGAATGAACGAGGACTGTTCTTATCAGAACAAAAAACTACTTAGCAAAGTTGATAATAAGCAGGACAAGTTCTTAGAACTAATATCTTCAGAACTAATATCTCAGTAGTTATTACCACATGGTGTTACCGCAAACCGAAACGATACAGTATTGTATCGTTGAAATGCACATCCATCAGGCTTCCATTAACAGCTAAATTATGTTAATTTGATGAGTAGATTAGATTCCTAACATTACGCAGACTTCAAACATAGTATGTCAGTGTCTATTAATAAAATAGAGAATTGCAACCAGAGTAAACAGTCAACTGCAAACCCATGAATTCAACTCGGCAACTCAATGACACGGAGGTGCTTACTGGAAGCGAGTGGATCTGCAATAAAATGGTAGCAGAATGAGTCATTGGTGTCTTAGAAAACCTCTGAGTATTTGTGTCTTCACAGCTTCAAACAGTTATGCATATTTGTCTATGATAAATCTATCTGTAAAACGTCTGTAAATGTATCACGACAAGATGTTCATTTTTTTTATCAATAACAGTGGGTATATGAAATATAGTAACGTCTGTTACGAAATATGCGTTACTATTAAATATGGGTGAATTTCGAGGTAACTTAACTAAGCTGGTTTGCTTGTGGTTGTAGGTCGTAATTTTTTTTCTGGCATTCAGAAAAGACTTTTCCCACAGATTTTTCAACCCTTTGAAGTAGCTCCTGAGCTTGGTCAATTTCCTCTGACAAAAGAGCTACGTTGTCTGCAAAGTCCAAATCAGTTACTATTCTGGCCCGATTCGTCTGCGGCGCCTCTTTTCCAGGTGCAACCCAAATGCTTCTTCCTTGCCGTCTATTGCCATTCTCAAGGCATAGTCCAACACAATCGCAAACAGATAAGGTGCCACAGTATCTCCCTGTAGGACGCCAGCTTGGATGTCAAATGGTTCCGTTTCGCCATCTGGTGAGATTACCTTTGCCTTGGTTGTGTTGTTATACGCCAGTCCAATGGCTTCTACAAGTTAACTAGGGATTCCGTAGGCATTGAGAATCTGTAACATTTTGCCTCGATGGATGGTGTCAAAGGCCTTTTTGATAACAATAAATGTTATTACTGCACTCGTCAGGCGACGTCATGATGACGTCATCATAGGTCACGCGATGAGATCTTAAAGTTGCAAACTTTTGATCCTAAATCTAGAGAACTGCAAGTCCGATTTGGTTCAAACTTGGTATGTAGGAATGTGTTATAGGAAAAAAGTGACGTCATGATGACGTGATCATAGGTCATAGTACGTCATCTTAAAGGTGCACATTTTAAAATCCTATATCAAGAGAACTGTTAGTTCGATGTGGATGTGGACAAATCGTAAAAGCCCTATATTCTGTTCATCGAACAGACATAGTTCTAGTTATTGTTTGAGGTGGAATTTTAAAATAGCAATGTTTCTGAAACCAAAAGTAACCTAGCCTTTGCCGACACGCTCTGAAAGTCATGCGACATAAACAATACGTATGTGCGCCGATGTAATGCGATTGACCCTCAAAATGCCTTACACGGCATTCCACTTTAGAATGCGCTACAGCATCAACAGGTGTTGTTTTAAATTCATGAAAAAAAACAGCCATGTTGCTGAGTTGTAACAATTCGCACTCTTTGGGGGATTTGGTGACCCACCCTAGCCTGTGTGACCAGTCGTGTTTTGCAACAGAGACGTCTCAGTAACATTTCTTATATATTCGTAAGATGCATACTACATAGCCTGTACAATAGGATGAGCCATTATTTTGATAACATAATTGGCGCCCTCTGTAGTTACAGGAACGTTTTTTTGCAGCGCCCTCGCTTGGTTCCTTAACTTTCCTGTAATAACATTCTAGCATATAGCTGCATTGAACAGGAACATTCCTACATAACTCGAATTCTAGAATATTGTTACGATTTTCTGAGCTTCAATGCGGGCCAGCACAGCTTTCGTGTAAGGACAATGCATTGCTAGAGCCACTCATTCACTTGCGTTCGATCAGACCACACCTATAATTTAGAGTGCTCTGAATACCGTTCAACTACATTTAGTTTGGGACAATTTCCCTTTCGGTTGGTTGTGGCATGATTGTTGATCAGCCTAGGCGGTGAGTACACACCTAAGTTTTATATTTTTATTTTTTTCTTCAATTTTTACTGTAAATTTTGTAGAAGTCATGAAACATTTCGTCGTATAGCTGACTTACCGACGAAAAAGAAAAAAAACCTGTTTCGAGTAATTTGCGTTTGAAGTTGGACTTTATTGTGGGCGTCGTATTTCACCCATAGATGTTTCGATAATAACCCTTTTGGTGTATATTCGAAATAAAATAGAAAACCTAGTATCTATCAGGTTACTTATTTAATCAGAGAAGTTGTGCGATATGCTTTTATTTGATTTGGTAAACGTATTCGTCAGTTTGTCAAATTACAAAATCTCTAAAAGCCGGTTTTTCTACACAGTGTTTGTGTGTTATTCGTCAACGCACACCTTAAGTTAGCCGGTTACCAGCACAATTCTGTATTCGTCACTTTGTCAAATTATAGATTTGTTACTATGACTGATTCGTCCCAGACGGGACTCCCAATCTCAAAATTCAGGAAAGAATTAAGAATTTTGGCGTAAACACTTGAGAGAGCAACCTTTAAAACTACAAGAACGACAAAATCTAAAAGTCGCCAAATATGTCTATTCGCCGGTTTGTCAGCTCTGCGACGATTTGTTGCATGTCATTTGCACTTTGATAAGAAAATATGTTGAAGCTCTTTCAGGAGTACATGGTACATATAACCACATATATTAACATTGCAGATATAAGCTTCATATGCTGAATTTAATTATTATGTAATTTTAAATGATAAAGAACAAATGAAATGTTCATTTTCGGGGTTTTTTAATTCAACAGACTAATGCCCAATTGTCTTTCGTTTTTCTTGTATATATTTTTCGAGTGAACTACATTCCACCTCGTCATATGTAAATTAATCATTATCGTTGCAGGAACTATAACTATATCTCGGAGTCCACTTGTTTCACATTATCATTAACGTAAAACGTAGTCTTCGGCCACATGAGGAGTTGCCCCACCAAACACCAAAGCTACATCTGGGAGGGATGATGCAGAGGCATGGGACCAGCGGCGGCGGAACGGGTTTGAAACTGGGGGGGGGGGGCATCACCAAAAAGGGGCACTTGCAAACCCGTGCTGAAATGTCGACACATCTTTTTTACCGGACACTTGGCCTCAGTAAAACCATCTTCCAACATAGGGGGCGCTCTTCAAAAGCAATGATTATATGCTAAATATGCATCATGTGCCCCTTTTCAGGGCGTATTGTATGGCTTTTGGGACTTGGTTTTCATATTTCTCGTTTATATCAAAAATATCTATACCATTATTGGGAAATGGTTACTTCTAAGAAATAGTAAGAAACTTTAAGGGCATTTTTTTTGTATCTTGAGGGGGCACTTTACTGTTCGAGGGGGCACATATGGCCGCAAAAGGGGCACTTGGGAAAATCTGGGGGGGGGGGGCCCGGTTCCGCCGCCCCTGCATGGGACATGACATTGCGCTGATATCGTAAGGCCCATGGTGAGGTTCCTACAAGAGAATTATGCAATGTTGGACAAGCTCAAGCCCCTGCCCACGCGCAATTTTTTTCATACCACAAAGTCGCTAATATTATAACAGAAAGTGTGAGGACTTACATATAGCCAGTCGAATGCTATGCAACGTGATTGTATTCTAAGGTCAGGAACCGTACATGCGCGCGTGCCTGACTGGGCGTGGGCTAGCGATCAGTGACTAAATGCACGTATGTGGTTGGTTCCCAAAGGCCCATTGGTTAAGTCCAGGCATATGTGTTTTACAGCTCACGTGACAACACATCTTATGCAAACAGCATTAGGTCAATAATCAATAAGCCTCAGTGAAACCCTAGTTGGATATGACCTCGCCAATAAAGACAAGAAACAAGAAAAATCAAGCGGATATCAAGTTTGAGTAAAACGAACATCCAAAAAATACAAAAAAGAAGCTTTGGCCAAATTCGAACCGTTGGCAAGTGAAGATGAAAAGCAAGGGAAGTACGTAGCAATACGTAAAGCTGAGTCATTCCACATTGTCAAGATGTGAACCGGGTACCGATTGTGTAGAGGCAATCAAGCACTGCAATTTAAAGCTACGTTCGTAGACATGCTGAGGTGGAAGGCAAGGGAAGTACGTAGCATTACCTAACGCTGAGTCATTCCACATTGGCAAGGTGTGAACCGGGTACCGATTGTGTAGAGGCAAGCAAGCACTGCAATGGCAAGCTAATGTCGTAGACATGCAGAGGTGGAAGGCAAGGGGCGTGAATTCACTAAGTCTGGGGATATGAACACAGTACAAAATGGACAGAGGCAGACCATGAACCAAGTAAACTAAGCTTACAGTCAATCTTGGATGACAACTGTATTTTACTTTTCCTCGTTAATTTAGTAATTTGCTGGTGTAATATTTTTGCTCTGTACTTTTTTTAGTGTTCCATCATAACCACCAATTCATTCACTATTAAGTCGAATCCGCTGAAAACAATGTCTGATACGTGGTATGTTGTACTAAATTTCATTTTCTAATACTTTTGAAAAGGGGCGGATCAATGAATGTTCGCGGGGGTGTCATGCCCGTCACATTATTTGTTTGCCCCACTGTTGCAGACAAGCGGGCATATTATAAGTATTATTACTATAATTGTTCTGATTTTCTGGGGTATCAAAGCAGAGGGGGACCCCTCCCTGGATCCGCACCTCTCTAAACGTGTATTTGTCAAGCAATATTATGTCTTATAATGCTGTACTTTCCAATGTAAAGATTTACACAGAAATTCAACAAGAACTTGTCTCAGTACTGATATGTCTACAACATTAAATTACTTATTTGGAGATTCGAGCGAAATTTCAAAAAGGCCTGAATGAAAATTTGGTGAGATGGTAAGGAGATCAACAAATTAATGTTGTATCATTTGATTAAACTAAGGCGACATTTGGAAGATTTTGCTTGACCACCTGCTGGACACGCTTTGCATCGGGACCTTCGTAAATCTGCGTAGTGTTGGCAGATGCCTGAGATGAGCAGTAAGAGTCACCACTCCAATCACACTGAATGCATTGTCAAGAACATCAAGCTCCCGCAAACCATGCCCGGCAGGGAGGATGCTGATCAGGTCAGGAATGTCATCAACATTCAATCCACATGAGCGTAATGTCAACGACTTCAGGGATAGAACAACAAGAGGGGCTACACCAGCCACATGGTGGTGTTATTATTTTGTCATGAAGTTTCACTTGGTCAGAGCAGCGCTGTGTGAGTAAATATTATGAAGGCAGCCCAATTTAAGGTCTGATCAAGAAATGCGAACGATAGGTTGTTAAGCTGGACGCTGGAAGTTTTAAGAGATCCTTGGAACTAAGGCACCAAATGTTGAAATCTTCATTATATGTATTTAATGTGGTTGCCTTGGATGTGTTCAGGAATGCTCAGAGTTTTGTCCCTGGCAATCCTCAGGTGACTCGTTAGACTTGAGAGAAAATAAAGAAGGAAATTCAAGTCCAAGAAGCAAGAAAGGGATGAGAGAGAACAGTTCTTGGCAGAAACCACATGATGCAGCTGTGGCATTTGCCCTTGACGGGAATCGAACCAAATGGTTGTGCAATGGGAGTACCCGGCTACCACCTCAAATGTCCAGACAACACATCTCATACAAACAATCACGATTCAGAGTCATTAAGCCTAAAAGAAACTCTAGTTGGATGTGAACCTCGCCAATACAGAAAAGAAAACAAGAACAGACCATGCGGATAGCAAGATTGAGTAAAACGAGTATCCAAAGAAAACGACAAAGTAGCCCTGGTTGGATACAAACTTTGACAAATGAAGATGGAAAAGAAGGGAAGTAGTAGCACTAGCTACGTCAAGCTGAGTCATTCTACATTGCCAAGATGTCAACCGTGTACCGATTGAGTATAGGCAAGCAAGCAATGCACGTTCGTAGACATGCTGAGGTGGAAGGCAAGGGGCGTGAATTCACCAAGTCCTGGGATATGAACAAAGAACATGGGACAAAGGCAGACCATGCATCAAGTAACTAGGCTTACAGTCAATCTATGATGATATATGTATTTTATCTTTTCATTGTAATTTTCCTTTAGTTTGATGTAGAATATTCCAGTTTGTATTTATATTTTGCTAGTGTTCCATCGTAATAGAATGAACACCAATGTACTCACTATTACGCCAAATCCGCTTATAATTATGTCTGATATGTGGTGTACATGTATTTCAGTTCATTTCACTTCATAATACTTCTCAACGGGGGCTGATTCAGGAATGCGGGGGGCGTTATGCCCATCACATTTTGTTTATGTCCAACTGTTGAAGACAGGCAGATATATAGGTACATGTAATTATTATCATAATTTATATTATTTGTTTGCGTGTCAGAGCAAGGGGGTGGTGTTGGACCTCCAAACGCCCCTTTTTTGCTTTGGTTCGCGGAATATGCGTCTTTTTATACTTGCGAGAAATAGTCAAATGGCAAAATTAGATGTTGTCGTGTAATCTTTGTGTACTGTTAAATTAAAATAAGAGGACATTTGGAAGATCGTGCTTGACCACCTGCTTGACATGCTCTCCGTCGGGAACTTTGTAATCAAGCTCAAACGCGTGTAGTTTAGGCAGATTCCCGAGATGAACAGTTAGTGTCTCCACTCCAACCACACTGAATGCATTGCCATACTCATTAAGCCCCACCAAACTTTGCCCGGCAGGGAGGATGCTGATCAGGTCAGGAACGTCAGCATCATTCAGTCCACATGATGAAGGTTGGTATTGTGCACATCTACCAATTCCAACTTATTATAACCAGCCAGTGCATTCGCTAGTCTAATGACGTAATCATAGGTTCTCCTCGACAGTGTGACTCCCTCAAGAATATACTTGCATAAACGAGACAGAGATCCTAACACACGCTCATCCAAGTTAGACTTCTCATGAATAACTAGTGTAAGCTCTGTGTGATAAAGAAGCCTGTCGTCCACCTCCACTGGTATTTGCCTCTCCTCGTCTGCTTTTTCCGACACGGTGTAAGAAACAAACACCCGAAATCTCCTGTTTGACCTGATGGTACCAATTGGGACTATATTCCCAAGCAGCTTCAGGCATTGATGCAATCTGCGTGTGATACTTAAATTAATGTTCAATCTGGTGTCATCGTGCAGTAGTCTGTCGATTCCCCTCAATGGCGCCAATTCTTCATGCGATCTGCAGTAGACAGTTCAGTCCACAAGCTCTACAAGTGGCCGACGAAGACACTGCAGGTAATAGCGCATCGCTAATAAATGCTCCTGACAATCACATTCAACGCAAGTTGGTCGGTCTAGCCTATCAGCCAATTCATCACGACCAGACTCAAACAACGACAGGCGCTCGAGTTTCTACAGTGTAATAACCTCGACATGCCTTCCTTCGTAACATTGTTTTTGAACATGCGCCATAATGAGCCCAGTAGCTGGAGACCCTGATGATATGCCGCATAAAAACTAGCCTTTCACCAAGGCCATCGTGCTTAACTTGCCCGCATTCAAAGCGGCGAAAAAGCGCAGCGACTGGAGATGAAGACCACACATGCGAGTGGCGAAGCCACGAGGGCCTTTTCTAACTTGTCGAGAAATTCTTATGTTTTTCTTTATAATCTCGATTTTTGCTACCCCAAAAGGGTAGCAAAATTCCAACCAATCATCAGCCTTTTCGTGCGTGCGTGGACGTGGCTACTTACCCGGACGTGTCGACGCGCCCGGATGCTTGCACAAAATTTAAAAACAAAAAATGCGAGTCTAGTTTTCCACGAGATCGTGACCGCGTAATTGTTCTTACATTATTATCTTTTAATATTTTAACTTTACTAATAAAAGTATTTCAAGAAATTATTTGAGTGTATGAACTTACTTTTCATCTGAACTTACAGTTTGACGTTTTCCTTACTCAACCTTCTTTTAAAAATAGAAGCGACTAGGCAAAATCCGCGTTGTGATTGGTTAACCTTCCGCACTCTTCTTATTTGCATAAAAACTATGAATAATTCAACAAAATCAAGTTGCGAAAGGCCTCGTGACTTTGCCACTTGTGCCTGCTGACTTAACCTTTGCTCCAGTCGCTTCGGGTTTTCGCAACTCCGCCGCTCTAAGCCACGATGGCCTGGGCGAAAGGCTACATAAAAACCGAAGCAGATATTCCAATGCATCGAATGGATATTGTCAGGATTGATCAGCGGCAGCCTCTCATGAAACTCCTCTTCGTTTGCGTGATGCAAATCGGCAAAGTAGTATGCTGCGAAGTATTCTTGGATAGACTTGTGCAGAAAAGTTACTACCTTCATCTTCTTCAAGCCACTCGTGAAACTTTCTTGTTGAAGGAAACCCAATCGACACCCATCCTCCAAGGCTTTCTCTTCAAATTCCTCTGAGGAGAACACGAGCCTTTCCCCCTTGGGATGTAGTAACCCATCAAGAGCGACTGGTCCCAGTCCACGTACGACTGATTTCATCAGCGCCACCTGATCATCGCCTTCATTGCAACGGCGACTGACTAGAACCTCAGCAAACCCTGTGTAAATGCCGTTACTTTCTCAGGCAATTTCGACAAATTTTCCCAATCTATGCACAGGAAGAGTAAGACGATTGGAATATGGGCCAATGTGAGCATTAATGGGCTGGATGACAGGTGTGAAATTAATGATTCCCCTTTTATTTGTTGGCGACACCTTTTGCAGCAAAGTAGGATGTTATGTATTTCTTTGCAGTGTCGAGTGTGAAACCCAGTTTGTATTTAGACGTAGTGCGGGTATTGATACCAAGGCCGAATAAATAAATTTAGTGCCTCATATAAGTCCGACGCCTCATATGAGGCGTCGGACCTATGAGGCATCGGACTTATGATATACGCCCCCCGCAAAATGCATTTCTGCCGCAAGGGATGAACTACTTCTCAGGCTGCAGGCTAGGGGTCTGCAAATGCTCACAGTGGATTGTTGTTAAACTATTACATGCGTGATTCAAACAGACGAAGGTACTACATATCCATTACCGAGAAGTCCACGACTTGGAACACAAGAGCGAGTGAGTTATAATTCAAAGAGGTGTTCCACATATTAAACAGAGCCTAAACACATTCACTGTGTGGACTTTCGAACAAAAAATGTCCACATAAACAGGTAGCAGTGACGTTGTGTGGACTTGCCCACGTCCACACAATGTTTCCCCCTCTCTGGAAAACAGGTTTAGAGGTATTTTTGAGTGAGCTTTATCCGTGGCAAAATGAAGAGAAACACAAAAGGGAATCATAGGAAAAAAAATTGGTTGAAAGAGTTTTCACAGCGCGAGTAAAATGAGGGGTTTTTTCCACAGGTTTTTATTAACTACACGAAAACAAAAGAATGTCCACACTAGGTATGTAACGTAAACATGTGTGGGGCCAGGGGCGATTCAATTGCAAGGATAAAAACTCAAAATTACAAGACCAGCCATGGGTGAATACAGCCTTTTTTATTTTCGTTATCATGTACATAAATATTAAAACAGAAGGTTGCCAATAAAGAACCCCCTGATATGCTTCACTTCCCTAGTTGCTCCCCTCGTGATTCTTTACCTTTCTCGGAATTTAACTCTGATCCTCCTAAATCCTCAAAAACCAAGGTGATTTGGAAGGATTTGCAGGATTGAGGAAGATACAGCAGAGAGCTTGATGAAAACCCTTGAGTGGATGTGCCACTGGTTTTCTTCACAGTGATTGAGTTTGGGGATTCAAGAACATTCCTGGCGAAGATGCGTGGAGTTAAAGTTGAAGCACTCTACAATGTCCACTTTCTAGTGCTTTCAGGGATACAATACTTAAATATATCGTTCCTCTTAATTATGCTTTTAGATTACTAAAGAGAACTTAATTTTTTTTTCAAAAGTGGTACGAAACTGCCCGTCAGTTAATTCACAGTGCAGTTATTTTGCTTAATAACATTCAGTCTATAAAGTGCATCTGAACCGGTACCCGACCACTGATGTCGGGAACCGGTTCCAGATTATGGGATCAGGTACCCATAACCAACCGTACAAATTACTTAGTATATTCTAAGGCAATGAAAAAGAAAAGTTTTGAAGTTGTTTGTTGGGAATTTTAAAAAAAATGAAAACCAGGCTACATGTAAAACTAAACAGATTCACATTTATGTGCATTTTAATGCGCGACAGGTGACGCTCCCAAAAGTTGCAGTTTACACCGCAAAGCTGCAAAGCCCTTCAGACAACGTCCGTGATTTGCATTCTGGGACCGAGTTTTATTTCAAGGGACCCAGTTCCTGTAGTACCCGCAAATGCACACCATTGCTCTCCAGGAGTCCTAATGAGCGTTTCTGTGTTACTTTCAACACCCCAATTCAAATGAATCTTGACACTGTAGTTTTTGCGACTGATCTGTACACGGGGATGGGGTGCTTAGATCTTGCACTGAACAATGATAACTGAAATATTCATGGGCATTTTCTCTCCACACAGCTTTTGCCTGCTTCTTCATATTCCTGTCTGGATATCCACATCTGTTGGAAAGTTCCCTGTTGGCAAAATGATTGGAGGATAATGCATAAACATGTGTGGGTTTTGTGCACAAATACCCCCTCTATGGTGAGAAAGAGAAGGCGATTAACCCTAACCTCCCCAACTCCATCAAAATCCATCCCCCATTTTGGTGGGTTTTGGAGAACTCGGTACTGCAGGCCTGGTTTGACTAAATATTGATGGAGTATAATGGACTTGGGCTTGGAGGCCGAAAGCAAAGCATGCATTGGAAGCAGCATGATTGATGGATATTGGCAGACTTGGTCGAGTGCTTAGTAAAAGACAGTAGAGAGTTAGAGTTAAAGGACCCCTAGCATCATTGATTCTCTGCGCGCATACTTTGGCTTCTCCTCGAAATGAGGGTACAGGCTTGTCTTGCTCAAAGACGAGAGTTATTTTTGAAGAAGAATGGTGCCAAAGTAAGAAAAGCATGCTACATGTATTTGAACTATCAAATTTATTTAAAACAACAGTGAACAACTTACATGCAGCCATACTAAGCACCAGAATATATGAACCTTGAAGCTAGTCCTACAGGAAAGGTTATGGACTACAACGCTTGTGGGAGGCACTTGTTTAGGATTGAAAGAGGGCATTAATGTCGTGCAAATCCGACCCAAAACAAACCCGACCTGTCCCGAAACCGACTTTGGGCTGGGTCGAGTCGGTTTGTCCGTCATTTCATTTGGGTCGGATCAGTGTCAGTTTTCAGTGTGCGATTTTCGGGTCGGGTCGGTTAAGCCACCTTGAAAAAACCCAAAATAAACCGAATTAAAAAAAAGGGGGGAAAGAAATAGTTCAGAAATTCACACAGTGCAATATTTATTGCAGAGTCACAGTGCCCAGTATGACCAAATGTGGTTGGCGGTCTATCATGCACGGTCTATAACATGTAGGCCCACCAGTAGGTCATGTTGTGAGAACGGTACGATTCAGTTCCTGAGAGATGATGATTCTCATGCAACGCGGGTAAGTTCAGACACAAAGAGCGGACACAGTTGCCCAAGCCAGAAATTCAGGTTTTTCGGGTCGGTTCGGGTCAATTTTCCTTGAATATTTGTCGGATCGGTTCAGGTTGGTTTTACGGAGTTCAGATCGGTTTCGGTTCAGATTCGGTTTAAATCTATAATGTTTTGGGTCGGTTCTGCCTGGTCAACCTAACCTGATGCACAACATTAGCGTGCATATGATACCTACCAGTGAAGCAAGGATAGAGCCACCAATCCAGGCACTGAATCGTCTCTCTGTGGTGCCAGACGGAGCGATGATCTTCAGTCTCATATTCTATTAAAAATGACCAAAACAAATGTTTAAAACATTTAATGTCTGTCTAGAAAACCTTAACCCATTAGTTCCTGTAAGCACAAAAAAAGCCAAAAGCACACTGCGTGTTAATTATAACATACAAAACCGCCCCCAACACTTCATAATTTTACATATATGTACATGTTTTACTGATAGTGATGGTCAGTTTGGTGATGGTTAGGATAACAGGTAGGGGTGGTGAAGGTCGGGTTGGTGATGATGAGGTTGCTGATAGTCAAGTTAGTGATGGTTAGTTGATCATGGTCAGGTTGGTGGTAGTCGGGTTGACGGGGGTGAGGTTGATAATGGTTGGGTTGGTGATGGTCAGGTTGGTGATGTCAGGTTGGTGATGGTCAGGTTGGTGATGTCAGGTTGGTAATGGTCAGGTTGGTGATGGTCAGGTTGGTGATGGTCAGGTTGGTGATGGTCAGGTTGGTGATGGTCAGGTTGGTGATGGTCAGGTTGGTGATGTCAGGTTGGTAATGGTCAGGTTGGTGATGTCAGGTTGGTAATGGTCAGGTTGGGGATGGTCAGGATGGTGATGGTCAGGTTGGGGATGGTCAGGTTGGTGATGGTCAGGTTGGTGATGGTCAGGATGGTGATGGTGAGGTTGGTGATGGTCAGGATGGTGATGGTGAGGTTGGTGATGGTCAGGTTGGTGATGGTCAGGTTGGTGATGGTCAGGTTGGTGATGGTCAGGATGGTGATGGTGAGGTTGGTGATGGTGAGGTTGGTGATGGTCAGGTTGGTGATGGTCAGGTTGATAATGGTTGGGTTGGTGATGGTCGGATTGGGGATGGTCAGGTTGGGGATGGTCAGGTTGGTGATGGTCAGGTTGGTGATGGTCAGGTTGGTGATGGTCAGGTTGATGGTCAGGTTGGTGATGGTCAGGTTGGTGATGGTCAGGTTGGTGATGGTCAGGTTGGGGATGGTCAGGTTGGTGATGGTCAGGTTGGGGATGGTCAGGTTGGTGATGGTCAGTTTGGTGATGGTCAGTTTTGGTATGGTAAGGTTGATGATGGTGATGGTCAGGTTGGTGATGGTCAGGTTGATGATGGTCAGGTTGGTGATGGTCAGGTTGAGGATGGTCAGGTTGGTGATGGTCAGGTTGATGATGGTGATGGTCAGGTTGGTGATGGTCAGGTTGGTGATGGTCAGGTTGGTGATGGTCAGGTTGGGGATGGTCAGGTTGGTAATGGTCAGGTTGGGGATGGTCAGGATGGTGATGGTCAGGTTGGGGATGGTCAGGTTAGTGATGGTCAGGTTGGTGATGGTCAGGTTGGTGATGGTCAGGTTGGTGATGGTCAGGATGGTGATGGTGAGGTTGGTGATGGTCAGGTTGAGGATGGTCAGGTTGGTGATGGTCAGGTTGGTGATGGTCAGGTTGGTGATGGTGAGGTTGGTGATGGTGAGGTTGAGGATGGTCAGGTTGGTGATGGTCAGGTTGATAATGGTTGGGTTGGTGATGGTCGGATTGGGGATGGTCAGGTTGGGGATGGTCAGGTTGGTGATGGTCAGGTTGGTGATGGTCAGGTTGGTGATGGTCAGGTTGATGGTCAGGTTGGTGATGGTCAGGTTGGTGATGGTCAGGTTGGTGATGGTCAGGTTGGGGATGGTCAGGTTGGTGATGGTCAGGTTGGGGATGGTCAGGTTGGTGATGGTCAGTTTGGTGATGGTCAGTTTTGGTATGGTAAGGTTGATGATGGTGATGGTCAGGTTGGTGATGGTCAGGTTGATGATGGTCAGGTTGGTGATGGTCAAGTTAGTGATGGTTAGTTGATCATGGTCAGGTTGGTGGTAGTCGGGTTGACGGGGGTGAGGTTGATAATGGTTGGGTTGGTGATGGTCAGGTTGGTGATGTCAGGTTGGTGATGGTCAGGTTGGTGATGTCAGGTTGGTAATGGTCAGGTTGGTGATGGTCAGGTTGGTGATGGTCAGGTTGGTGATGGTCAGGTTGGTGATGGTCAGGTTGGTGATGGTCAGGTTGGTGATGTCAGGTTGGTAATGGTCAGGTTGGTGATGTCAGGTTGGTAATGGTCAGGTTGGGGATGGTCAGGATGGTGATGGTCAGGTTGGGGATGGTCAGGTTGGTGATGGTCAGGTTGGTGATGGTCAGGATGGTGATGGTGAGGTTGGTGATGGTCAGGATGGTGATGGTGAGGTTGGTGATGGTCAGGTTGGTGATGGTCAGGTTGGTGATGGTCAGGTTGGTGATGGTCAGGATGGTGATGGTGAGGTTGGTGATGGTGAGGTTGGTGATGGTCAGGTTGGTGATGGTCAGGTTGATAATGGTTGGGTTGGTGATGGTCGGATTGGGGATGGTCAGGTTGGGGATGGTCAGGTTGGTGATGGTCAGGTTGGTGATGGTCAGGTTGGTGATGGTCAGGTTGATGGTCAGGTTGGTGATGGTCAGGTTGGTGATGGTCAGGTTGGTGATGGTCAGGTTGGGGATGGTCAGGTTGGTGATGGTCAGGTTGGGGATGGTCAGGTTGGTGATGGTCAGTTTGGTGATGGTCAGTTTTGGTATGGTAAGGTTGATGATGGTGATGGTCAGGTTGGTGATGGTCAGGTTGATGATGGTCAGGTTGGTGATGGTCAGGTTGAGGATGGTCAGGTTGGTGATGGTCAGGTTGATGATGGTGATGGTCAGGTTGGTGATGGTCAGGTTGGTGATGGTCAGGTTGGTGATGGTCAGGTTGGGGATGGTCAGGTTGGTAATGGTCAGGTTGGGGATGGTCAGGATGGTGATGGTCAGGTTGGGGATGGTCAGGTTAGTGATGGTCAGGTTGGTGATGGTCAGGTTGGTGATGGTCAGGTTGGTGATGGTCAGGATGGTGATGGTGAGGTTGGTGATGGTCAGGTTGAGGATGGTCAGGTTGGTGATGGTCAGGTTGGTGATGGTCAGGTTGGTGATGGTGAGGTTGGTGATGGTGAGGTTGAGGATGGTCAGGTTGGTGATGGTCAGGTTGATAATGGTTGGGTTGGTGATGGTCGGATTGGGGATGGTCAGGTTGGGGATGGTCAGGTTGGTGATGGTCAGGTTGGTGATGGTCAGGTTGGTGATGGTCAGGTTGATGGTCAGGTTGGTGGTGGTCAGGTTGGTGATGGTCAGGTTGGTGATGGTCAGGTTGGGGATGGTCAGGTTGGTGATGGTCAGGTTGGGGATGGTCAGGTTGGTGATGGTCAGTTTGGTGATGGTCAGTTTTGGTATGGTAAGGTTGATGATGGTGATGGTCAGGTTGGTGATGGTCAGGTTGATGATGGTCAGGTTGGTGATGGTCAGGTTGGTGATGGTCAGGTTGGTGATGGTCAGGTTGATGATGGTGATGGTCAGGTTGGTGATGGTCAGGTTGGTGATGGTCAGGTTGAGGATGGTCAGGTTGGGGATGGTCAGGTTGGTGATGGTCAGGTTGGTGATGGTCAGGTTGGTGATGGTCAGGTTGATGGTCAGGTTGGTGATGGTCAGGTTGGTGATGGTCAGGTTGGTGATGGTCAGGTTGATGGTCAGGTTGGTGATGGTCAGGTTGGTGATGGTCAGGTTGTTGATAGTCAGGTTGGTGATGGTCAGGTTGGTGATGGTCAGGTTGGTGATGGTCAGGTTGGTGATGGTCAGGTTGGTGATGGTCAGGTTGGTGATGGTCAGGTTGGTAATGGTCAGGTTGGTGATGGTCAGGTTGGTGATGGTCAGGTTGGTGATGGTCTGGTTGGTGATGGTAAGGTTGGTGATAGTCAGGTTGGTGATGGTCAGGTTGGTGATGGTCAGTTTTGGTATGGTCAGGTTGGGGATGGTCAGGTTGTTGATAGTCAGGTTGGTGATGGTCAGGTTGGTGATGGTCAGAAGCTAGCTTTCACCTGTGGGGCCTTGTTCTGTAGTTCTCTCTGTAGGCGGTCTATGAATCCAGACAGCAGCGTGTTGCCTCCTGTGACAATAACATTGCTGTACATAGCCTACAAAAGAAGAAATGCAACTGAAATAATACATCCACGACAATAACAAACACATTTACTATCCTGCTCAAACAATAAACTGAAATCATATTATTAGTAAAAATATGCATATGTGGTCCATTGCTCCTTATGTAAACAAAGAACAGATGACTATGATTATAGACAAAGTGTCGACCTTGAAGTTTTAAAGTTGCCTTTTTCGAGGAAGTCCTACTTACCGCTCTGATATCAGCATCCAACAGCCCAATACTTGTGCTGGCCACATGACCAACCCCCAACATTGTATTACCTTCAAAGCCCTGATGGAAAGAAAGACAACATCCATGAGAAAGATAGTGAAGCATGCAAAACTATTGACTGCTATACAACATCTGAATAAATCCCAGTCATCTGATTGGTGGACTGTGATCACATGTCATTGAATTATTCGTACCAATGCACGGCGTGCGCGTGGCACGCAGCGTGCAGTGCAATGGAAGTTCTATTGCACTGTGAATAGAACTTCCATTGCACAGTGTCACTGCTGCTGGTGGTGGCGCTGTTTTAAATCGAGATAAATTGAATATGATTGTTCTTAACCTGTCGAACAGTTTGCATTAATATAAATATGATGAACTTGTCGAACTTTTAAACAGTTTTTAACCTGAATAAATTTGCTATTAAAAGTCAACCAATCAGATGACAAGGATTTATTCAGGTGTTATATAAAACAAATAATGAATGTTTCACGTTCGTGCAATGGAAAGAATAATTTCATTCGAATAATGTTCCATTCGAATAATGTTCCATTCCATAATGTTCCATTCCACTCGGCTTCGCCTCGTGGAATGGAACATTTCATCTGTCACCTCATGAAATTATTCTTACCATTGCACTCACAAACATTCATTATTTGTATACTATGACATGGAACATCCAGAGGCCTTGAGTGTACAAAAACACATGTCAAACTGCACAGCAGTCACCAAGTGGTCTAATAAATCATGCAAGTCATTCACAAACATGCAGGTTGCGACTTAATTTAACAGAAATAAATTATATCATTGCAGTGTAACCTGCATGACGTCTACATGTAGTTCTCAAGTTTCTGAGGCGCCTGTGCCAGGGGATATTCCATAGACTACCTTTTGACAAGGCGAGCCCAGCAGTCAAAATAAATCAAGTTTCCGTTTCTAACAGTCAAGTGCTCCCTGACTTCATAAAGCAGGATTGACTGGCTGTGATTGTTATGAAACCTGATACATGTAGCTATGCTTAGACTGTCAGAGATTGATATTAAAGCCAGCTGTGCCTACCAGTCACCTGCTTTTGTCTGTTGATGGAATTTGACTGTCATAGTGCCAACAAGTAATATGATCTGACTGTTGTTGACTAGCTTGTGTAAAAGGCATGGCAAACAAAATGAGGGTCATTGATCACTATGAATTGAATTGAAGCTACAATTAACAAGAATTTTTAAATCAATATAATTTAAACAAAAAAACCTTGATAGGAGTGGAATTTGAACATGTGACTCCAAGATATCGTGCTTGCATGCTGGCAACAAGCTCTTCTCAATGAATGCATTTCATATCCAAATATTCAAATAAAAACTTTGGACTATCTATCACAGTCTTAGTACCTTGACATGAGAGATATCAAATAGGCCTTCTGGGATACGAACTCGCTCCTCGGCAAACTCTTGATGGTAGCCATTAGGGAAATCATACAGGACTGTGGGCAACTGATCAGCGGCACTACACAAACAAACATACAATAAAATATCATTCAACATTCATAAATACCTAGGACTAGGGGGGCACGTTTTCCCCGCAGTAATCATCTGGGAAAAAACCTTTGGTTTTAGGCACATACATATCCGCTTTGCAAACAGACTGCCTCCCGTCCGTATACTATTGATACTGATCATGGTGATTGTGGGCCGGGAACTAGCTACACCAAGAAATAATTCAAACACACGGGCCGGTTTTTTCGGTTGATGTTTCATTCAAAACTGAATTCCTGGAAAAAAATAGCGATGTAGAAAAGAAAATTCTATTTTCAGAATAAAAGTTGGACTTTAAACAAAATATCTTATCCTTACTTTTTCTTTATTTTTTTTTTTTTTTTTGGGGGGGGGGGGGGACTTGACATTTCCCGAGCTGAAATTCTTTGGTAGGTACTTACATCAGGGGGCTATCCATGAATTGTAATTTGCACAGGACCAGCCATTAAGAGGAAAATTGGAGCCCAATGAAGGACCGTGATAATTTTCTCTTTCATTTCCCAAAGGTAGTGCCTTGTAGCACGACTTGTTTATATGCAAAATGGCACGAGCCCTTCAAGATACCCATCGTTTAGGCATGTAGGCATGGATGTCTTATTGGGCTCGTACAATTTGCACGGACACAAGTCAGGCTTCAGTGAACAAAATTGTTCAGTCGTTCTCTAAGGGGCTCCAGTTCCTCTTTTTCTTGGAAATGACAGATCCTTGCGAATGATCAAAACTGGATAGTCTCATACATGTAATGTAATAACTTCCTACTAAACAGTTGCCATTTCAGCTCAGAAAACGCTGTGGATGGAAAAGTCAAAATGGAAAGTCTGGAAAGTCACGGAAATTTCATTTCGATCATGGGTTTTGGGCTTTAAATTGAGAAAATCCTTCTTGAAAATGCAATGAGACGTGACCTACCTAAAATGTTGACTGATACTTCAGCCAATTTGAGCAACTATCCATTTAATCTGCTGTAACTTTGCGAGAGTCACTCGATCACTGCACACACTATTTACATCGCTATGTTTAGGCCAAAAAAAAAAAATATTCGGTCTCTGGTCAGACCAATGTTCCGGAATTGACGCGGCCACGCGGCTTTTTTTTTTTTATTGCTTTTTTTTTTTTTTCAAGCTTGGATTGTACAGACAAGGTGGGGTACTATTTTGTTTTTTTCGTGTCCTCATGTACATTGGTGTCCTCCATAATTTGCCTTGGTGCTTTCAATCATTTGCCTTGGTGCAATTTCCCATTCCTTGGTGCTCTTTGGTAAAAAAAATTGAGGAGGTGCGGAAATAGAGGGCGCTGTTGGAGCTACCGCGGAACATTTTGGAAAAAAAAAGATCGACGCACATGATTACAATCGACGCGCGCGCTGACCAGAGACCGACTTTTTTTTTTTTTTGGCCTTATTTGCGTTATTGTGCCTCGTTTTGATTTTCAAGATGGCGTACCCTGATGGAGGTCTATCCATTAATCTGACTATTTAAACAAAGCATTGTTTATGTTCAACTTTAAGGTGAGAATCTGGTGACTTACTCTGGTTCATAGGGTGTATCTGCTACCTGCAGTGCTGTAATCTGGAAATCTTGAAGCACCTGTTTGACCCGGTAGCTGTGCCAGGATTTAGTCACCTGTGGAACCTCCTTCCTCTTGAAGTTGGCTGGGGCGCCCTCTTTCACCACCTCCTGATGGACGGTTCATCAAATAAGATACAAATACAATGCTGAGGAGTGTTGCCTAGTGGTTAGGGTTCATGACTCATGATCAGAGGATCAGGGGTTCGGATACAGCTACATGTACATATGTTGTGTCCTTCGGCTAGCCACTCCCCCCCCCCCCCACTTGCCTCTCTCTACCCAGGAGTATAAATGGGTACCAGCATTAGCTGGGGAGTAACCTGCGACTGACTAGCATCCCATTCAGGGGGAGTAGAGATACTCTCAGTCATTTCATAACATGGAAACAGAAGATAAATGCCAGTCTGATGCGCCATATTGGCTTGTGACAGACTTTACTTCTACTACTGCAATGCTGTTTGAGGGGAAGTAGTGCGATTTTACTGTGAATCTTCCTTAGTTATGTTTCTATCCAAAAATGTGAGAGACACACTGCGCGCAGGTTTAGGTTCAAGCATTAAATTATATTCTCAATGTGCACAAACTTCTGTCTTCTTCACATGAGCGCAAGGTGTACAGTGGCAAGGTGTCAGTGTTGTAGGATTCAAGTCCAGGACTCGGACTTGAGTCCAACTCAAGTTGCAATTTCTGTGACTTGGACTCGACTCTACTCACATCGGCACAATTCAATCCAAAGGAAGTCAAGACTTGAACTTGGACTTGACCCAAATGATTGGAGACGCGGAGTCGACCCAAGTGACTTGAGACTCTCACTCAAATTCGACCCAAATGACTCAAGACTTGAACTCAGACTTGACCCAAACGACTCAAGACTCAGACTCAACTAGAGTGACTCGACTACAACACTGTAAAGCATACAGTGGCAGCGTGTGCAATTGTACTGCCTAACTACATGTAGCTAGCTCTGTGCAACTGTTAAGTGGTTACTGTGCATGGCGCCCATACTGTGGCAGTGTGTGTAATGTGTATTTCTGCACTGTGGGTGTGACAGACAAGAAACACTGTGGTGTTTTGGGATATCAAACAGCGTCGGCTTAACATGCATTTACAATGTACGTACCTTGGAGGCTATAAGATATGGGGGAACCACTTCTATTTTCATTTCATCAAAAAGTTCCTTGCACTGCATGGTGACAAAATCCCCCGCTAGGGGACTCTTGACGATGCCTGAAAAAAACAGATACACATGTACGTTGGGCACTGCACAATGGAACACTTTACAACTGGAAACTTATATGTGGAAACTTATATGTGAGAACAAGTATCCAACTCCACTATTTTAGCGGATGGTGGCACTGAATTGGGAATTGCCCGTATTCAGAAACTATTAAGAACTATTATATCCTAGGAATGATGGAATCTTTGGGTACAATTTTTTGATCCGACGCTTTTGATCTTCGATTGGTTTTGAATTCACATTCATTAACTTCTCTGCAACTTCCAACTTTGAAGTGCATACATGTAGATCCCCATATCTACTTTTACTCACATTAGTGGTTGGGCTTGAGAATGATGTTGGAGGGTACTATCTAAGGCAACTGAACATGCAGTATGGCAATGGGAAGATGCCCACGTTTCCAACATGCCAAGTTGGTACTGCTTACGGGTAAATCCAGAACCATCCATTATTTATGCAGGTATTACAACTCTCAACTCACCCTGTTGTAAAACATAACCTTCATGGACCGGCGTAGCTGTTGTATGCGTTGCACCACTGTCTATAACAAGCCCAGTGGATCGGATATTAGCAAAACTGGGGGCCGACAATTAAGGAACTCTATTGTATCCACTGCATTGCACAGAGACAACTTGTACCTGATTGACTTGTAAAGATGCACTCAATGTAACCTTATTACTGAGTGATGATGTACATGTACATATAACTTAAATTTTCAGGGATATGACAAAGTGCACAGGTGTTTCTTATGCTTTGTAAATTAAAGAGTTTACAATGTTCATGTACATCATCCCTGATTCTTAAAGGGAATATACAACATTTGCAAACATCGAAAAATAAAACTACCAAGTTTTTGCGAAATACCTTAATAGGATGTTGGTAAATGACAGTCTAAAGCATAATGTAAAATTATGACACCTGGTATACTGTCATTTTCAAGAAAAGTGGTATTTTTGTATCAATTTCCAACGCTGATCGACCGATCAGCGTTGGAAACAACTGGCTTTTTTTCAAATACTGGCCCCAACTGACCATTGCACTTGTTTGCAATCGACTACACACCTATGAACGGGTACGAGCCAGCTAGACTGGTTCCCTGACCTTACAATTCCGCAACGTATGTAAACTGCTCTGTTTCTTCTTATATGGAGTCAGGGAACCAGACTACAGGAAAATGATCATTTTTCTTGGTTTTTATAGCATTTTCGAACCCAAAACCTCCAAAAAGTCAGTGTAACTATATTTGCTTTATATTTCCAACCCCCCAATTCCATCCATTTCTGAAAATTACAGCAAAAGCAAATGATGTATATTCCCTTTAATGAAAGCAAAGCCATGTTGGGTGGTATTTACTTTACATTGTATGCCTGCAATCGAGTGGGCACAAGCACTGAAAACAGTACACAATGATGCTTATTGTGGTAACTTTTGTGAATTGATCGGCTTGCGTAACTCCAGTAGGTTTCATTCACGTGTCCACTAAATTAAATTCAAAGCGAAGTAAAGCTCTTCATTTTTTAAAGTTGTGAATAGAAATGAAAGCAATGAAATAAAGTCAATTACAAAATGATACCAGTCTGCTCTGGTGAATAATTTTAAATCTGTGCTTTAACATACATGTACATGTTCATGAACCCTCATGTTTCAAGCCATATTTAAAATAAAAAAAACTGAAAGTGAGGCTTAGAACGTATACAAATTCTGGCTCTATCCCATTCAACAGGTTGCAATTTATAAAATACAAAAAGATCAGAAATGGCTTCTTTGTGAATAAGGTCTTCAATTGTTGTAACTGATTTTCTTGTCCAGGAGTCACAATTACATCCAGGGCGACTCTTCATTTTCCCCGCAAACAAGTTGGCTAAACCTCCTGAATATAACTCATACTAATAAGTAAGATTTGAGGCTTTGCATGGTGGAGATACTAAATAAGTTAAAGGTTTGCGGAAACACCATGTGCGAATAATTTCTCAACTAAGAGAATGGTTCTGAAAAGAACCAGAGGTATAAACTCTCCTGAAGACGGTCAGAGCATACTGACCGGAACGTCGAGTTTATACCTCTGGTTCTTTTTAGAACCATTCTCTTAGTTGAGAAATTATTCGCACATGGTGTTTCCGCAAACCTTTCATTATTTCATACTAATAAGGTACATGTACACTAATGAATCACAAAATGCAAGCTCATTAATTCATCTTTCTAACATGATCACTCATCATACAATGTTTGCTACCAAGACTCTGTCATTTCTTCCTATTCCCTTTGGACTGGAGGCCTCACAAGTCTTCCGCTGAGTTGGGTTTGATATGAAAGGATACGCTGTCTGCACTGCATTCTTGCACAGGAAGAAGGCTGGAATGCTGTACTTCTCAAACATCACTTCCGTCAGCTTCTCTCTCTTGTGTCTTGTGTTCCACTGGGGGGGATATTGGAAATAAAATCTCAGACTGTTTGCTATGGTGATAGTCATCAATTTTTTTGTATCAATTCAAATCAGTGAAGTCAAATTACATCAGGGAAGCATCAACAAATTTCCTGGGGAAAAAGGACAAACGGAAAAACCTGAATGGCATTCACTATTATTAGAACTAAATGCGTAAATCACAAACAACAGGGTCATAAAGATGGGTCATTATCTCTTAACCCTAACCCCCAACAGGTTTTCTTTAGGCACCCTGCCAAATGCAACAAAATGCAACTTGGCTGAAATACAAACCCTGCTAAATGCAACAAATTGCAACAGTGGATTATGTTGCATTGTGCAGTGAACCTAGTGCATACCAGCCTTGGCACTAAGCAGTTACCCTGCTAAATGCAACAAACTGCAACAGTGGATTCTGTTGTATCGCCTTGGCACTAAGAGTATTTACCCTGCTAAATGCAACAAGATGCAACAAAGCACAGAGACTTGAGTTGTCTGTTAAATGCAGCATACTGTTGCAACAACTTTTTACCTTTGTTGCTTTCTGTTGCGTTTAACAGGATAAGGATAAGGGTTTAACCATGATTTTTCCTCACCTAACATTTGGTCAAAATGTTCTTTTTTTTACAGATGAAGTAGGGAAGCTTTGCGCTGCGGTATGCCATGGATGAAGTCTAGTCCACTACAAAACCTTCACAAGTCCAGTCACAAGTAGAATCACAAGTCCAGTTACAAGGAACAGTGGACCAATAGTAGCAAAGCAATTCCTTTTGTCAAAGCTCATTTGAATAGCTTGTGATTTAAATTGGGACTTGCAGGAACATTGTGATGACTGAGCCAAAACAAGTCCGTTCACCATCACGTTCATGTACATAAGTCAGCCCCTTGTTTTACTTTCATCAGCCCACGTGCAACCATTCATGCACGGAGTAAATACTTGTGCGCAGTCAAGTATCGCATGGGTTACCCATGCAATAGTCTGCTATGCATGCGCTTTACTAAAGCAATTATGAAACTATTACACGGGGGTAGCATGCACACACAAACATCTCTACAGACTTTTTGTTATAGTGTAAATTAAGGATTTTCTTCTGTTCCTCTTCCCTTTGTAAACTTTTTCACAACAACTCTCATTGGGTTTTACAACCGAGGAGTCCTCGATTTGGTTCCTGTCCTCGATTCATCGATGATGTTGCTCGTGTGTGTCCTCGATTTACACCATAAACAAATGCCTAGCTACACGCAGACGGCAGAACACACACAGCAACATTTTGCTGCAATAACTGATGCATAACTCGAAATATTCGTGAATGTGTGTGAGGTATTTATTTTACATCACAGTTTATTTCGAGAGGTAGTCGATACTAAACGTGGCTCTTTTTGGTATTGAAACTAGTTTTTAAATTTCCAATACCTCAGGAGCTAATATCGACTATCCACCATCAATATTACAGGCCACTCCTCAACAAATGGAGTCTGCATTTTGACTCCAGTGGCATTCTGATCTTATTGTAAATTTTGTGTAATTCTGCCACTGGGTAGAAAACCATTTGTTTGAATAAACCAACATACAATGCTTGACTTACTGGGGGTTCTGACATAAGTACTGGATGTTCAGCTGAGTCCGACTGGATGTAACGTTTATAGATGTGGTCTAGCAAAGCCCCAAACATATCCCAATCATCAACTGCAAACAAAAAGAGAGATAAAAGTCACAACAGATCAACAAAATGCAAGGGAGTGCACACTGTACTTTGCACACCGTTTGTAAATTAGTTTCAAGTGCACGTACTTGGGTCATAACATATGACTACTGAATGGACCATTTCGGTTTCAGCCATCAGCCCAACCTGTTTTAAACATGTGCAACAACCCCAGCATCTCTCCCCAGTGCCGTACTGCTGTACGTGTTATGCATACAATTAACTGCAAGCATGTCAAGCTTATATAGTTGGAGAGCCTCCCGATTACATGTAGCTTCTTTTTAAGCTTTTTAGGCAATTCTGATTCCATGCAGGAGTCGCAATTCCATTTGAATCCATTTCTATTCATAAAAACAAAAACAATTATGGATTTTATGGAATCGTCCCAAAACATTGGCTTTTGAAAGGTCGGGGTATACTACATGTAGCTTGTAAAATGATAATTCATTTATGGACAAAATGGGCATTCTGAATGAAATAAAGTTGCTCTGAAGTGTCCGGTCTATTGTTAGGAGAATTGAATTGTTACTGGGAACTGTGAATGGGATAAATCCATCATAAACGATTCCTATTCCAACTGTAGAATTGATTGTGATTGGCCTGCCCCTGTGTGCCAGGTCTTGCCCCTGTGTGCCAGGTCTCACCCATGCCATCCTTGAGTGGGTTGCCCATCTCCATCCCTGCTCGGGGCACACCCAGTGAGTTGACATCAATGATGTATTTTTTCTTGGCTCCATCGCGGATCGAGGGTGGGGCACCGAGACCGTCAATGTCTAATGATTCCAGCTCTTTGTTTTCAAGGGCACCCACAGCTGTCGGGATCTCAGCCTGAAAACAAAAATGGTACTTGTGTTTTTATGATCAACTTACATGTCCACAGCTGGAAATTTAGGTTGGATTCCTACTACATCAGTACATGTACAACAATGTCAAATGCTCCATTTTTGAGTCCAGGTTGACACGTACATGTAGATGTATACATTTAATCACGTACATGATGTACATGGAAAGCTCTGCAACACCTTTAGTAAATCGCGGTAGAATCGCGGTAGAATCATGTCAACGCAGCTTGTGAAATATTGTCCAATTACAGGATATACAAATGGACGCGGAACGCACAACATCTGAGACAAACAAACTTGGCTTACAAACATTCCTTAGGGTTGTCTAAGGGGCGTGGCAAACTCGCAAATGGCGATAGGTCAATTGTATGGTACAACACTGCTGTATCAATCATTTGGCTATCACAAATAACCCCTATGACTCCTGACTTATGTACAATAACATACATAAATAAATGTGGTGCATATGGTCTCAAAGTGCTTCACAATTATTCCCCCTGTTCATCAGGCCATGAGACCAGTTTATAGCAGCAGCTCGAGATCAGCGCATTCTGGTCTCTACCTTTACAGGTAACTATTTATACTCCTGGGTGGAGAGAGGTAATTGTAGTAAAGTGCCTTGCCCGAGGACACAAGCCCCATGTTCCCCATCAGGATTTGAGCCCATGTACATGTACCACAGTACATGGGCAAATAATGTAACCACTGGACCACAGCACTCCACATACATGTACATGTATATACCGAGTACCAGCAGCCAGAAATCAGATCGATGAATGACTGCCATACCACACAATTTTTTGTGAACACCAATGTCTTCGTGATATAGCGATGTTTGACAGGAAGTTTGCTGGTTCATGCATATATACATGTAGCATGTATACATACTGTATGAACATAACTGAAATTAATAGAAATTCCGTGTCGAAATTAGACATGGAGCTCAATGTTAAGGAATAGGCTTGGACGGTATTTCGGTATTACCGGATAGTCAAGGTTTTTTTTAATAACCGACTAACATCGACAATTGATTCATGAATACCGAAACACCGGTGAAGTCGGTATGGAATTTCAATACCGCGGTATTCTTCCTTAGTGTTCAGAATCTTCGCAAAAGCCTTTCAAACAGAAAGACAAGCAACCTCTTTGACATGTTTGATTCCATTCTTTGTGGTTTCAGGCATCCAGTTTCATGTCTGCATTGTCAATTACCGTTGACAGATTGAACACAATTGTCAAGCTCGACTAGAAAACCTGATACTTCGGCAGCTGCAATACCACAAAGGCCTTTGAGGTTCTGCTAACGCCGCTGTGTTTGCAGTTTTCTTTGTGTGTAAAGTGTCTCCGCTGAAAGTTCAAACAATGTTTTACACATGGGAATGTTTTGACGGTCGTGACAAAAACTGGTCGTTTTAATTGTTTCTCCGTGGTTGTTTCAGAGAAATCTTACATCATCATGCGTAATTTTTGCCACAACATAGTTCCCAAGAATATCAGCAACAAGAACAAAAACCGTGTCAATCTTGGTTATATGACCGCCAAAACTTGCAGGCTTCAGTCTAGTGCTATACTGCGTGCGAGATGCACGTGCAAAGGGAAGGGACGCCTGGATTCACATGCGATGCTGAGCCGTCCGATCCGGGGAAAATGAGAAACAAATATTTCTAGGAAAACGCAATATCAAAGCCATCATGATGTCTCATCATGGGCCTTGGGAATAAATGTACAATCAAGCAGTGTCGGCACCGACGCGCAAAAGGAAAAAAAAAATCTGGACTCGCCTGAATATACGAGGCAGCGAGTGTGAACCGTCCGGGAAAATTAAGAAAAGAAAATATTCCAACGAATGATTTCTCAACGTGGGTAAAAACTCTTGTACGATCTGGAAGCGTACACTTTAGTGTTTATGTGCGTCATGTGCGTGGCCGTACATGCCAGTGTATGATACGCATACACGTGGTCCCACACTGGTTCCGCACAGAGAGAGTCGGAACACGTGTTTTTCCCCACCCACTGCATTTATCGATCTAAAGCCGTGTCCGCACTCACCTTTTTTCGGAAGGTTTTACCGAGACGATGGTGAGATGAAAAATGGTCAAACACCCTTTTAAAAGAATCTGATTGGCCATCTAAATCCACGCTCGGAAAATTTTTTTTCCATTCATGTTTCGGTTTGATTGGTCCGTTAGTTATTCATCGGTACCGACGTTCAAAGGGAAGGGACTCGCCTGAATATGCCGAGTCGTCTAGATAAAAATCCAGAAAAGAAAATACTCCAAAAGAAAGCGTAATACAAGAACCATGATTTCTCACCGTGGGAAAACCCCCCGTAATACCCGCACGATCACACGTAAAGCTACGCCCGTCCTGCTGGGCGCACAATTGCACATGCTTTTTCCCACGCACTGTGTAGATCAAGCTGATTGGCCATCTAAAACGGCGCTCGAAACATTTTCCATTCATGTTATGGAATGATTGGTCCGTTCGTTATGAAGGTCGCGGCACCGACAGCTTCATATTACAGCATCCACAATTGCGCATGCGTAATATCGTGATGTTTAATATTATCAATCACGGACCGATCACGTGAGAAGGAGTACGATTTTTTTGTAGGAGTCCGATTTTCACATGACACCGGCGAAGCACGCAAGGAGTCGCTGGTGGCCGGCATAAATTGCATGAGCCTTTTGAGTCACTCACAATGGATACCAACTGAAAAGCATACGTTCGCTAGGATTCGGGGCCGGGGATCGTTGCGTGGTCGGCCTCTGGCATCGGTCGACGATCTGCATTACTTTTTAGTGGACCTTGTCAAGTCAATGACTTACAAATTCGAAAAATGCAATACCACAAAAAGTAAGCTTCCCGTGTTTAATAATCTGTTACAATGATATGTTGTTTTTACAAACAAATGGACTGATAATGAAAGTTTGAAACCAAGACACTTTTAGTGTAGGAGATTTGCGGCGTGAAGCATTTGCGTGATTTATGCTGCGCCGGCGGCTTATCAACTCGGCACGTGGTGTCTGGTGGTTAGTTATTTTTTCTTCTGATAATGACGTACATTTTTTTTGTAACTAATACCCCACTTAACATAATACCGCGGTTTTAGTGAATACCACGGTTTTTTTGTCACTGGATACCGCGGTATAGTATTTGTAAATGCAATACCGTCCCAAGCCTATTAAGGAAATATTTGAGTTCTGTCTAGTATGGAGCAATGTAGAAACAGTAAATGGTGCTGCACACATGTATGTACATGGTCTACAAAACATGTACGCACATTCATAAGATGGAATTCGTGTCGGGGTGATGTTAAGTTTTTGCCCTTCACTGACGACTAAACACTGTATACTCAGTGTGTAGCACACATACATGTACATGTATGTACTATGACTGCGGGTACAAATGTACACACTATTCATTTTCATAATGTGCACAAACCAAGATTGCTTAGCACAGCAACACATGTGAGGAAAGACACATAGAGACAAATAACACTGAAGTGGCCATCCTTTTTCTCTTGTTCTCAGCTGAGGCGGAATTGTGCACAAACTTTCTACCGTTTGTTTCAGGATACTATCGTTACCTTGGGTGAGTCTTCCCCTGCATAACCAGCTCTGGTTGAGTAAGATCCAGCATCAAAGACCAGGGCACCAACTTCATCTAAGAGAAAGAAATGATACCACAATGAATAACAAACCGTGCCATCAAGGTACAGTATTCATGTCATTTCCAGGGAATAATGTCAGACTTTTTGGCTCAAACAATTTTCCCTAGAGAAATGAAATGTACATTATATGTAAACAGAGCCTTTGGGAAGGCCCTATTTTCTCAGGATAGGCCAATTAAAAAAAAACACCAGTTGTTTGTCCGGGTTTTTCAAAAAGAGAAGGTTGACGGCCTTTTTATTTTTTATTGAAGCCATATTTAGCTTATACGGTATGTGCCTTAAAAAGGAGACCCTTTTTAATTGACAGTTCTGGGAAGTTGTAATCGAGTGCCATTCCGTTACCGAGTGCGCGCGATGCAACGATAACAGGGAGTCGGGAACTGGGGCAGATTTTATGGACGGAAACCAGCTCAAGCTAGTTCCCGACTCCCTGTTATCGTTCGAAATGCACTTGTGTTTACAAACGTGATCCGGTCTACTCATTATCATAATCGATGCATCGCGCGCGCCCTCGGTTGCATCGCTCACGCTCGGTAACGGAATCGCACTCGGGATACGGAGACCATCGGATGAACACTGGGGATGAAGACCACATCGCAATGCAAACACAAGTCGGAAATTTAACATTTTCACGATAGCGAGAGGAGCTCTCCGAATTGAAAGGGAAATTTCACTTTTCATCCGGATCATAAGTAAACATCAGTACAACCATCTTAATTATCGGTGTCTACTTGTACCTCAAATGACGTATCTAGTAATTTGGAGGCCTTTTTGAAGGTGAAATCTGATGTTTTTGTTGGGCAATGTTGGTTTTTGGGTCAATGACAAAATTGTGTTTTGCTGGGCATATAGGATTAGCTTGGACCCCACTATCGCCAGACCATGTCCGAATGTTAAAAAGGCGATAAGTTGGTTCCAAGTTACTCGGACTAGTCCAAAAGTAGGGGCCTATGTGAAAATCAAACTTTGAGTTTGACGAACACAAAGTTCTACACTTTCGGGTGCATGTTCCAAGTTAGCCCCATAAATGTGGCCTATTTACTGGACTGCCTCCGTAAACATAGGCCACACATCCACATGTACAAAAACGTGTCGACTTTGCCAAATTTTGATTTTCACATTTAGGCTTACTTTGTAGGATTTTTTTGCTTTAGAAGCATTCTCACCCTCTATATAGGCTAATCAGAAAGTGCTGCCTTTTTCAGATGTCTAATTTTTGTGAAATTTCATGTTGAAATTTTGATACGCAAACGTGTGCAAATGTATCTGGAAATTTTACGAAAAATGGACATCTGAAAAAGGCAGCACTTTCTGATTAGCCTATATAGAGGGTGAGAATGCTTCTAAAGCAAAAAGGAGCAACTATAGAATGCAGGGCCACGCCGGAGCAAGGTTTTTTATTTTGCTTGGAGGCGTGGATGGATAGGAGTAATAGGTTGACAATATAATACATGTAGCCTAATATGCAAACCTGCAAAAAGTGCCAAGTACAGCGAATGCACTTGTCTTCTAAGCTTCTCATGAAGGATCGGAAGGGAGGGCGCGCTTGTAAATGTGTTGGGGGCACGGTACGGATCGCAGTCGCGGAGGCGCGGAGTCGCGGAGTCGTGGAGTCGGGGAGTGGCGGAGACGCGGGGCACTGGAGTCGCGGAGGCGCGGAGTCGCGGATTCGCAGAGTGGCGGAGACGCGGGGCACTGGAGTGGCGGAGGCGCGGAGTCGCGGAGTCGCAGAGACCCGCGCCGATAGAGGGCGCAATTCTCGGCGGAATTTTTTTGAGAACGAAACATCCATATCCATTTTAAATGGGCTCGCAAATTAGGAAGGGAGGAGGGCGACGGGGCACTGTGGGCATGGTGGGGAGTCGCGGAGGCGCGGAGTCGCAGAGTGGCGGAGACGCGTGGCACTGGAGTGGCCGAGGCACGGAGTCGCGGAGTCGCATAGACGCGCACCGATAGAGGGCGCAATTCTCAGAGATATCGACTGCGGCTCCACGACTCCACGATCGATTTTCGGAGGTAGGTCGACTGCGGCTCCACGCCTCCACGCAGCCGTACGGAGGCGCGGATGTAGAGTAAAGTGGCCCTGCATTCTATAGTTGCACCAGCAAAAAAAACCTACAAAGTAAGCCTAAATGTGAAAATCAAAATTTGGCTCCGTCGACACGTTTTTGTACATGGTGGATGTGTGGCCTATGTTTACAGAGGCAGTCCAGTAAATAGGCCACATTTATGGGGCTATAGCCCCACTAGTGTGGCCGTCGGTATGCTGCGCTGAACCTTTAGCCACACACCGTGGTCCGCGCACTACTGAGGACGTTTTCATAAATTTTGCAGGGAATTTCTTACATACATGTATGGTTGTATTCTACGATGTCCCATCTATCACTTTTGGGATGCTTGGATGTAATGATGTTCAATTTTCCGAGATATTCTTGAATCTTTCAGGAGCCCATATGCACTCGTGAAACGTCTGGTGATGGCAGCCATTTTGAATGTGACAAGAGATGACCTCAAGCTGTGACGTCTCGTTTATGCAAATTACTTGTCGAGAGAGGGCGCGAGTTGCAAAAGCGACGGCTGTTTCCTGTACCATGCATTTATCGTCTGGGGGCCACGTGCACTGATCTCTATTCAGGATCCACGGCACAGGAAACAGCCGTCGCATTTGCAACGGAAATCCAGAAAAGATTCAAGAATATCTCGGAAAATTGAACATCATTACATCCAAGCATCCCAGAAGTGATAGATGGGACATTGTAGAATACAACCATATGTAAGAAATTCCCTGCAAAATTTATGAAAACGTCCTCAGTAGTGCGCGGACCACGGTGTGTGGCTAGAGGTTTAGCGCAGCATACCGACGGCCACACTAGTGGGGCTACGACTGTACCGTCTTTGAATTATTTTCACGAAATTGAAGCAAATAGGCAATACGAAATACTGTCGTGAATGTTTTGTGTAACGCCTAACTCTCAACTTAACTTATTGCTTTGGTTGTGATAACAATTAACTCAATAAATCAATAAATATCAGAAACATACCTCCTCCGTAGACTCCTCCACTCATTGTGAATACCAATAATCACACAAATTTCTCTCAAACAGCAAGATTTATGTCTTATTGATGAGCACGACTCCACGACAAAACACGAACGCGCCACACATGCACAGACTGCTGTCACGTCAACAGGGGGCGCACTATCCTTTGTTCTGCAGGAATCGGCATGAATTCAAAGATAGACCTCAGCCAATAATTAATTACGCGCCCCGTTTCCAAAGTTATGACAAAAACTCAAAACTCTCCAAAGTGTTTGAGACATATTACCATGCTTTTCCTTTCTTATTCGTTTATGGACAATCACTTTCATCGTTTGGTCATTCAAATTGTCTGATAAGATTTCTTAATTGATATATTTTCCTCTCTTTTTTTCTCCGAGGCTATTTTTCCCCAAAAAATCTGGGTGACTGTAATATTGACAATGTAACAAATTAACTGAAATGAGGGATACAAGATGTACCAAAAATTTGAAAGAAAACCCCTCGAATTAACACTGTCTACCTGAACTCACATCACAGCAACAGCGCGCTCATTAGTTCGGAAACTCATTAGTGGAAACTTGTATATGTCAAAGACGTGTACTTTGCACTAAAATTCAGTACAGGATGTCAAAAATAGTTTTCATACATTTTCGAGTAGCAGTAAGTTGCGCGAAATGTATTCCTGAGAAAAAAATCATTGCACGGCCCCTTTAATTAAGAAAAGAGAGGCGTGCATTAACGGATTGAAGACATCGGATATGATTTACGACGAGATAATTCAGAATTGTACATGTAGGAAGTACATGTATTAAACATGCTTGACAAAATGTGAGTTATGTTTGCCCATTAATGAAAATGAATGCCCGATCAACTCCTTTCTACTGATTCAGACAAAATTGAATGAACATCTTTTACATGCATTTTTTACAGGGACGAGTGAAGCTAAAATGCGATTGATTGCTCGGATAGTAAAGTTGAATGATTCTTTTGGATTGTCAATATTATGATCTTTCAATTTCAATCTAAATGGAATGAGCCAGGTACTACATTGAATGAAAACTTGGTGAAATTGGCCGGGAAAACCTATATTATTATTGTAAAAATAAACTGGTTGGTGAAATGGAAGTTTATTGAATGGATTAAACAAGGCACAAATAATTCAATTGGTGGATTTCGTTTTGCAGAGCTAGAGGCTTGACTGGTTGTTAATGACCGAATAGTTGCGAATAAATATCTGAAATATTCTCCAACCTGCCAGTTTCAACCAATTTATAATGAACTCCCCTCCCCCAAGTAAATCTAGAGAAAAATAATAATAAAGTGTCTGTTTAGTTGGCTTTTCCGAGTTTCGCTTCAGTGTGCCCTTTATGTTTTTTTTAGAGGCGGAAGGGCTTTGGACTTGAGTTTACATTGGCAATGCATGTGCACCTTTGGATAACACTGCAGAAATCAGTAGCAGCCGACCAAATTATGTCCCATTTTAGAAAAGCAAGCAAGCGCATTTAATTTGTTGTTGTGGTTACTGTATTTCAGGTAAATTTTCTCTGTTATAAGTCATATTTTTTTTCACAAAAGGCTCCAAAACGTTTCTTAAAGGGTGCACACTACCAAAACCTGAAAGTTAGTGCGCGCTAGCTATATAATTACTTTTTTTGTGATCCCACGGGTAATTTTGAATAAGAGGTCATTGCGGCCTATACTTGCGGCATTTTGTAGAACATTTTCTGGAGATCAAGCAGTTGTGACTTGTGGCTGCCAACTTGAGGAATTCCGTTCACAAAAAGCCTGAACTTGAAGCCTATTTTGCATAGAGGCGGGGGTTCTACATTTAGATGGCTACCATTTTAGGAGCAGTTTGGGAGAGGGGAATTTTTTTTTTAATTGGCCCCGCTACTGCTATTTAATTGAAAAGAAAAATGTCCTAGCGCCACATTCTATAATATCCAGCGAAAAACCCTCGCCGCCTTGCTCCTGAGCGGCAGCAGGTGGCGCTGTTTGTCCGATTTTGTGTTGTTTTATTTCAGCACGTATTTGGTGTATCACAAATCTTTTTCCCACAAAATATCTATTCTTTCGTTCACGCAAGATCATGGGCGTCACGAGGGGGGGGGGGCAAGGGGGCGCTTGTCTCCCCCCCCCCCCCCCGACAAGCAAATAAAAGAGGCGCGAAATCATCATGATTGTTATTAATTTTATGGGCTGGGAGGGGACAAATGTCCCTGCCCACCCTTGAAAAAATTATCAATCCGGAAAATGCTAGCAAAAATTGGGATTTTGTGGGGGGAAAATTGCTTTGCCCCCTTTAGAAAAATGTGCAAGATGTTTTCAAATCTCAACTTTGAACACTTTTCCACTTACATTGTACAACTTTTTCAAACCTTCAAACAATACAAACTTTACGACTGCACCCTGCAATATGTCCAATTGAACTTGAACATTGTAAATATGAAATATATGTGTCGTTAATCTCTCCACTGTAAAGTCACTTCGTATTCAAGTTCCCACCACCTTCAGTCTAGCCACGAAATCGTCCAGTTACAGCATTACACCCGGCAGCCACCAGAGACCCGCTCTAGAGTTGGGCAGTGAATGGTGTGACACCGGGGCACACACGAGTATCAGGTGATGGCCAATCGATACACGTGTATTAATCGAACGCCAGGCCTGACTTAAAGACGACCATTCTCTTTGAAAGTGTGGTACGTGGGGACGTTTTCCAAACCATCAGCGGCGTATGGCTGGGGGCGTGCACGCCCCCTCCTCTCCCGGAAGTTTGGCATCCGGAGAAAAGCACAGCCGTTCGAGTAACCACGTTAAGCTGGAAGAACATTTTGTGCGTATTTTCCAACTAAAATCTGTCTTTTTCGCGAGTGGCTGTTTATTTTAACGTCCGTGGAAAGCGAATAGCGGTAGTAATTGTCTAACATTAACCATGATATAGGTTTGGGGAAGATGGTGTCCCAACGCCACTGGTATGGAGACACATGAATCACTCAATGAAATACTGTACTCTCGAGAAATTCAACACAAATTTAATTAACTTGGACCCAAAAAAAATACACGTGTCAAATTTCTACCCTAAAACTCCACTTGTGAAATTAAATAAACCAAGTGACATTTAGTATTGCACTGGATTTAAACAGAATTCCTCTGGAAGAATATAGTGGTACATATTGTTGCACAAACTTCGTAATTAAACTAATTTACACGTCTTTATACCCTTTAACACTTATATAGTACAGTACTGTTTTACAACTCCGCACACAGAGTATTGATTAAACTAAAAAGTTATTTCCAGATGTGTAATCGAGTCACACGTTAATCACAATTAAGTTATCCATTCTCAAGTGACAAGCTATTCAAATGTACTGTGACAAAGATATTCTTATCCTAATAACTTGCGATTTGACTCGGCTGGACTGGATTACAGCTCTAGTTTGTTTCTTATTGACCTTATTTCTTTCCATCGCCCATAGCCTTTCATGAACCTAACACATCTTTACAGACATAACATAATTAACTACAATACATACCATAGCTGCATGGTACACCCTGCTGCTAGTATTAGCTAAAATAAAATCAGGATTTTCAGTGTCAACACTGAAAACCATCAGTAAATGTCCACACACAAAAGTGAAATCCTGGCTTCCAGTTAAAAAATTAAAGAAAAAGAAATTGGCCGTCTATTGTGACAATATAAAGTTAGTAAATGCAGACAATATGCTGTATTTCTGACAGCAAACTTTTTCAGAAAACTTCCTGGTACAATTTTTTTTTAAATGCTCGGCTTGGCAACTCTTCCATTATTTATAGCATGGGCTACTTTCTGCAAATTAAACACACAAAATTTGCTTTACAAAGAAGGCTATCGGACTTAATGCAATGCAATAAATATTACCTGCAACTGCAACCGACTTTCACATGGTTGATTATTGATTTGCAGGTACACTTGCTTAACAATGAAGTTCATTCCTTGTTCAAATAAAACTTGGCACTTGTCTTTGAAACACGACCATTGTTGCTGTTTTAACAGAGCTTGTCTATTTCACCAAGCATGTCAGCTAACTTCATTTGCAGATACAGTATTACATTTGTACTGACAATATACAAATCTCCATGCATGTGCAACCACTAGGACATCTATGCCACGCAATGGTGCTGAAGGTTAGTACAAATTGTTTGTTGCAACCAATAAGCAACGCCCTGCAATCGGTGGTTGGTCTTTGAAACCAGCCCCTACCTTAAAAATGACTGCATTCTTAGAAGACCAACGACCAATCCCTCTGTACCTTAAATACCACTCTCAACATTAATGTAACTAGTGCAGATAAAGGAATTAAGCAAGGCAAAAGGATAAGTGATCCTTTTAGATTTCAAAGCCACAGCTGAAATTTTCCTCATGAAATTCAGTCCATATTTGTTTGCTTTTGTGTCCACTAAAATTCTCATTTAAAAAAATACATTTCCAAAATCTAGCTCCATTGTCCAGTTCTTTGGGCAATTCATTCCATATTTGTAACATACTGTACATATAATGAAAATGTGACACTTTGAAAAGCGGTTTATTCAAGTTTACAGTTACGTCATATCATCCGTTTCATCCAACACAGCATTAGTGGGGATAAGGACTCATATTTTTGTAAGTCAAGCTTGTCAAGTACATGCACTACATGCAGCTATATTTGAAGGACAAAAAAACAAGATCTGAATGCGGCCTGCAACCTATGTTTTTCCTGGAGCTAAAGAATTTCCAGCTGATATAATTCTACTGAGCTAAACAAGATAACTAGCTACAATTGCACATAACGAATATTGTTTGTGAATGGTCTCTGCTTCGTTTTGCTTTCAATTTGCCAATCAACAGCAGCTCCATTACAATCTACCTCAGGACCAAACTGCACTGCATGTATGTTCTTATTTGTCAGGGTCATCCCAACCATTGTTTTCTCTTTAATATCTAATTGACATCTGATTGTAAGTTACACAAATTCTAAACGTGAACCTGCTGTCATTCCACTAAGCTAACTTAAACATTTGGAATGTTTCCACAGATCACTCTCAATTCATATCAGTGCAAAATTTTAACACTGTGTTAAAATCAATAAATGTCCATATTTTTTTTAGATTTCCATATAATTTCTCCGTAAATTACCACAAATTTATATATATATAAGTGTTCGTGCTATGTACAAAGGTAACATGAATGACTTGGCATTCGCCTGTTGGAACAAAAAATTCAGTCGTTTAATCTAAATAAATAATAATAGGAAACTAAAATTGGTGACCAAGTTTTTCCAACACCAATATTAATTGGCTCTAGGTGAATTTATCAAGGTGATCACAACATTCACAACATGACACAATACCTTGTAAAATGGGGTCAGTAGGTTTCAAACACTGCTAACAGGACTGGCCCCCTGCATTGTGGTTTGTGTCATATTTCTGATAAAACCAAAATATCACTTCTCTCCCATTGTGCTGCTTTGGCCAACACAAACATCAGTACTCATATTTTACTTCAAAGGAGAAATAAAACAAACAACAACATGGTAAGACGACTGAACACGGACCGTCTTACACCAAGGCAGTGCTCAAATCAATTTTGAATGAAAAACAAGGCATTAATCACATCTTAGATTTGCACATAAAATGCAGCTGGAATCATACGTTTACTCCCTTTCTGTAAGAATACAAAGTGACTAATGAGCCTAATCTACTCTGACTACACTTCCATCAGGAACCTATGATGCACAGCTAAATCTGAATTCCTTGGCTACAGATGGCAGTAACATGCGCAACTATTGACAGTGGATTCAGCTGTTTCTCATATACACCTTACATTACAGTTTTTGCACTCAGTTATTTTTAAACCTATACTAACTACTAGTACATTTTTAATTTAAAATAAATAAAAATATTACGAACCTACAATTTTAAAACTTTAAAACTTATCCATACTACAAGTTTATCCATGTGAAATCATATTCAACTTGGACAGTAAAACAGTTCATGTCAAGGTGAGGTGTTGTCCATCAGACAATGAATGTGATTGCACAGCTGACAACCTGGTCATGTTCGTTAACCAATCAAAAAAGATCTAAGAAAACAAAAGGGAATCTTGCCAGTTTGGGCAGCTAGAGTTCAAACTGAATACAAGGTGTGAAACGTCCAGCCAATCGGAAGTTCCGAATGACGCTCTTCACAATACAGACCAATCAGAAGGCATCTTTGATGTTGTAGAACTGTTGCACTGCTATGTCCACATTCAGTCGAAATTTGATCTCACTGAGTTTGTCCAGAAGTTGGAGTGCACCATCAAAACCTGCAAACAGAAAAGGAAACATGTCCAAAGATATTGAAGGATAGCAGGGGTGTGAGTGACCTCTGACAAAAATAGCTGAAAATAGCTGAAAATAGCTGAAAACAGCTGAAAAAGGTGTAAAAAAAGCTGAACTTTGGAAATCTCCTTTTGTACACAGCAAGTGAGGGAAAATAGCTGAAATCCAAAACAAAAAAAGCTGAAATCAGCTAAAAAGCTGAGATTTCACACCCCTGGGATAGAGAAGTGATTTGGTTCAGGTGTAGAATTCCTTGATTGGAAGAAGTCTTAAAGGAAACAAATCTCAATGAGGGACTACAATGCGTGCACCATCGGGCATAGTCTGAACACAACCTCAAAATCTCTCACGGAAGATTTGACATGCAAAATGTGTGAGCAATAAAATTGGAAATCTTGATAGACACACAGACATTAGTTTAGGCTATGGAACATACTGAAGTACAGCAGGTATTTTGAGTAAAAGAGACACTGTTCACTAACAGTTTAGCAAGTTTTGTAAATCTTCATGCATGCGCACACATATTGTTTTTGTTAAGGACAAACATTTCAATTAACTAACAGTTTAGCAGTGCTATCTTGGCTCTGTTGCTGATTTCACACAGAAGCTAAGCATACACATTTGCTTGGTAACAAAAAGACTTGCTATGCCATGTGCATTGGTTGTCGCTGTCTATCAAGTGAGTTTCACTTACTATTCTTCATCATATAGCTCCAGGGATAGTAATGATAATCTATCAGAGATGTTGTTCTGCTGATCAGTCGACACCAAATGGCCAGTTTCTGCCCACTGTTTATAGAGAGAGAGAGTCACAGTTGTAAGCAAGACATCGCAAGTTATCACAAGCTGTTACAAGTCAATCACAAGCTGGCACAAGTCAATCACAAGCTGGCACAAGTCAATCAGAAGTTATCACATGCTGTCACAAGTCCATCACAAGATATCAAAAGCTGTCACAAGTCAATGGCAAGATATCACAAGCTGTCACAAGTCAATCACAAGATATCACAAGCTGTCACAAGTCAATGGCAAGATATCACAAGCTGTCACAAGTCAATCAGAAGTTATCACAAGCTGTCACAAGTCAATGACAAGATATCACAAGCTGTCACAAGTCAATCAGAAGTTATCACAAGCTGTCACAAGTCAATGGCAAGATATCACAAGCTGTCACAAGTCAATCACAAGTTATCACAAGCTGTCACAAGTCAATGGCAAGATATCACAAGCTGTCACAAGTCAATCACAAGTTATCACAAGCTGTCACAAGTCAATGGCAAGATATCACAAGCCGTCACAAGTCAAACAGAAGTCATCACAAGCAGTCAAAACTCAATGGCAAGATATCACAAGTTCTAACAAGTCATCACAAGATATCACAAAAAGCCGTCACAAGTCAATCGGAAGTTATCACAAGCTGTCACAAGTCTTCACAAGATATCACAAGCTGTCACAAGTCATATTGCATGTCCTGTCTTAAGTCATGAGATAAGCTATTGAGGGTGTAGTACATTCAAGAAAAGTTGGGAATGTTGAGCCAATATCTAAGACCTTCCATAAAATCCTAAAGAAATCAAACAAAGGATTAAATGTTAGCCCCCAAAGTGTCAAGTAAAAATGCTTTGTCACGTTTTTTGTCAAACCACTTTTCCTTTTTCTGAATTGTACATCAGTATGACTTTTATATTTAATTTGAATATTAAAGGCTTCTAAATGATTCCACAGCCAGAGATGAAGGTGAAGGTTTGGAAACCCCTTTTGTGGTATAAGATCAAATTGACTTACTTGAGTGCTTCCGACACGAAGGCTTTAAACTGTGCTTCCTTGCTTCGCTTGAGTGGTTCATGAGAGCCGCTGACGTAGTCAATAGCGGCTAATAGAGTCTGCTTAGCAGTAATGGCTGTGCCTCCTACGATATCAATATCAAAGGCCTGAGAAAGCTTCCTGGCTGGAGACATAGCAAAAGCCTTTCCCTTCTGGAAAAAACATTATAAACAACAATTGCTTACAAATTTGACTTAAACAACACTTGAATTGAAAGAAATCATAAGTCAAATTCTGAGACCTTTTGCAAATATTTGTTAATTTTTTTGCAAACCTGTGTCAACTGTGTGTTCAAACATTCATACATTTGTAATTACAAATTGGAAGTAATCAGTAAGCATACATGTAACCTTGGATGCTTACGGCCAGCGGTATCATTAGGCATACCTACATTAAAGTATGGCACTCTCAAAACTCTGACTGGAAAGTTTAAAATCCCCCCCCTCACCCCATGCTGCAAAAATGAGCAACCAACAGAAAAAAAGCAATATCATGCTTACTGCTTACTGCACTGCAGTACAATCTGCTGAAAGGCCCCCCTCCTTTTTTTTAATTCTGCCTGAAGCCATTTTCCTACTCTAAATGACAATATGCATGAAGGATGATTCGTTATCAGGGATCTTCTAAAGCGCTTCAATAGTGAATTGAATTTTGCATTAGGCCATAAGGTTCTTAAAGGTGAAGTCCTTAAACCAAATCAGATGATGAAATTAAATTGTTTCTAAGCCTGAACAGGAGACGACACTTGACAGGAGGCATGCAGGGCATGTGCACACTGGTGCACACTCATACTGAAATTTGTATTCTTGTGAAGACATTTCTTTGTTCTCGTGTAGTAAAGTTTTCGAGTTTGAAAGTGAAGTTTCAAAAAGCTCTTATTTCAAACAGAATTAATTTCCTTGGCTGAAATTCGGACTTAATATCCCTTTTCTAAAACACTACCATTTGCGACAAGTCAACCAACCTTGGAAATGCCTAGTTTTTGAGTAAAATCCATATATCTATTTCGTACAAATCTTGTGGAGACGTATTCATCTATAGAAATTGCCCTGCGGAGACGTATACAATCTTTTGTTCCCTATTGTGTGCACGTCTCCAGAGGGCACGGTGTATCAGATCACCGCATACATAACACAGAATACACACAATTTAATAATAATAATAACAGTTTCTTATATAGTACTTTCAACTGAGGTCAAAGTGCTTTACATTTTTATCATTAACCCTGATCATTTGGCCAATTGAAAATCCCAAATACCATCTCAGCTCCCTGGCGTGCCGAGTATACAGCTTGATGCTGCCTGTTAGGCGTAAGGAAGCTGATTCAATCACAATAACCATCTCTGCCCTCACAGGTACCCATTTACTCCTGGGTAGAGAGAAGCAATGAGTGATAAAGTGCCTTGCCCAAAGGCACACGCACCATGACCCCAGGCTGGACTCGAAGCCACAACCTGCAGAATTACCTGCAGACCACAAATTCAATGCTCCAGACCATGAGACCACTGCACTCCACATTGTAGTATATTCTGGTTTTATAAACACCAATATTAACTTCACCCGAGCACTAGGCATACACTGGCAATGCAGTACCAACTGACCCTCTCTCTCTGTACCCGTTGAGTGCATATTCTATGAATCTACACTTGTTCATAACCCAGCGTTCTCACCTTGATATCATAGTATTTGACAAAGAGGTCCCAAGCATGGACTTTCTGGCTGGAAGTGTTTCGGTGGGTGGCAAGGCAGGCTGTGATTGGAGTGATCAATGCATCACTGGAACTAGAATGCTACAATGCAAAAACAAATAGCAGAATTATAGCGTGGTGCTTATAATAGTCCTTCACAATAGTTGAAGCCCAGACAGGGCTCTGGAGTGCTCTGAAACGTGCAAAAATAAATCAGGCCCACTTTACTCACAGTTTAGCCAGCAAATTTCTCCAAAAATTCCACTAGGGCAAAGAAAATGTCCTCAGTAATTCAGTAATTCACCAACCAAGTTTGCAGACTCAATTCAATTTTTAAAGGAGACTTTTCTTCAATATTTTGCACATGAGAGGGGAGTCAAGTGATTTCAAAATGGGGCTAAAGACTAGACTGGCACATGTCCAACCATGGTCCAACTATTTGAAAAGACTGACCTATTCATTCAGTGTCAATAGTCTGGAGTGGCTTGACTATGGAGAAATGTGTAGTAAATTGAGACGTTCCTGCTTCATGCCACATGTTTCTTAAATTCTGGTTGCTTGATTCAGTACTGAAGCTGTGTTGGACTGGTTGTTTTAGGTGCCAGTCTATTTTTTTGTTTTGCATGTTTTCAATACCTTAAGTTTTGGGACTCTCATACAAAGTTTTGAGAGTCCCAAATTTTCGGACTAGTTGAAGCCCTGCCCCGGATGCTTGGACCGATCACAGCCAGGACTGTGCACCCAAATGTCCATTAAAGAAAAGGCCAATATGTATTTACGTATGATTATGAATAAGCCATTTGCGAGTGATTTGAAGCCATTGACTTACTTTAAATTGTCCATGTTCAAAGAGATCTCTGAGTGCCGGGGCAAGCTCTCTCCTCACTGCGACAGTCACATCATCCAAAGGTCTGTTGACTGGACTCTGCCAAGATGAAGAGTAAGAAATACAGGCTGTCAATGCGCCTTGTGCACATAGAAGTCAATGTTCACAGTTACAAGTCTTGGGTCAGAAAGGCCCACTGATTATAAACGGTTGCTCAACCTTGCCCATGTGTTCATATGTCCCCCAGAAAGTGTTTTTACATAAAACATCCTGTCATGTCCCCTGGCTGTAAACAACTGGAAACATGTGATTAACAGTGTTCAGTATCAACTCAAAACATAAATGTAGATGGGGGCTTACTAGACTTGACAAGGCCTCTATGCATTGCAACATGGAGATGTAGTGCACAAGTCTAATGGGAGAACTTCATAATATAGAGTGCCACCATTAAGCCCGCCAATACAAAGACTAAACAGGGCAATACGAGGACTAAACAGGGCAATACAAAGACTAAACAGGGCAGCACAAAGACTAAACAGGGAATACAATAAGGCACATTTCAAGGATTCTGTTTGATAACTCTACTGTATGTGCCTCTTGACTTGATTTACAATATGTCTGACATGGTTACCATAGCAAACAGAGAGTGGTACTTACATCCGAGGAATCACTTGTGTAGTCGCTATCCTCCGCAGGGCTTTCTTGCTGTTGCCGTGCCAACATGATCACATGATTGACGGCAGCATCCAGAACTTTCAGCATCTCACTGAAGTATAACCAGATAAATCAACAAAATTAACACCACAGGTATTTCATTGAGAAGTACATGTACGTACCCTATGTTATACATTCATCATCACAGACCCTTGCCCAGTGCGTGTGCAAACATCGATTTGTACTCTCAAATGTACTTTTGCTTCCTTATACTGTACATTCTGGTTTGTTGAACTTTACACACAACATTTTTGATTGTAATCTCTCCTTGGCAGTGAAATCTGGGTTGAAAAAAGAGAGTTTTCAGCTTGTGGTTCATTTTTCACGCTCTAGTGATTTCCGCATGACTGAGAAAATTGGGTTCTGGGGAGAGCCTAATCAATAAACAGTTTAGTAAGGAAAGAGGTTGAAAAACAAAAAATAACAGCGTTGCTGTGGAAACCCCTCAGCCGAAGTTTGTCGAAAAGGGCAAACTGACTTTCCAAACTCAAATATCATGTCTAACTGAAATTATCATGCAGAAACCATTAACTCACCACAGTGACCTTGACCTTCGACTTTTGACCCCAAAACCAATCCAAACTTGCCTGTACCCAAGGGCAACCCCCTACCTAAGTTAGACACCAAAATCTCATTTCCAACTCAAGTTATCATCCGGAAACCATTAACATTTAACTCACCACTATGACCTTGACCTTTGACCTTTTGACCCTAAAACCAATCCCAACTTGCCTACTCCCAAGGGCAACCCCCTACCTAAGTTAGACAGCAAAATGTGATTTCTAACTCAAGTTATCATCCGGAAACCATTTATCTTTAACTCACCACGGTGACCTTGACTTTTTGACCCCAAAACCAACCCCAACTTGCCTACTCCCAAGGGCAACCCCCTACCTAAGTTAGACACCAAAATCTCATTTCCAACTCAAGTTATCATCCAGAAACCATTTACATTTAACTCACCACGGTGACCTTGACCTTTGACCTTTTGACCCCAAAACCAATCCCAACTTGCCTACTCCCAAGGGCAACCCTCTACCAAAGTTACAATCCCAAACAACATTTCTAACTCAAGTTATCATCCGGAAACCATTTACCTTTAACTCACCACGGTGACCTTGACCTTTGACCTTTTGGCCCAAAAACCAATCTCAACTTGCCTACTCCCAAGGGCAACCCCCTACCTAAGTTAGACACCAAAATCTCATTTCTAACTCAAGTTATCATCCGGAAACCATTTACCTTTAACTCACAATGGTGACCTTGACCTTTGACCTTTTGACCTCAAAACTAATCCCAACTTGCCTACTCCCAAGGGCAACCCCCTACCAAAGCTACAATCCCAAACAACATTTCTAACTCAAGTTATCATCCGGAAACTAAGCTGCCCGGACATTCCAGCCGGACGGACGGATGCCGTTGGGCGATGACAATACCCTCAAGCCTCTCGGCTGAGGGGTCAAAACAAAACAATTGTTATTTTCGGCATTTGCAACTCTCCAAAAACAGCTTTTATTTGTGTCTACGTTTGCTCTTTTATAAGTAATAAAAATGGGCTTATTTTTGTTTGGTGCAAGCATACAGCTCGATAACTGCCAATGTTACTAATAGTCCATGAGTTGAAACTCAAACATAGCACGGGGACAGCAACTACATGCAGGTTGAGGAAACATGTAAGAGGGACAGGCTAAGGATGCTTGTCTGTCATCATCAAGTGCTACTATTCCTTACCGGTAATCATCAGATGCATCTGGCTTAGCAGTTTTCTTTTCTTTGAGTTTGTCGGTACCGCAGCCAAGCTGAGTGATGGCCATATACTGCAGCAGGGCCAAGGCTTTCTTCATGGAGGAAATGTGGCTCTCACGCATCTTCTGTAGAGTGCATGGTATCAGAGCACTTCAACTTGTTTTGGTCATTTCACAATATGCCAATTCGGGCTATTCACAATGCAGTGCGCCACCAAGAGTTTGCCATGGAGAGTTCATTTTTCAATGAGTGTCAGTAGACAACTTGAGCTAAGTTGATATAGATTGGGGCATAGCATTCGTCCGCTTTGCAAAAACACGATATTGAAAAAAAAGCAAAGAAAAGGGCAAACATACTCAAATCATATGCTATACAAAACTACTGACCGGAAAAACGGACAATTTCAAATGTCCTGCATTGTGAATTGTGGATCATCTCCCACAATGCACTGGGAAAAAATGAACTCTTGGTGGCGCACTGCATTGTGATTGGCCCGAATTGTACATAGATTCATGGGCATGACAGGGGGATTGTTTCTGGGTACGGGGACAGGGACAGCTTTTCCCCTGTCTAAAGTCTTGATAAGTTACCTAAACTATGTATTCATCAGGACCATTTGAAGATTTTGTGTTGTTTTCAATTTATTTATAAAAGCTTTTACATGTGTACACTGGCACCACATTATACAAGAGAGATGCAAGTAAGTGTGGTAGATTCTGACCCCAAATGTACAGGAGACCATGTGACAATGACTGACAGACTGCAGATAAGTGTACAGACCTTCATCCTCTCCGCTGTGCTCTGCTTCCTGCCCAGCTTGCCTGCCTTGGGATGCACACAGCAGTCTGGAGCTTCTGAGTCAGCTTCAGAAATGGTATCATCCTGGCAAACAGTCAAAGCAAAGAATTCTAGCTGTATTCACTCATTGACCATAATGAATGTACAAATGTATAGAGGTACATGTACCGTGCAGCACTCTGTAGTGACTGCCCCTTTAACCATAACGCGACTTAATGTAAATAACAACATTGGCGTCACATGTTAAGAACTCGCCAATCAACGCCAGCGAACATCTTTGACTGGTACCCTGTAATGTACATATAAATTCGCTGGTGCGTCCACATGTGCTCCGTGTGGGTTTTTCCATGTGTTCTGGCTGTTGGTGAAAAGTTAGGAGTTATCGCGTTTTGACAAGTTTTTGAGCACCAATCTTTAGCATAATTTTACCAGCGTTTATCATCGTCTTCGTGTGTTTTCGTCTAGTCAGTAATCGTCTGTTTGTGTCCTGAACAATCCTCGTGGATAAAAACTCTATACGAACTGTGGTTCGAGCATCCGCGCCAGGAGAGATATCGCGATCGACCAGAGTCAGTATTCGTCCCGAGGCGTGAAGACCGAGCGCGTGGACTCGTGCCCAATTCACGGACAAATTCCTTGGTGAGTTGACAACAGCTTTCGTACTGAGTATAACTAGAAATATACTACAACTCTTTGTTTTTCAGACATGACACATCTCTCACTTGTTCTTTCTCATGATTGGCAATAACACGGTTACGTGGGGTTCACTAATACAAGCTAGTACATGAAATTTGTGATGCATGTGAACTAGATACATGTCAAGTATCACGTGCCCGTAATTTCTGGTGTATAGTGTCTGCAACCAATTTCACGAAACGGTGCGTAACTTACCCCATGTGTAGGACTTACGCAACAAAGTTATTGCGCAGCTGCGCAACAAACTTACTAGTGACCTCACTGCCAGTCAAATTATGTGTAAAAAATAACATCACTTTTACCATATCATAGCACTTGACATTATTATAATTAGCCATCCTAAATGGGCCTATATAAAAATCCTCAGGAACCAACTCCCTTCCCAAGGAGTCTTGATGAAAACACAGAAACTTGCCAAGCACAAAAGTGTAAATACTACTGATCTCCATACACTGACTGGATAGCGTACAGTGTTAATACCACTGATCTCCATACACTGACTGGATAGCGTACAGTGTTAATACCACTGATCTCCATACACTGACTGGATAGCGTACAGTGTTAATACCACTGATCTCCATACACTGACTGGATAGCGTACAGTGCTAATACCACTGATCTCCATACACTGACTGGATAGCGTACAGTGCTAATACCACTGATCTCCATACACTGACTGGATAGCGTACAGTGCTAATACCACTGATCTCCATACACTGACTGGATAGCGTACAGTGTTAATACCACTGATCTCCATACACTGACTGGATAGCGTACAGTGCTAATACCACTGATCTCCATACACTGACTGGATAGCGTACAGTGCTAATACCACTGATCTCCATACACTGACTGGATAGCGTACAGTGCTAATACCACTGATCTCCATACACTGACTGGATAGCGTACAGTGTTAATACCACTGATCTCCATACACTGACTGGATAGCGTACAGTGTTAATACCACTGATCTCCATACACTGACTGGATAGCGTACAGTGCTAATACCACTGATCTCCATACACTGACTGGATAGCGTACAGTGTTAATACCACTGATCTCCATATACTGACTGGATAGCGTACAGTGCTAATACCACTGATCTCCATATACTGACTGGATAGCGTACAGTGTTAATACCACTGATCTCCATATACTGACTGGATAGCGTACAGTGTTAATACCACTGATCTCCATATACTGACTGGATAGCGTACAGTGTTAATACCACTGATCTCCATACACTGACTGGATAGCGTACAGTGTTAATACCACTGATCTCCATACACTGACTTGATAGCGTACAGTGCTAATACCAATGATCTCCATACACTGACTGGATAGCGTACAGTGCTAATACCACTGATCTCCATACACTGACTGGATAGCGTACAGTGCTAATACCACTGATCTCCATACACTGACTGGATAGCGTACAGTGCTAATACCACTGATCTCCATATACTGACTGGATAGCGTACAGTGCTAATACCACTGATCTCCATACACTGACTGGATAGTGTACAGTGTTAATACCTCTGATCTCCATACACTGACTGGATAGCGTACAGTGCTAATACCACTGATCTCCATACACTGACTGGATAGCGTACAGTGCTAATACCACTGATCTCCATATACTGACTGGATAGCGTACAGTGTTAATACCACTGATCTCCATACACTGACTGGATAGCGTGCAGTGTTAATACCACTGATCTCCATACACTGACTGGATAGCGTACAGTGCTAATACCACTGATCTCCATACACTGACTGGATAGCGTACAGTGCTAATACCACTGATCTCCATACACTGACTGGATAGCGTACAGTGTTAATACCACTGATCTCCATACACTGACTGGATAGCGTACAGTGCTAATACCACTGATCTCCATACACTGACTGGATAGCGTACAGTGCTAATACCACTGATCTCCATACACTGACTGGATAGCGTACAGTGCTAATACCACTGATCTCCATACACTGACTGGATAGCGTACAGTGTTAATACCACTGATCTCCATACACTGACTGGATAGCGTACAGTGTTAATACCACTGATCTCCATACACTGACTGGATAGCGTACAGTGCTAATACCACTGATCTCCATACACTGACTGGATAGAGTACAGTGTTAATACCACTGATCTCCATATACTGACTGGATAGCGTACAGTGCTAATACCACTGATCTCCATATACTGACTGGATAGCGTACAGTGTTAATACCAATGATCTCCATATACTGACTGGATAGAGTACAGTGTTAATACCACTGATCTCCATATACTGACTGGATAGCGTACAGTGTTAATACCACTGATCTCCATACACTGACTGGATAGCGTACAGTGTTAATACCACTGATCTCCATACACTGACTTGATAGCGTACAGTGCTAATACCAATGATCTCCATACACTGACTGGATAGCGTACAGTGCTAATACCACTGATCTCCATACACTGACTGGATAGCGTACAGTGCTAATACCACTGATCTCCATACACTGACTGGATAGCGTACAGTGCTAATACCACTGATCTCCATATACTGACTGGATAGCGTACAGTGCTAATACCACTGATCTCCATACACTGACTGGATAGTGTACAGTGTTAATACCTCTGATCTCCATACACTGACTGGATAGCGTACAGTGCTAATACCACTGATCTCCATACACTGACTGGATAGCGTACAGTGCTAATACCACTGATCTCCATATACTGACTGGATAGCGTACAGTGTTAATACCACTGATCTCCATACACTGACTGGATAGCGTACAGTGTTAATACCACTGATCTCCATACACTGACTGGATAGCGTACAGTGCTAATACCACTGATCTCCATACACTGACTGGATAGCGTACAGTGCTAATACCACTGATCTCCATACACTGACTGGATAGCGTACAGTGTTAATACCACTGATCTCCATACACTGACTGGATAGCGTACAGTGCTAATACCACTGATCTCCATACACTGACTGGATAGCGTGCAGTGCTAATACCACTGATCTCCATACACTGACTGGATAGCGTACAGTGTTAATACCACTGATCTCCATACACTGACTGGATAGCGTACAGTGCTAATACCACTGATCTCCATACACTGACTGGATAGCGTACAGTGCTAATACCACTGATCTCCATACACTGACTGGATAGCGTACAGTGTTAATACCACTGATCTCCATATACTGACTGGATAGCGTACAGTGTTATTACCACTGATCTCCATACACTGACTGGATAGCGTACAGTGTTAATACCAATGATCTCCATACACTGACTGGATAGCGTACAGTGTTAATACCACTGATCTCCATACACTGACTGGATAGCGTACAGTGTTAATACCACTGATCTCCATACACTGACTGGATAGCGTACAGTGTTAATACCACTGATCTCCATATACTGACTGGATAGCGTACAGTGTTAATACCACTGATCTCCATACACTGACTGGATAGCGTACAGTGTTAATACCACTGATCTCCATACACTGACTGGATAGCGTACAGTGTTAATACCAATGATCTCCATACACTGACTGGATAGCGTACAGTGTTAATACCAATGATCTCCATACACTGACTGGATAGCGTACAGTGTTAATACCACTGATCTCCATACACTGACTGGATAGCGTACAGTGTTAATACCACTGATCTCCATACACTGACTGGATAGCGTACAGTGTTAATACCACTGATCTCCATACACTGACTGGATAGCGTACAGTGTTAATACCACTGATCTCCATATACTGACTGGATAGCGTACAGTGTTAATACCACTGATCTCCATACACTGACTGGATAGCGTACAGTGTTAATACCACTGATCTCCATATACTGACTGGATAGCGTACAGAGAACCGCAGTATGAAGTCTTTGATGCCATATTGACACGTTGGTGTTCTAAAAAGGACAACTTGTCATCTTAGATGTGCTGTTCTCAAACGTTGCGATTCATTTTTTGAATGTCGTAGATTAAAGTTTTGGGGAATATAACCAAGACAGAAACTTGTCCGTTTTAGATCACTATAATATGTGTACGTGACCAAAGAGCGCATCTAGTCTTGATACAGCTTGCGCTGTATGTACGCGTAGAAGAACGGTTATATATCAGAGGCCATATTTGGAAGTCTGTGGCGAACTGGTCAAAAAAGCAACATAAGTTAATGGTCGGTCTAATGCATAGGAGTGGTTACGAACCTTGGCATCAACAGGGCAGCTGCAGCTGTTTGGAGTCACCAGGCCCGGCGTAGATGCTTCCCCTTGTAGGAATGAAATGAATCGCTCCAGATCACCAATCTGATTCTTGAGCTGATGGATGACCGTCTCCTTCACTTTGGCTGGATTCACTATCTGTTCAAATAAGACAACAAACTTTCTCCTAGAGATGATCAGAGCATACTGATCGGAACGTCGAGTTCTTTTCAGAACCACACATCTTTTCAAAAGAGAATCTTCCATATGATGTTACAGCAAACTCTCACAAGTTTGTAACAGTTCATCATGATTTTTTTTTATCCAGAAGAGCCATTAACGCTCCCCTCAAATCACTTAGGAGAGCTGTCCTAAATTTTATTTGTAAAACAATATCGTTCATGTACCTTTTGAACATATGTATTGTGAAAACAGCTTCTCAATAGCATCCTCTTGTTGTTGATGGTGTGTGTGAAGTAAAGTACTTACTCTTCCGATTGCACTGTCCACCAATTGCCGCAAGTCATCTGTCGTTAGCTTGTCCATGTCTTCGATGTTCAAGCCCAGTTTCTGTTTCAACTCCTCAATGATGACGTTCTGCTTCTCCAGGATCATGTTCTGAGGTAACTCTCCACTTCCCTCCTGGGGGGGATTGAAAATGTACAAATTTATTTATATTTGCTGTGCGGTCATTAAGAAACAAAGTTATAAAATAAAATTATTCTAAAGATTATTCCAACAGATAATCCATGTTGGCAACAAATTTACACTAACCCTATCCACCTAGGCCCTTTTGGCTGTGAACCATCCTCAGTCCTGCAAAATCCTACAATTGCCACCATGTAAGAATTGGATTCAGCCTCAATCCTCCAAACTCATCCGTTATTTCTTGAATTTGTTCAGTGGAGGGGTGACCATTGCCTCAATCCTTCAAAATCTCCCAACAATCACTGTTAATGGATTGCGGGAGCATTGATCACATTTAGAACAATTGATGACATAAACAATGCTGGGTACAGCCTACAAACTCGACACAATGCATCCTCCAAAATCAACCGACATTTTTTGCCATTCAGCCTCAATCCTCCAAAACCGCCTTGAGGATGTTGGAGGACTGAGGGTTGGGGCTAAAAGGCACACGTTTATCTGGAGATCACCATACTTTAAGCTTTTGATTTTTTGCTACAGGTACATTCTATTTGCCAGATCACAAGAAATCAGTTACAGTTACAGAGAAAATGTTGAAAAATCTTTTGTTTACATCAGACTCAGTATTTTTTATTTTGACTAGTCCACCGCTGTTTTCACTCGCATTTGGCGGGTGGACTACTACTCAGGTCAAAACCTGTTACTGCCAGCAGGAGCAAGTAATTCCAACTCAGCCGTACACTCATGGTGTAGATATTGTTACCTCATAGGCAAACTGTTCCAAGTCATCCAGCTGGCTCTTGAGCTGACTGATCAGCTCCATCTGCTTCTCCCTCTGCTCAGTAATACGACTCTCATGTTCCTTCTCACTCTGTGCCAAAGGGTCAAAGGTCACTGGTCAATAACTCGGGACATTATAACACAGTCCACAGCTACAACAAAACAAGCCAGATGAGTATTCCAACTGGACATGCGCACATCATGATTTGATCTTGTTTGGTGCAGGATGGTCACAGCAGACAAATGTACAGAATTCTATTGGGAAATTAGCATGTGCAGAATTACATGTACCCCCGGTATCAAAAATCCAAATATTCAATCACCTACAGAATATCCGGAAAGTATTTTACCAAAGAGAGTACTTGAAATGTGAGCTGTCTTAAGAAGATGACAAACATTTTCTGTGATGTAATTCTATTTGTATACGTTAAAGAGGTTTTACTGTTTGTCAAAAGCCATATTCGTTTGTGGACAGCCACTTTGAATGCATGCTTTGAGAGAGTCCATGCACATACATGTATATATTAACCATAATTTGCATCTTAAAACCCTGTCAACCACCTTTACATGTATCTACATGTCAACAACTATCTTGGCAAAATATATATCGATGCGCATATGAAATTCATAAGAAGTTTTTATCTCAATGCTCAATATTAATAGTACAATATTCAAATATTTGAATACTCGTTCAAGTGTTCCAGTATTCGTACAACGCAAAGCACTAAGGGCAAAGGTCACAAAATGTTCAGGCTGCACTTGTCATGCAATTGAAAAGAATGCAGTGCTATATACAGGTACACATGCATATTTGCCTACAAATGTGAACACACACAAAAATACTGAATATAACATAGAGCAGTCCAAAAATTCTGAATTTTGTAATAATTTAAAAAAAAAACAAAAAACTTTTCTTCAAGTTTTGCTTTAGTTGGTGTGTGTGCATGGGCGCATGCATCTATTCAAACCATGGACGAAAAACACCAGAGAACAAAAGAGAACAATATCGTCCACGATTCCCAGCATACGTCCACGATCAACGGTGTGAACATGACTGCGTTTGCGTGTTTTGTTTTGGGGGGTTTTTTGTTTGTTTTTTATTTAAACCCTCTGATTTTGCATGCATTTTTGTTTATCCAAGGGAAAATTAATTGTTACATGTAACTCAGTCAGCATGGTCAAACTCAAAGGCAACAAGTTGCATGTCCATATACACTGTTGCTGCATTTACCATGCAATGTTGCAAACAAAAACATAGATACATTACAAGGAAATTTGGAAAAACATTTGACTACAAAACGGACTGAACATGATCATGGACTTACAGCATCTTCTAGCATCTGAGCATCTTGTGAACGGCTTCCTCTGACATCAGGACAACCTTTGAATGCAAACTCCTCCAGATCCTTCAACAAATTCTAAACAAACCAAAAAATATGTACAGGGTGTTCATGTAAGTACATGAAGGATACAATCAAACTGTTTATTCGTCAATCATAATACAACTACTTGTCCTTCAGATTACTACATGTATGTGCCATGCGGAACTATATTTACAGTGTATGTGCTTGTGCAATTTTACAACTTGTTACCCAAGTGACAATCGTTTACACATTTGTAATGCAAGTGATTTTTGTTTTAACGTACACGTGGTATAGACCAATCCGGGCATGCTGTCACTTCTACATGTTCTATCACAAAGGCTCTCTTCAATGGTGTAAGCATTGTGCTAGCTATTGTTGAAATAATCCGTCATGGGGCAGTTGCTATAATAGCTTGTACAATGCTTTCGCCATTGAAGGGGGCCTCCGGAGTGTACCGTAGCCATGTACCCCGATTTCTCTATACATGTACGAAATAATTAACATGACAGCCTTAAGAGAAGTACAATGTAGGGGTTAGGCTTTTTGACAGCTTGTGATACATAGGGTTAACAAATAATGCACTTTTGGCATGTCCATGTACACACAATTGCTAAAAACCTTGCATGGCGCACGCATACCATGTTATTTTCACCACTGCTTTGTCATAGTAAAATTTCACATGAATCAATATACATGTACATGGACCCTGTAGCTCACATGAATCAGTAGAGTTTACAAATCCTGATTTTGTAGCTTCTGAAAGTACCAGTACTTTCCAAGACAGGCAAGTGAATTTTTCATGACATTATAACAAAACAGGGGCTGCTAAACACCCTCATGGCAAATGACACCCTCAGCTATGCCAGAGGGTGTTACAAAACGGTGTCACAAAAACACCATGTCACACATCACAACAGTCCACAATTTGTCGTTCTATACCTCTTTGTCATCTATAGGTGCATTGACGATCTGCTTGAGTCGGAACTGGACTTGGGCAAAGTGTGTGGTCAGAGCAAGTAGCGAGGAGTTCAATTGTTCTTGTTCTTCTTCGAGATGTTGCAGCTGGTCAACCATGTTCACATGACTGGGAATTAAAAACAAAAGAAAGATGAACAACACATGTACAAAATGGAGTCCTGGGCTCTGCTAATCACACCACTAAAATGCTCAATAATACTTTACTATACCTCATACATATTCATGATCGAGAGCCGAACGTTCACTGGTCAATTCACCATCACGTGCCGGATGTTATTCTTGCTGTTTACCAAACGCGCGCGCGAGGATTCACGCACATTGTAAATACGCATGCGTAGTAGACTGTCGCATGGGTAACCCGTGCGACAGTCTACTACGCATGCGCTTTACAGAGCAATCGAGGAACTGTCGCACGGGTGCAGTACGCACGCGCGAACATCGCACAAGAGAGATGCATGGTTGCATGGTTCGCGTAAATGTTAATTTCCAGAGCTTAATGATGCCGTACTGGAGAAAATGTATAGACCGTGTAAAGATGTCTCCCGTACAAAAGAAAGTTGTACACATTGCAAACAACTGTATTTACAACTGTAGTAACTGTATTATATTGCAAACGAACCGAACTAGTAATTGAAGTTGAATCTTTTGGTGAGCTGTACAAGTTTCCCCGAATTTTGTTTTAGGTGCATAATAATAAAACAAAATTCGGCAACTGAATATGTATGAGGTATAGTAAAACAAATATAACATGGTTTATTTCGGGTTGACAGTCGATCGACTGTCCACCCTCAAACCATGTTATATTTGTATAATACAATACGTACATGTGGTAATTACATATGTGCGTGGGTAGGCATTATATTCACTGAGTGGACTTATCTGTGGCAAAATGAAGAGAAACACTAAAGGGAATCATAGAAAAAAATTTGACTGAAAGTGTTTTCACAGTGAGAGTAAAATGATTTTTTCAGAGGTTTTTCTTAACTAAACGAAAGCAAGGGAATGTCCACACTAGGCATGCTAGGTATGTAATGTACACGTGCCTGTTTACACATAAGTCTGACGGGTAATATTACTGCATTATAAAGGGAATGGGTGTAAGTGTTAGGGGTAATATTACTGCATGATAAAGGGAATGGGTGTACACGTAAGTGTTAGGGGTAATATTACTGCATGATAAAGGGAATGGGTGTACACGTAAGTGTTAGGGGTAAAAGGGAATGGGTGTACACGTAAGTGTTAGGGGTAATATTACTTCATGATAAAGGCAATGGGTGTACACGTAAGTGTTAGGGGTAACATTACTGCATGATAAAGGCCATGGGTGTACACGCAAGTGTTAGGGGTAATATTACTGCATTATAAAGGCAATGGGTGTACACGTAAGTGTTAGGGGTAATATTACTGCATGATAAAGGCAATGGGTGTACACGTAAGTGTTAGGGGTAATATTACTGCATGATAAAGGCAATGGGTGTACACGTAAGTGTTAGGGGTAATATTACTGCATGATAAAGGCAATGGGTGTACACGTAAGTGTTAGGGGTAATATTACTGCATTATAAAGGGAATGGGTGTACAGGTAAGTGTTACGGGTAATATTACTGCATTATAAAGGGAATGGTAGGGGCACAAGGATGGGTTAACGGTTAAGAAGGCAGACACAGTAATTGAAGACTGCCCTAAAGGCTCAAGAGGCTATTTTTAAAATTAATATTTACTTTCTTTTTTTACTGATAAATTTATCAATCATTTGTGTACGAGTAAAAGAGTCTATGTTTACCGTTTTAAACCTAGAGGTGATTAAAAAAGAAGTGTGATTTATACATTGTACAAGACAAAAATGTAATGGTAAATTGTGACAGGCAGGACAGATTTTCAAATGGAATATCAGATCAACTATACATCAAAGCATTTCACTTTCTAGGTGAATTTACCTTGATAGAAGATAGGAATTCAACTTTTAACCAAAAATACATACATGCGCATACATCTTTTCATGTAAAAATACACTTGTTCATTTTTTGTGACATGGGACAATGCAACGTAAGACTTTCATATTTCATCTTTTGGGTTAAGTTCTCCAGCGATGGATAGGGACAGCATATGAGACTTCATAGTCAAGCAATAACAAAATCTTTGGAAGCATAAGAACTACATTTATAACAGAGAGGAACTCAAATTTCGATCACAAAAAGTGCAATGTCTTGATAAAAAGTAAATCCAAGTGCAGCACATGTAGTTCCGAAAAACAAAAACATTTCTGAAAGCTTGGTTACTCTACTTTCCAAAAAAAAATGATTTACAGGTACAAAATGTACTTTAAAATTCGTGAATTTGAATTTCTTATCCGGATTTAACCATACATGTATGCAGATGATACATTGTATGTGTACCGGTATGTACAGTGTATGTAGGCCTACAGATGTACATTGTGTACATAAATAAAATGGGAACGAAGGCACTGCCATGTCAATATTGGCCGGTTTGTTTTGTAATCAATAACAAAGTACAAATGAATACATGGTACGGTATATGTAGACTATACACACAATAATCCCTGGATTTATAACAATACCAGAGTGAGAATTAGGCCTGTGTGAATTATGACATCTGGTCCTATTGTTGTATCACACAAAATTTAAATACCCTGGATTTGCCTCTAATCTTCCATTTCCATCTTTCATTTCAACCCTTTTCCTGCTATTACAAACTTGTGTTTTTATGTGTGGTGTAATAATGAATACATGTACAAGCAAATCATGGTAAAAAAAAATTGACAGACAAACGTGCATGTACTGTACATGACGTGTGTGCATGTAGTTTTATTCGTTTTGAAGAGTTAGGATTTTTTTGTGTATTTTGTTTTGATTCTGTGTATTTTTTTCTTTGTTTAAAATTTGTGTTTTAGACTTTAGATTTGTTTTTAGATAAACATGTAAGATGGCCTGTTTTGGGTGTGAATAATGAAGAGTGTATTCATGATGCTTCCAAAATGCATTTTGTTTATTTATGCCCATCAACAAGAGAAGGACATGTGAATATCTGCATGATCATAATACATTCATGCTGACCCATGCAAGTGGAATTGTTTAAACAATTGTACATTGTAATTAAATTGTACTGATTCTCTTGAAGTACAAAAAATGTACTCAAATATATTGTACATGTACATGTAAATGTACCTTGTTACAAGTCTACATGTACATGTAGGTTTTTTTTTTAGAAACCTTATACTCCTGGTTGAACAGAAGCAATTGCAATCAAGTGTCCTGCTTGAAGACACAAGGCCCATGAACCGTTCTGGGTTTAAACTCACGTACATGTACATGTACATGTACATGTACATGTACATGTACATGTACATGTACATGTACATGTACATGTACATGTACATGTACATGTACATGTACATGTACGTGTAACTGAACTACCAGTAAGCACCATAACCATTTGGCCAAGGTACATGTACTGAGTAAACTTAAGAACGACAATTGTATTGACATACATGTGCTATTACTTACACATCCCTAGAGATTCCATGCGTGCTTATTCCACTAGCCAGGTACAGACGACACGCCTGTAGTGGTCTGGAATCCAGACTCATGATAGCCCTAGGCTGGTGCTGGATCACATCTGGTATCAGTCTGAGTACTGGAGCATCGTTTGCTTGGGCCATTATCGTGTGAATGCTAAGTACTGGTACATATATCAGACTCACTGATAATTCAGTGCCATGATAACTTTATGTACATGTACGTATACCGGTACCTCATCTTTATTTAATATTACTCAGCTTCTCATATGACAAATGGTTGATGATTGATCATGTGTTTCATAGATGTCAAGATTTTCAAATACATGTACACTGTATGAGGTTCTTGGTACGAAGTTTCCGCATGCATCATTGCCTTCCTTTTCACTACCAGACTTCTCAGTCAAGAGACACACAAAATTACACTGTACCAAAGGTCACGTCAGAAGCATTCAGAGTTTCTGACAAGACAAGTTCTCATCCCTCTCTTTATATTATCGTACTTCTCATAACAAGAGTATTCCATCTATGGATCCTACTCAGTTACTCGCCAGTCACTATAGTTTTCTAAAGTTGAGAAAAGGTGCAGTACGCCCATTTCATGTTTGCAGGTGAGTTGCATGGCTGGCTACCAATAGCCATCACAACACAGGGGGGTTAGGAAGCAGTACAGGCATTGAGGGTCTAGCACATCCACTAGAAGTGCGAAGGTGAACGACTACATGTCAATCAAGTGATCAACTAGTCCACACATATGTCCTCAGTTGAACTTGTTCCATGTACACGTCAGCATGTTTGACATGTTTGACCTACCGATACATGTACTGTGTAGCTGCCGAAAACAAGATGAGTTGGTGGTCATGCAGCACATCTCCAAAATGTCCAAAAGAAACAAAGTGAAGTCAGTTCTAAACCAGTTCACATCGGATGACGCGTACATTTTGTACACGTGCAAAGGTTTTGTGATACTTGGAACCGACGACGGATGTACACGTAAACACCACACAACGAGCGAGGCTGGAAATATCTGTCTGTGACCCGCTTGTCCCACTCGCAGCAAGCGAGGCCGGAAATATATATCAGGGTGTGCCAGCCCTTCTCAATCCACCATGGCTACCCAGAGATGACTGCCTGATGAACCCGTCTGGCATCAATGTTCATGAAAAACAATCCTGCGCCTGGGTCCGGTCAATGTCGAAATAATCCGGGCACGAACTGGTTAAATGTAATGCACAGTTTGTTTGTTTTTCACATTAGCTGCAGCGACTGTAGACACATTACTTGCCACATGGTCTGCTGATACATTCTGCAGTTCCCAACTGTATCCATACGGTATACCATGACCTCACCACAGAACATACATTCACTCTACTTGCATCTCGGCTTTCCACAAGTCACAACTTAAACAGATGCATTAACATCACGTCCAATGGTTTGAAAAGTTTCCAACATTTCCACTCTGTCATGTCTGTGGCAATCGGGCCTGCAGATTATTGCAGGATAGACAATGTTGCTACCAATTTTCAACCATATGGTAGGAATATTGCATTTGGTTGAGGTTCAGTGCATCTGCATATTTGCATAGAAACTACAGTGGTGTCGATCCTATCCACAGGCGTCCATGTATAAAGTATACTGGTACATGTATTTGGGCAGGCCTACTGTATACCAGTACAAAAAATGTACATTATACACTGTACGTCACCTCATATATCTAATTAAACATCATACATACTACAGCTTGTAGATGTACAGTTCACGTGCGGATCTACATGTACATGTTACACAGTGTCGGAGATACATGTAGTTTCTGCTGGTGTGGCACCTTGTTTACTGATACGCTACTTTACCCAATTAAATTTACTCACTTCTTCTGCAAGGACAAGGATTGTCTTCTGTAATTAAAGTGACTGTTTACATTGGTCTGCAATGTAAACATTGAAACTGCACTGATCTGTTTGTAGATAGTGTACATGTAAGGTGAATTCTTTCAGAGCAATAAAAGCAAATTACAATTACAATTACTTCCGACTGAGTGTACATCTAATTTGCTTAATAAAATTAAGCTTATTATCTGTGTGTGGCAAAATGTATATTATATTTATATTGTCTTTGGCCCATGAATTATAAATTGAAATTTCAGAGGATTTTGCGAGCCAAAGAGTGAGTAAAGTTGGCCTGATACCGTTTGCATGTTTTTCAGCACTCAAGGTCCCATTCTGATGATGTATCAGGGTTTTTTGTTTTGAAACTTCAGCAAGTACTACAATGTGCTAGTATTAAAGGGAAAATACAACATTTGCAAACATCAAAAAATAAAACTACCAAATCATTTTGAAATACCTTGCTGGACTGTTAGTGAATGACAGTGTAAAGCATCCTGTAAAATCATGGCACCTGGTATACTGTCATTTTCAAGAAAAGTGGTATTTTGTATCAATTTCCAACGCTGATCGGCCGATCAGCGTTGGAAACAACTGGCTTTTTTTCAAATACTGGCCCCAATTGACCATCGCACTTGTTTGCAATCGATTACAAACCTATGAACGGGTACGAGCCAGCTAGACTGGTTCCCTGACCTTACAATTCCCCAATGTATGTAAACTGCTCTGTTTCTTCTTATATGGAGTCAGGGAACCAGACTACAGGAAAATGATCGTTTTCTTGGTTTTTATAGCATTTTCGAACCCAAAACCTCAAAAAAGTCAGTGTAACTATATTTGCTATATATTTCCAACCCCCCAATTCCATCCATTTCTGAAAATTACAGCAAAAGCAAATGATGTATATTCCCTTTAACATGTTTAACCCTAATCAAATTCAACCCATCAAAGCCCAACAGCAGGTGTTGCTGAAATCTGTTAGAATGGGTACCCTACCCCAAAACTGATGGTCTTTTCCATGAGTTTGGCATTCCTCCAGAAGCTAATTAAGTCCAACAGCGTGTGTGCGTGTACAATTTCCCATGTGGGTGTTGGAATATGCCAGGATGGGTACGGTTCCTAGTAAATTTTGCTGGGAGTTAGGGTTAAGCTACATTTGTATATTTTTGTACACAATTAACTGATACAATGCAGGCATGTTTAGCGTCCGGTTTTTGAGAGAAAAAAAGGACTGCGATGAGAGTACATACCCATCCTCTGCTGAGCCTACTGATGGAGGAGGACTAGCAACTAAAGGACTGTGATGAGAGTACATACCCATCCTCTGCTGAGCCTACTGATGGAGGACTAGCAACTAAAGGACTGTGATGAGAGTACATACCCATCCTCTGCTGAGCCTACTGATGGAGGAGGACTAGCAACTAAAGGACTGTGATGAGAGTACATACCCATCCTCTGCTGAGCCTACTGATGGAGGAGGACTAGCAAATAAAGGACTGTGATGAGAGTACATACCCATCCTCTGCTGAGCCTACTGATGGAGGACTAGCAACTAAAGGACTGTGATGAGAGTACATACCCATCCTCTGCTGAGCCTACTAATGGAGGACTAGCAACTAAAGGACTGTGATGAGAGTACATACCCATCCTCTGCTGAGCCTACTGATGGAGGAGGACTAGCAACTAAAGGACTGTGATGAGAGTACATACCCATCCTCTGCTGAGCTTACTAATGGAGGACTAGCAACTAAAGGACTGTGATGAGAGTACATACCCATCCTCTGCTGAGCTTACTGATGGAGGAGGACTAGCAACTAAAGGACTGTGATGAGAGTACATACCCATCCTCTGCTGAGCCTACTGATGGAGGAGGACTAGCAACTAAAGGACTGTGATGAGAGTACATACCCATCCTCTGCTGAGCCTACTGATGGAGGAGGACTAGCAACTAAAGGACTTTGATGAGAGTACATACCCATCCTCTGCTGAGCCTACTGATGGAGGAGGATTAGCAACAAAAGGACTGTGATGCGAGTCCATACCCTTTCTCTGCTGAGCCTACTGATGGAGGAGGACTAGCAACTAAAGGACTGTGATGAGAGTACATACCCATCCTCTGCCGAGCCTACTGATGGAGGAGGACTAGCAACTAAAGGACTGTGATGAGAGTACATACCCATCCTCTGCTGAGCCTACTGATGGAGGAGGACTAGCAACTAAAGGACTGTGATGAGAGTACATACCCATCCTCTGCTGAGCCTACTGATGGAGGAGGACTAGCAACTAAAGGACTTTGATGAGAGTACATACCCATCCTCTGCTGAGCCTACTGATGGAGGAGGACTAGCAACTAAAGGACTGTGATGAGAGTACATACCCATCCTCTGCTGAGCTTACTGATGGAGGAGGACTAGCAACTAAAGGACTGTGATGAGAGTACATACCCATCCTCTGCTGAGCCTACTGATGGAGGAGGACTAGCAACTAAAGGACTGTGATGAGAGTACATACCCATCCTCTGCTGAGCCTACTGATGGAGGAGGACTAGCAACTAAAGGACTGTGATGAGAGTACATACCCATCCTCTGCTGAGCCTACTGATGGAGGAGGACTAGCAACTAAAGGACTGTGATGAGAGTACATACCCATCCTCTGCTGAGCCTACTGATGGAGGAGGACTAGCAACTAAAGGACTGTGATGAGCGTACATACCCATCCTCTGCTGAGCCTACTGATGGAGGAGGACTAGCAACTAAAGGACTGTGATGAGAGTACATACCCATCCTCTGCTGAGCCTACTGATGGAGGAGGACTAGCAACTAAAGGACTGTGATGAGAGTACATACCCATCCTCTGCTGAGCCTACTGATGGAGGAGGACTAGCAACTAAAGGACTGTGATGAGAGTACATACCCATCCTCTGCTGAGCTTACTGATGGAGGAGGACTAGCAACTAAAGGACTGTGATGAGAGTACATACCCATCCTCTGCTGAGCCTACTGATGGAGGAGGACTAGCAACTAAAGGACTGTGATGAGAGTACATGTACATCCTCTGCTGAGCCTACTGATGGAGGAGGACTAGCAACTAAAGGACTGTGATGAGAGTACATACCCATCCTCTGCTGAGCCTACTGATGGAGGAGGACTAGCAACTAAAGGACTGTGATGAGAGTACATACCCATCCTCTGCTGAGCCTACTGATGGAGGAGGACTAGCAACTAAAGGACTGTGATGAGAGTACATACCCATCCTCTGCTGAGCCTAGTGATGGAGGAGGACTAGCAACTAAAGGACTTTGATGAGAGTACATACCCATCCTCTGCTGAGCTTACTGATGGAGGAGGACTAGCAACTAAAGGACTGTGATGAGAGTACATGTACATACCCATCCTCTGCTGAGCCTACTGATGGAGGACTAGCAACTAAAGGACTGTGATGAGAGTACATACCCATCCTCTGCTGAGCTTACTGATGGAGGAGGACTAGCAACTAAAGGACTGTGATGAGCGTACATACCCATCCTCTGCTGAGCCTACTGATGGAGGACTAGCAACTAAAGGACTGTGATGAGAGTACATACCCATCCTCTGCTGAGCCTACTGATGGAGGACTAGCAACTAAAGGACTTTGATGAGAGTACATACCCATCCTCTGCTGAGCTTACTGATGGAGGAGGACTAGCAACTAAAGGACTGTGATGAGAGTACATACCCATCCTCTGCTGAGCCTACTGATGGAGGAGGACTAGCAACTAAAGGACTTTGATGAGAGTACATACCCATCCTCTGCTGAGCTTACTAATGGAGGAGGACTAGCAACTAAAGGACTGTGATGAGAGTACATACCCATCCTCTGCTGAGCCTACTGATGGAGGAGGACTAGCAACTAAAGGACTGTGATGAGAGTACATACCCATCCTCTGCTGAGCCTACTGATGGAGGAGGACTAGCAACTAAAGGACTGTGATGAGAGTACATACCCATCCTCTGCTGAGCTTACTAATGGAGGACTAGCAACTAATGGACTGTGATGATCGGACATCCCCATCCTCTGCTGAGCATCCTAATGGAGGAGGACTAGCAACTAAAGGACTGTGATGAGAGTACATACCCATCCTCTGCTGAGCCTACTGATGGAGGAGGACTAGCAACTAAAGGACTGTGATGAGAGTACATACCCATCCTCTGCTGAGCCTACTGATGGAGGAGGACTAGCAACTAAAGGACTGTGATGAGAGTACATACCCATCCTCTGCTGAGCCTACTGATGGAGCAGGACTAGCAACTACAGGACTTTGATGAGAGTACATACCCATCCTCTTCTGAGCTTACTGATGGAGGAGGACTAGCAACTAAAGGACTGTGATGAGAGTACATGTACATACCCATCCTCTGCTGAGCCTACTGATGGAGGACTAGCAACTAAAGGACTGTGATGAGAGTACATACCCATCCTCTGCTGAGCTTTATGATGGAGGAGGACTAGCAACTAAAGGACTGTGATGAGAGTACATACCAATCCTCTGCTGAGCCTACTGATGGAGGAGGACTAGCAACTAAAGGACTGTGATGAGAGTACATACCCATCCTCTGCTGAGCCTACTGATGGAGGACTAGCAACTAAAGGACTTTGATGAGAGTACATACCCATCCTCTGCTGAGCCTACTGATGGAGGAGGACTAGCAACTAAAGGACTGTGATGAGAGTACATACCCATCCTCTGCTGAGCCTACTGATGGAGGAGGACTAGCAACTAAAGGACTGTGATGAGAGTACATACCCATCCTCTGCTGAGCCTACTGATGGAGGAGGACTAGCAACTAAAGGACTTTGATGAGAGTACATACCCATCCTCTGCTGAGCCTACTGATGGAGGAGGACTAGCAACTAAAGGACTGTGATGAGAGTACATACCCATCCTCTGCTGAGCCTACTGATGGAGGAGGACTAGCAACTAAAGGACTGTGATGAGAGTACATACCCATCCTCTGCTGAGCCTACTGATGGAGGAGGACTAGCAACTAAAGGACTGTGATGAGAGTACATACCCATCCTCTGCTGAGCCTACTGATGGAGGAGGACTAGCAACTAAAGGACTTTGATGAGAGTACATACCCATCCTCTGCTGAGCCTACTGATGGAGGAGGACTAGCAACTAAAGGACTGTGATGAGAGTACATACCCATCCTCTGCTGAGCTTACTAATGGAGGACTAGCAACTAAAGGACTGTGATGAGAGTACATACCCATCCTCTGCTGAGCTTACTAATGGAGGAGGACTAGCAACTAAAGGACTGTGATGAGAGTACATACCCATCCTCTGCTGAGCCTACTGATGGAGGAGGACTAGCAACTAAAGGACTGTGATGAGAGTACATACCCATCCTCTGCTGAGCCTACTGATGGAGGAGGACTAGCAACTAAAGGACTGTGATGAGAGTACATACCCATCCTCTGCTGAGCCTACTGATGGAGGAGGACTAGCAACTAAAGGACTTTGATGAGAGTACATACCCATCCTCTGCTGAGATTACTGATGGAGGAGGACTAGCAACTAAAGGACTGTGATGAGAGTACATGTACATACCCATCCTCTGCTGAGCCTGCTGATGGAGGACTAGCAAATATAGGACTGTGATGAGAGTAAATACCCATCCTCTGCTGAGCTTACTGATGGAGGAGGACTAGCAACTAAAGGACTGTGATGAGAGTACATACCCATCCTCTGCTGAGCCTACTGATGGAGGAGGACTAGCAACTAAAGGACTGTGATGAGAGTACATACCCATCCTCTGCTGAGCCTACTGATGGAGGACTAGCAGCTAAAAGACGGTGATGAGAGTACATACCCATCCTCTGCTGAGCCTACTGATGGAGGAGGACTAGCAACTAAAGGACTGTGATGAGAGTACATACCCATCCTCTGCTGAGCCTACTGATGGAGGAGGACTAGCAACTAAAGGACTGTGATGAGAGTACATACCCATCCTCTGCTGAGCCTACTGATGGAGGAGGACTAGCAACTAAAGGACTTTGATGAGAGTACATACCCATCCTCTGCTGAGCCTACTGATGGAGGAGGACTAGCAACTAAAGGACTGTGATGAGAGTACATACCCATCCTCTGCTGAGCCTACTGATGGAGGAGGACTAGCAACTAAAGGACTGTGATGAGAGTACATACCCATCCTCTGCTGAGCCTACTGATGGAGGAGGACTAGCAACTAAAGGACTGTGATGAGAGTACATACCCATCCTCTGCTGAGCCTACTGATGGAGGAGGACTAGCAACTAAAGGACTTTGATGAGAGTACATACCCATCCTCTGCTGAGCCTACTGATGGAGGAGGACTAGCAACTAAAGGACTGTGATGAGAGTACATACCCATCCTCTGCTGAGCCTACTGATGGAGGAGGACTAGCAACTGCTCCTACAGGTCCCCAGCGTGTCTTAGGCCGGTCATACTGATCATCCATAGAATCATCGGTCAAAACAGTTTCTTCCATCATCTTGTTCCACACTCTAGGCTTTGCCTGAAACAAAATAGAGTAAACCTTATCCCATCAAAAAAAAGGTGCCACATCAAATGTTAGGAGCTGATCAAACTAAGAAAGCAACCGTCTTGTATTCCTGTCCATTTTCCAATAATGTAGTATTTGATTATTTGAAAGTGGTTTCACAAAATATTCAAATATTCAAGACTCTTTGATCAAGTTTCACATGCACTAGCGGCACATATGCATGGCGTGCCCGTCCAAAGATGCACGAAAGCACGCTGTTTGAAATTTGTTTCAATATTTTGGGCTGCAGGATTGTTTTGCAGTACAGTGGAACGCCGCTATACCGAACACCGCTATACCGAACACCGCTGTACCGAACACCGCTATACCGAACACCGCTATACCGAACACCGCTATACCGAACACCGCTATACCGAACACCGCTATACCGAACACCGCTATACCGAACACCGCTATACCGAACACCGCTATACCGAACATTCGGCTATACCGAACATGGTGCGTGGCTCCCGATTTTTTTGCACAAAACGTACTGAACATTGTTGTTGAAAAATGTCATCAGAAGAGCGACAAGTGGCTAATATGTCCCTAAGGAAAAAAGGGGAAAGCCACCCATTACTGTAGGTAGTAAGCTGAAAAAACTGTGTAATGACATAATTCAATAGTCGGCACATGTTCAAAGTCGTCTTTCAGTAACTATAAGTACCAGGTCGTGCAGGGGGAAGTTTTGAAGGGCGCTATTTATTGAAAAGTGAGTACCAGAGCACCGGCGGCTAATAAAATCGTTATACCGAACGATCGATATTACGAACAATTTATGTGGATCCTGCGATGTTCCTTACAGCAGCGTTCCACTGTATTTTATAACCGTGCGTGCGTTGATCTTCCCATGACCTCAGCAGGTCATCTCTACATTCAGCTCGACCGTTTGTGATGGAGGGAGGATTGTATGATTTGGTACGTCATTTTGGCGCGCTGTATGGTTACTGTTTTTAAAATTGACAAAAACAAGGGATGAAAAGATCCATCAGTAAAAAGTCCACCAAAACTGACAACTTGTTACCATACAGCACTAGCGCAGTGTATTCAGCACGCCAAAATGACCTCACCATGCCTTTAACGTTACAAATATTCAGTGTGGGTCATGTGTGGCCCCCGCCCCCCAGCCTTTGCGCAATCACGATTTCAAGCAAGATGGCGTTATCCGCGAAACGGCTTAAGGCCAGCAGCAATTGCCTAGCTAGCCCCATAAATGTGGCCAATTTACACGATATACAATGTAGATGTCTGAAAAAGGGGGATACATTTTCAATCGCTATAAAGTGGGGGAGTACATGACTTTGTATGCTTCTAAAGCGTAAATAAACTACAAATAAAGCCTAAAAGTTCTACATGGGTGTCAAGAGTGACCTTTATTTAAGGAGGTAGTCCAGTAAATTGGCCACATTTAGGGGGCTATTGCCTATCATGATTTGACTAGGGCTACAGTCGAGTCTAGCATCTATGGTGCACTGTTAGTGTTACCATGGCATAGTCACTGCAGAGTGCCTTAGGCCAAAAAAAAATAGTTCTGCTTCCGGTTACCCGAAAAAATATATATATTGTTGTCTTTTCTGTCAATTCATAAAACACCTCTCAACAACCCTTTAGCGTCAAAAATGCTTGTCCATGTATTTATTTGTTTTCCTACAACCTCCATTGTTTTTACAAGTTCGCTTCACGATAACTGGTTACACCTCTATGATCCGACACTGCTATGTTTCTACACCCCTATGTTCCGACTGCACATATTCTTATCCCTACATGTATCCCTAACCCTAACACTCACCGGGAGTAACACAATCTTATGAGCAGGTTGTCGGAACACAGGGGTGTCAGAACACAGGGGTGTCAGAACATAGGTTGAGTTGTCGGAACATAATGGGTGTCGGAACATAGGGGTGTCGGAACATAGGGGTGTCGGAACATAGGGGTGTCGGAACATAGGGGTGTCGGAACAAAGGGGTGTCAGAACATATAGGTGTCGGAACATAATGGGTGTCGGAACATAGGGGTGTCGGAACATAGGGGTGTCGGAACATAATGGGTGTCGGAACATAGGGGTGTCGGAACAAAGGGGTGTCAGAACATATGGGTGTCGGAACATAATGGTGTCGAAACATTGTGTCGGAACAAAAGTTGAGTTGTCGGAACATATGGGTGTCGAACATAGGGGTTTCGAAACCTAGAGCAGTCACCGCGATAACTAGTTCGCAATTCTATGTTGCGGTGACGATAAACACGTGCATAATGCTAGCTCAGTGCAGTGATGACTGGTTCCCGCTGCGCTGCGCAACAGCCAATTTAGAAGGCATGATGAAAATGTAGTAACCAGTCTGTGCATGGCTATGCATGCCCGGCCACAGTGCACTGTCAACTGGTCAGATTTGACATCGTAGAAATACCAAGAAGACACCGATGGAGAAAGAACATTTTTGCAAGTAAATTCACAGAACTTGATCTCTCTGGTATGTGTACATGTATGTTTTTTCCGCATCCATGAGTTCATTTTGGGGTCGTACTACAGTACTCGTATTTGGAGTGATATCCAGCGTATTTCCTCGAAGTTTCTTAAAACGAGATTTGTCGCCGGCCGTTACACACCGTGCATTACGCACACTACCACGCGATGTACGGACAGTCGGCCAGTTTTCTGTCTTGACTAGCGTTGTGCATATGGTGCACAATTTTCCATTATTTTTAAGAATTATCGAACGTAAATATATTTACAATAAATAAGGTTAGTTTTAATCACTTTTTGTGGCCATTTTTTATACAGCTTTTGTGCGTGAACTTTGGCAAAGCGCACCGCGGCTGTTGCCTGTCATTCCAAAGTCTTTGAAGCCCTCTGCAGTGAAGCGCGCCCTCTTGTGTGCACTCTTCATCCGCGGCCGCTTAGTGCTGCCTTTTTCAGATGTCTAATTTTTGTGAAATTTCATGTTGTATTTTTGATACGCAAACGTGTGCAAATGAATCTGGAAATTTCACGAAAATTAGACATCTGAAAAAGGCAGCACTTTCTGATTAGCCTATAAAGAGGATGAGTATGCTTCTTAAGCAAAAAAAACTACAAACTATAAGCCTAAATGTGAAAATCAAAAATTTGACAAAGTGCGACACGTTTTTGTACATGTGGATGTGTGGCCTATGTTTACGGAGGTATTCCAGTAAATAGACCACATTTATGGGGCTACTGCCAAACATATCAATTTTTACCTCACCTTGTGATTTCACCCAAGAGGTATCCAGGAAGCCGTGAAAATTCGAAAAAAAATTAGGCAAAATGTGTTTTTAGAGCACATTTTGGATGCACACGTCGTGCAAAACTAAGTTGGAGCAGCCGGTCAACAGCGGTACGTTATACGCATGACATTGACAACCATGACGTTTCATGAGCCAGCCAATGATAGTGCAATACGTCATTATGAATATTTGTTTTCTCATGAATATTTAGTTTATTTCCATGGCTACTTCAATTTGATACGTCCAAAGATTGATTATTGCAACAGCGATCGTGCACGGCCTAGCGGTTAAGAGTTTCGTGTTTCAAGCAAGAGTCCGAGGTTCGAATCTTGATGAAGTAAGTGACTGATTAATAAATGGCAGTGGATATTTTGCCGGAGACGGCAAACCTTTAGTAAACGTTAGTTTGCCGGATATGCACTGAACATGCGCAGTTACTGTTTTTTTGTACTTAAAACATTTTCCGATGACAAATTTTAGTCTGGCTCCATGCCAATATTATCGTTGTAACCTCGTATTCACAAGATGGGATTCAGACCATTTTATAATTTCGGACTTTATTTCCCTTTCAAAAAAAATCCTCCAGAGCCACAAATCTGAAAAAGAAAATGTAATAGGCCCTACTCTGCAATAAAATGTTTGAGACATATTAAAATAATAAAAGAAGAATATTCTTATATATTTGGGGATGGGGAAAAAAAACATAAAAATGGGGCGGCGATCGGATTCGAACGAGTCATCCCGCACACTAGAGCTTTTGCTGAACCACTACACCAATCGTGCTACACAACTTTTGGTGGGAATTTAATACATCTTATAATTCAGCTCTATCTTAAAGAGTACAGCGCCCTCTGTTGATATGGATTGCCGCCGGCAAACCTTTAGTAAACGTTAGTTTGCCGTCATTACCTCCGGCAAAATATCCACTATCTTAATAAATTTAGAAAAAGGAAAGGAGAGGCGAATGTAGAGGAGGGAAAGTGGAGGGAATAACCATAAAGGATGCCGGATGCTACTTTTGGCGCATGAAAATTAATTGAATAAAAAGTGGTGATTGAGTACGGAATTTTTTCCAAGTGTTTGCTGTGTGAAAACAATTTTGGAAAGATTTCCATATACGAAGTTCACTCAACACTCTGTGTACAAACCCTATGAGAGTGGACTGAAAAATTCTAAGTGTTTTCTAAGAAAATGCTTGTATTTTCTCACTGCTCAAATTGACTTTGATGACATGAAATTGCTATCTGGGGGCTTGTTAGTCAATACCGAGGAAAATTAGTGAACTTCGCATATGGTAATCTTGCCACAATTTTAAACTTGTCGTACGACTACGAGTACGAGCACGACTACGCACGACTCGTGTTGTGCACAGCTTGTATGACAACTCATGCAAGTAGCTAGCCCCATAAATGTGGCCTATTTACTGGACTGCCTCCGTAAACATAGGCCACACATCCACATGTACAAAAACGTGTCGCACTTTGCCAAATTTTGATTTTCACATTTAGGCTGACTTTGTAGGTTTTTTTTGCTTTAGAAGCATTCTCACCCTCTTTATAGGCTAATCAGAAAGTGCTGCCTTTTTCAGATGTATATTTTTCGTGAAATTTCCAGATTCATTTTTACACGTTTGCGTATCAAAATTTCAAGGCAGTGTATATTTTGCCGGAAACGGCAAACCTTTAGTAAACGTTAGTTTGCCGGATATGCACTGAACATGCGCAGTTACTGGGGTTTTTTTAACTTAAACATTTTCCGGTGACAAATTTTAGTCTGGCTCCATGCCAAAATTATCGTTGTAACCTCGTATTCACAAGATGGGATTCAGACCATTTTATAATTTCGGACTTTATTTCCCTTTTAAAAAAAATCCTCTAGAGCCACAAATCTGAAAAAGAAAATGTAATACTCTGCAAAAAAATGTTTGAGACATGTTAAAATAATAAAAGAAGAATATTATTATTTATTTGGGGATGAGAAAAAAAAAAAATTAACAATGTGCTGCGATCGGAATCAAACCCAAGTCATCCCGGTTACTAGAGCCTTTGCTTAACCACTACACCAAAGGTGCTACACAACTTTTGGGGGGAATTTAATACATCTTATAATTCAGCCCTATCTTAAAGAGTACAGCGCCCTCTGTTGATATGGATTGCCGCCGGCAAACCTTTAGTAAACGTTAGTTTGCCGTCATTACATGTACCTCCGGCAAAAGATCCACTATCAAATTTCAACATGAAATTTCACAAAAATTAGACACCTGAAAAAGGCAGCACTTTCTGACTAGCCTATAAAGAGGGTGAGTATGCTTCTAAAGCAAAAAAAATCCTACAAACTAAGCCTAAATGTGAAAATCAAAATTTGGCAAAGTGCGACACGTTTTTGTACATGTGGATGTGTGGCCTATGTTTACGGAGGCAGTCCAGTAAATAGGCCACATTTATGGGGCTTAGCAAGTAGCAAGAACAGCACAGTAGAAATCCATCGTCAGTTAATGTTGTAATTTTTGTATCGTCTGAAAATGTGTTCCGAAATGCATCTTACCCCCACCTTCAGGAATGTCGCATGTTTTCGTCTGTGATAAACTGCACATAGTACTTTACGAAATAGTAACGAAAATCAGAAAAATATGGCACCACTTTTCGACACTACCGAGTAGGCCTACTGTTGTTGTGCGTGCGTGTGCGGGCGGGGATTAGGCTAGTGAAGTCCGGAAGGTTATTCTTCAATTTATCCCTGCAGATATTTTTCAACACAGTAACACTTTTTTGTCAAACGAATGTACGACGAGAGAATTTTGTTGAAACATTGTAATTTGTATTCGCAAAACCAGCCAAATTACCTTTGTTTTTTCCCCAAATAGATTTTTATAGAATCAAAAAACGACTGTAAATGAGACTACATGTACAAAACATGACGCAAATTCGTGGGCGCCCCATTGTGAATTTCAACAGAGGGCGCTATCTCTCCAACCTGCATTATTTTGGAAACAAACGGGCGCCGGTTAACTGGTTGCGGATCGTACAACCAGCAAGCGGCCCATGAGCCTGAGGGTAGCAGACCAGTAAATAAACGACACCAAATAAACTTCCATAGACCCCAATGGTAAATGCTCCCACTTCAAAAATTCGGGAAAAATACTCACAACTCTCCAAGGTGTTCGAAACACACATCAAATTAAAGCTTATTTCATCATCTTTCATTTTCTTTTCAATTTTCGGGGGGTCAACTGATGACTTTTAGGAGAAATTTCCATCTGAAGATGATCACCCCTGAAAATAGTCCTGAAGCCCATCGCCATTTTGAAAAACGATGCCTACACTCCATTGCAAAGTAGAGCGCTTTTAGGGTCCAAATTACATCAAAATTACACAGAACTGCAAGCTCCAAGTCCTGTGCACGGTTTCCACCCATATTTTTTACAAACCCTCAAGTTCATGGCCCACAGCATGCTCAAATACCGCATGCAAATCGTGATTTGGCCGGCGCAGGCAATTTCGGACCGATTTACTGGTCTGCACCCTGAGACCTTATTACTCGCACTTCCAAAATAGTCACAAACTCTCCAACGTGTTTGAGACAAACATCCAATGAAAGCTTACTTCAGGGTCTTCAGTATCTTTCATTTTCTGAGGGGTGTTTTTTTTTTGGGGGGGGGGGTATCCAATGACTTTGGGGAGATAATTCCATCCAAAGATGATCACCTCACAAGCCCATATCGCATCATCTTTTAAAAAGCGTCGCCCGCTTATATACGCTCCGTTGCAAAATAAAGCCGTTTGAGGGCTTTATTTTATCCACATTTCACACTAACACGTCCTCTGCATGGCTTCACCCTTCTGTTTTTAAACAAATCCTCAAGTTCGTGGCCCAGTGCGGTGTAGTTATTTTCCAACTTGTCAAGAATTTCTTATGTTTTCATCTACAATCTCCACTCGTGCGTGCTGACTTAAGCTTTGCTCCTGTCACTTCGGGTCTTCGCAACTCCGCCGCTCTAAGCCACGAAGGCCTGGACAAAAAGGCTACCATGGACCCGACCACTGATCTCTATATAGAGATCAGTGCACCCGACCCGAGCCACTGCACGCGCACGCGCACACAGCAGGCGCTCATCTTTTCGTACCCCCAACCCCGTCCCCAGTGCTTACTTTATTTCCAACCTTGTTTCCAATAGTAAGCCCTGGATAGGAAACCTCCGTTCTGCATCCTGATTCGATACCGCAATTGGCTAGAAATGGATTTATATTGTGTACTTGGTGTTGTTATTCACAACGTGCAGTACATGTTTTCGCAATCACTCGTCCACGCCTTCTCGAAAAGATTCATTTCCTTTCCAATTTGTTATTATTAATATGAAATGTCATACTGCATGTTTGTCTCGTAAAGATCGTAACAGTTTAATTAAAATACTGTTTTTCGTAACTCACGCCATGCTCGCCATGCTCGCCATGCTTGCCCTGCGACAAATGTAACGCACAGGCAGGCACCAGACTACTTGACATTTGCATACGTGTTCAAAAATCTTGCACATGCAAATGATCCAATACCAGGGTGAGAGACAGCAGGTAGTGGTTGGCGCGTACTGCTCGACACCCTGGGGACGAGGTTGTCGTACCCCCGCCTTGCAAACTGGGCCCGTGCGCCTCCAAGAGTTTGCAACGCGTTGGCCAATCACAATGCGCAAAATCTGTCGACCCAATGCGCGTTTGGAAAAGGTCGACTGATTTCGCGCATTGTGATTGGCCAACGCGTTGCAAACTCTTGGAGGCGCACTATTGGGAATCGCCCGTATTTCACGGCGCTGCTTAACAATAACAGTTAGCAGAAAAGATGTGTTTAGCATAGCAGAAAAATTTGCTAACCTTAAGCACTATTTCACGGCGTGGACGTGCTAACGGTCGCGCGCGCATGGAGATTTCTATTGTTACGTCACTACGTTAAGCACATTTTTCCTCTGAAGTAACGGCGTGCCTTTTGTTGTGCTTATGCTTACGGTCTCCATGAAATAGACGGAGGCTCTGTTAGCATAAAATCACCAGCGCCGTGAAATTGGGCCCAGGCCGCTTGGATACTCGGATCAATTCACGCTCTGATTGGTTGGATTTTGCGTGACCTGTGACCGGCGCGTCATTTGAACGGCCGTTAAGACTGATTCATTCTTTCATTCCAGTTTAGAGATGGGAGTTTTTTTCGTTGAAAAAGCGCAATAATGTAGGAAATTCTGTAAAACAATGTGTTGTAAATTTACAATTCCAATTACCATTCATATCCAAAATTCTTGAGAGGGCTATATATACACACTCAGGTTTATGATCATTTGCATAGTAATGACCTTCTCTCACATGTTCAATCCGGAATTTGACCTCAGCATTCTACCCTGACCACCAATGTTGATGTATGTGATTTCATTTTGTCCAACTTGGATAAGGGTTACTCGGCAGTTGGCACTATTTTTTTTAGACCTTACTAAGGCCTTCGATACCGTAGATCACCATGTCATACTAGCCAAATTATCTCAGTATGGTATCCACGGGAATGAATTAGCATGGTTTAATAATTATCTGGCTGATCGTGAACAAATTGTTGTTATTGACTCGGTGCAATCTAAAAGTAATAGCATAACTCATGGAGTTCCCCAGGGTTCAATTCTAGGCCCTTTGTTGTTCATCATTTTTATTAATGATTTACCGCATTCTGTTTCTTAGTGTAAGATTGTGTTATACGCTAATGACACGGTTATTCTATATGGTTCTGAACACATTTCTGATATTGAAAGCACCCTCAACCATGAACTCATAACAATCTCTGACTGGATTTATCTACATAAGTTAACCCTGAATATCGTAAAATCTTAGATCATGCTCTTTGGATCATCCCAAACCAAATTCAACTCCTCTCACGGTTTCAATATTAGATTTATAACGATGAATTTTTAGAGACTGTCTCTGAATTCAAATACCTTGGTTTGTGGTATGATTGTAATCTTAAGTGGAACAAACACATAGAGGCCGTGTGTAACAAACTAGCCCAAAAACTTGGAGTGCTCAAACGATTACGTTATTTTGTCAATCAATCCACGCTTCATATACTCTACAACTCACTTGTTCTTCCTCATATAGATTATTGCCTCCCAGTTTGGTTTAACACCTGTGAAAAATATCTCAATAAGATTCAGGTTCTTCAAACCGTGCTGCTAGATTAGTTTTGGGTTGCCAAATAAGAGACCTTCATGTCAATGATCTGTGTAACAAACTTGGATGGATGAAGATCAACCAACGTAACATGTACTTTAATGCCACTTTGATGTACAATTGTATCAATCGATTAGCTCCTCTGTACTTGTCCTCAAATATCCATTCTCAGTTAAATGTTCATTCCTACAATACAAGCTCTAATGCCAACAATAACATTCCAAATCTGGAATAATCTTCCTTTAAGCTTAAGAGAGTCTACCTCAGCCTCACTTTTTAAACTCAACCTCAAACAACATATTTTAAATTAATCCGGTTTTTAATCAGTTCTGAGGGGACGGTTTGTGATATGATAGCAGTTTATACATGTAGCTACACTTTTGGTAATCATCATGTGTAACTGTTTGGTTTATATGTGGTTTTTGGTTAGGTTACATGCACTGTTGAGGGACTTTATGCAAATCTTTGAGGAATGACAAGGCATTTATTTTACAGCCTGACTTTTTTCTTTCTTAGCATTTTATTTTTGATGTGTAAATCGGGATAACTGTGATGTTTTGCTTTTTACTATCACAGTTTTTTTTAGGTTCACTGGGGGACTCCATGTAATTCCATGTAATTCCATGTAATAATTTTGTAATAATGTGCAAATGTATATGTGCAATAAGTGTTTTATGCTCTCTGCTAGTTTTTACTCATACTGTATATTTTGTGTAAAGTTGTTGTTGTTGTTTTTGTAAGTCTTGTCTATTTTTGTAATTTTATGTTCTTTGTTTCATTCTGTTTTCATGTAATTTTAATGGGAGGGCTCCTTTGGAAAGCAGCTTTTTAAAACTGAAACGGACAACCCTCTTTAAAAATTACAATAAATAAATACACACAAAAATTAAAAATCCGTCATTTGCTCAGGCCCCGTTTCGAATCACGAACGGTCGGATTGCATTATGCGATGCTCAAAATGTTGTCCACATGGTCTGCAATGAAACATAATCACATCTGGTATGGAATGTGCGCATTTCTATGGGAAGTTTTCGGATAGCATTTGCGCACATTGTGTAACTGCGGTCTTGAACAGCTGCAGCCCGATGCTTTATACATAGTTCATAGGCCACTTCCTTCACAAGATTCTGTGAAGCTCATCAGCGTATCCCAGCGTCCTGGTGCATAGCCTTTAGTCAAGGCCCACGCGTCTTGATCCGGACACGTGACGCATCCCGGGCTTATAATACAAACACTGCATTCGAATTGACCAATCAAACCATTTAGTCCTGAATTAGGAAGGAAATGACGTCACGATTTAGTAAAGTCGACTCCGATTGGCTGGCATCAGACGTTAAACAGAACTGGGCTCGATCCGTAGATACGGGTGATACTCAACTAAGGGGAAGTGGGGAAGAAGGGAAAGATGCAGGGGGAACAAAGGAGAGTGGTGACGATTGTAGCAGGGTATAGGGGGGAGGGAGGGCAGGATTTATTAGTGATACGAATTTACTGGTGATATGAAGTTTTGACTTTTTTATTTGGTGATTTTCTAGTTTCTCGCAAGATGTTATCATAGAGCAAATTTGGGACCACAATTTCAACAGAAACGTCGTTTTTGGTACTTAAGTATTTAAATTCTTAGAGTCTTAGAGGCACTCTCTTGATATGAAGACGGTGACAGCATATACTGACTGGAACGTCGAGTTTATACCTCTGGTTTCTTTTAGAACCATTCTCTTAGTGTAAGATGATTCCCACATGGTGTTTCTGCAAACCTTTCATTCATAAACAGAAAACCCACGAACAGTACGGTACGAGTCAACCTCGTCCCCAGTGCCTACCTTATTTCCAACCTCGTTCAAGCCCTGTATAGGAAACTTTCTTCCTATCCTGATTCGATACCGCAATTGGCTAGAAATGGATTTATATCCGTATACTTGGTGTTGTTATTCACAACGTGCAGTACGTGTTTTCGCGATCATTCGTCCACGCCTTCTCGAAAATATTCATTTCATTCCAATTTGTCCATATTAATATGAAATGTGATACTGCATGTTGTCTCGCAAATATCGGACCAGTTAATTAAAATAAAATCGAGTTTCGTAACTTACGCCATGCTCGCGCTGCGAGGAATTGATTTTGTTTATACCCCAGACACCAACAAACGCAAATGTAACGCACAGGCAGGCACCTGACTATTCCTCATTTGCATACGTGTTCAAAAATCTTGCACATGCAAATGATCCAATGCCAGGGTGAGAGAGCAGGTAGTGATGGGCGCGTACTGCTCGACGCCCTGGGGACGAGGTTGGGTACGGGTCTTCCTGAAATGACATCACATTAATGCCGCCCTCATTTGACTGGGAAAAAAAGCATGGGCAATTTTTAATGTTTAAAGAAAGGCACGTTTGTCTTTTCAACACTATTTACCCCAAAAGGATGTCAACCAAAAAGCTGGTGTTTACTTCGTCGCTATCCCCCTCCTCCAAGGCTCCAACCTCTACCCACCCCACCCCACGTGTACATTTGCCCCTATGGTCCCTCTTTTGTTTGTACTCCCATATGTTTTGTACACGTCGCCAAATTGGGGACCTTCGGGAATTGGGGACCCTATTGTCCTCTACTGTTCGACGTTCCCTATTGAATGCAAAAACAAACTCACACACACACACACACACACACTCTAATTACTATCATTTGATTGTTGATTGATCATTTTCGACAGATAATATGCAAAATTAAATCATTGTATTCCTTTATTCTTCCTTCAAATGCATAAAACGAGTCAAATGAATGGATCGCGGAGGGAATCCTACTCACATTCAAGTCACAATAGGGACCATTAGAAATAGTTCGTCTACCGGAGACGCATGCGGCTCAGAAAAATCACCTATCATATTGAATCACCGTGTTACGTTGTGATTTTCATCGTGCACCTTCCTGGCAATGTACATGTAACATACAAAAAAATGAATTGTGTCATGTACGTCTGGTGAAATCATGACCCAAAATTAACGGTCATTTTTTCGAGACGCATATACGTAATTACGTATCCCTTACACCTAAGGCTCCACTGTAGTAATTCAAGCCCCATTGAAAACATTGTAAAATCAACACAATTCAGGGCCAAATAACATGCAAGCCAACATCACTGGGGTTTCTCAAACAAAAAATAACTTATTGTCTTGTCTTTCATCTTTTCATTTCTTTTAAATTTTAGGTACATTAGCCAATTACATTTTTAAATATTCACACCCAAACAAAATCACCTCCCGAAAAGTGATAGTTCCCAAGCCTGCATGTAGCCATTTTACAAGTGGCATCCTTCCACTTTCACAGGCAAATAGGACCCACTTTTCATCCGCAATTTTATCCAGCCTGCCCTCAGATGGAAGCCCAAAAACCAGGGAGTTGATCCTTGGGTATATTTACACAATTCCACCGTTTTTTAAAGCCAAACGGTGTCCATTTTCAAAAGAAATTATGGGGGGCACTTTTTATGCTAATGACTCGCGTAGAAATTCTCACTTGAATTAAATCATTGCACACTATAAACATATCGATTTTTATTACCTGACACATAATGAATACTTATACGATCAAGAACTAATGCCAGACCTCAATAATATTGTAGAAAACAAAAGTGAAAAAATCGATCCACTGGCCGTTTATGGGGTTCAAGGCCAGTTTGCACCGTTTTAAACCAGCACACATACAGAATCTGCAATGTCTTCAGAAATATGCTAGCATCATTTAATAAAGCTCTATTGTTGCCCAATGTGCGTGGGTGTGGGTGTATGGGTTGTTGGCTGAGCGCATGGGAGCATTTTTATTTTCTTTACTTTTTTTCTATGATAAGATGGAATTTTGCGTCGGGGTGATATAAATCAAATTAGGTTTTGCCCTTCACCGACGTGATTTTTTCCATCTTTCACTCGGGAGGTAACACACTGAATATACTAGTGTTTAAAAACGTCGGTGAAGGGCAAAACCTAATTTGACTGTTTTATATGGTTTTTCTTTAATTATTTAAATATTAAATTCCTTTTTGTGGGGTGGGCGTGGTTATCTTGAAAAGGGAGGGGAGAAAATGTTTCATGGTCATTGAAGGTTTTACTTAGCAGGCTCATGTCTTCAATGGAAACCCCCATCCATCCCCCCCCCCCCCGCCACCACCATTCAGTAAAGGGTTACGTTTCATAAGGGTTATACCCTCTGTTAGGGTTGAGGTTGGACTGAGCTAGGGTTATATTACTGTAGCCAATTTAAGTCTGAATATCATGTACATCAATAATGCACTTGGATGAGGCTATGCCCTTTACAGGCCTTATTCTGTTCACAATCCTGAAAACTGTCTCCCGAAGCTTGTTTCGGTCTGTCAATCGACTTCTACGACTAACGTAAACAAAAGAAACCATATTCAAGTCCCCCGCCCGAATGAGTACTGGAGGCCGCCATTTTCAAATATAAGGACCACTGTACTAATTCAAGCCCCATTGAAAACATTGTAAAATCAACAAAGTTCAGGGCCAAATAACATGCAAGCCAATATCACTGGGGTTTCTCAAACAAAAATTAAATTATTGTCTGTCTAAATTTCATCCTTTCATTTCTTTTCAATACGAACATTAGCCAGTTACGTTTTTAAATATCACGCCCAAACAAAATCACCTTCCGAAAAGTGATAGTTCCCAAGCCAGCATGTCCATTTTACAAGTGGCATCCTTCCATTTTCACAGGCAAATAGGACCCATTTTTCATCCGTAATTTTATCAAGCCTGCCCTCAGATGGAAGCCCAAAAACCAGGTAGTTGAACTTTGGGTATATTTACACAATTCCACCGTTTTTAAAGCCAAACGGTCTCTGTTTTCAAAAGAAATGGGGGGGGGGGCACTTTTTATGCTAATGACTCGCATAGAAATTCTCACTTGAGTTAGTTCAGTCAGTGCATCCCTGATATTTTGCAGTATAGTGCAGTCATAGTGTACAGTACGTACGAGATTACGTCCTTTCAATTGTCCTTTATTCAATGCTTTGAATAGTTTATAATGACCTTTGGGCCCCACTGCTTTGTCAGACCTTCCATTACACATTGGGGATGGTGAAGGGCACATTCTACAATGTTTTCAATCAAAACTAACTGCCACAAGGAAAGTCACACCTCCTTTGTAATGGTACGTTCTCGCGGAAGTCACTAACGCTCAGGTATGGCTTGTGTACAAACAGCATGGAATAAGACCGTGGCACCAAATTAATCTCATGACTCAGTTATGTGTATGGCGGTGTGTACGGCCAGCCTGATGGTAAATGTTATTATTTTCGGTGGGATAATTACAAACTTTTGCTTAGGCTGTTGGAATTTCGAAGTGGACAGATGCACACAAACGCATCACATACATGTATAGACTGAATCATTAACAGCTACAGAGCCTCACGTCAGGAGTAGCTATAGGTCGCGAATAGTTCCTGACGTGTAGCCTACTCGGTTAACCGTCGTGATAACGCCCCTCTTTGGCAAGCTAGCATCAGGTAAATTATTATAGGCGGGATAATTTAAAAACCTTCAGAAGCCGACGTCTAAATACTGGCCGGAGTTTCGAAGTAAAGTGGATACCTGCATATGCACCACCTGGACTGAAGATTGGTCGCTAAAATGGCAAACACTGGAGCCTATCTCCTGCCCGGAGAACGTAGGGGTGGCCTGGTTCTCGTATATGACGGATATCGATACCAAAGGAACAAAATTAGTGCAGGTACAAAGGTCTACTGGAGATGTACGGATAAAAAGTGTAGAGTCCCTTTACACACCAATGATTTCGGCTCAGGAGAAAATATCGTTGTTCTAGACAACCAGCAGCCGGAGCATGCACATCCTCCGGAACATGGCAGATTGGATCGATTCCAGTTCATACGAGAAATCAAGAATGTCATAAGAAGAGACCCCTCGCTTCCAGTCAGAAGGGCATACGACGAGGTCACCTCAAGATTACCACACGCCCAACGGATAAACTTTCCTGACTTTGATGGAGTTAGGACCTCGCTGCTACGATTCAGGGCAAGATCTTGTCGTCCTGCTGCCAGTCAATCCGTCGACATGGCGGACATTCATGGCGCATGGGCTGAGACTTTGGGCGGCCAACGAGAGCTGCTGGCAATAGATAATGCTATCGGAGTAGCCGTGTTTGCAAGCAGGAGAGAACTTGAAGTTCTTGAGCAATGCAGTGATATTTTCATTGACGGAACATTTCACACAGCACCTGCCCCCTTCACACAAATTGTTACAGCATATGGCCGATACCGTGGTTTGATCCTACCTCTTTCGATAAGTTTGGTGACTAATAAACGAGAAGAACAGTATCGCTACATACTGCAAGCAATCAAACGAGAAATTTTTGCCATCACAGATCGTCCGCTCTCTCCAAGCTTGGTCATTACGGATTTTGAAGTGGATCTCATCAATGCAATTGGAAAGGAGCTACCACATGCGGATAGCAGAGTATGTAAGAGCCCATGGAGGAAGCTGACAGAGCTTGGCTTGGAAGGCCCCTACCTACGAGACCCAGCCTTGCAGAGAGTGGTGGGAAGAATGCTAGGTTTTGGCTACCAGCTCCCCATCCCACATGTTGCCTCGAGTTTCGAGTGAGTAGGCCTATTACATTCAATTTGACCGGTTCAGCTTAAAACTCTTGACTTATACATGTAAGTACTTAAGTTGGTGGTCCGGCGCCTGTCAATTATGAATCGCGTTACCAATAAAAATAAAATATACATGTACATTATTTGAGGTATTGCTTCAATTCAACATCGAATTATTGTTCCTTTTCGATAAAAATATGCCTGAAATAGTACACAATTACATACTGCCATGCAAGGCGCTGGCATTAAGCTAGGTGAATATCATTTTCCTGGGGTGCCCCGTGCAGCCGAGGGCAACATCGATACATGTACTCGAATATTGACAGTATTATAGAATGAACATGTACATGTATACATTTTGTACATGTACATGTATGTCTTAAATCCGTCACCTTTCTCCCCCACACACACACACACACATACACCCTGAGACTTACGTTACATACCTTGTGTGGACATTGCTTTGTTTTCGTGTAGTTAAGAAACTCGGTACAAAAAATAACTTTACTTAAACTGTGAAAACTCTTTTAACCCAATTTTTTTTCTATGATTCCCTATAGTGCTTCTCTTCATTCTGCTACCGATAAACCTAACCCAAAAATGCCTCTAAACCTGTTTTCCAGAAAGGGCAAAACCTTATGTGGACACGGCTTAGTCCACATAAGGTTAACACAACCTGCATTATGTGGACCTCTTTTGTTCACAAGTCCACATAGGGTATGTAACACAAACTCACCCCTACGGACATCTACACCCCCATGTAATTTGAATTTGAACTCTCCATGGGTCAGAATTTGAATGCATGATTATATTGTTAACTTATACGACTGAAATGTTAAATCATGCTTTTAAATAAAATCGAATGATATGTTTATTTGAATGAACAAAAGTTGCTTGTGTCTGCATCGTATGCCTAACTCCGAGCGCGTCTGTCGGTATAAGGCTGGCCGCTTATTTCTCAAACTAAATACACAAACAATGTCAAAAATCGAATTGAATGAAACGGGATTGAAGAGACATTCATTTAAATTCGTCTGAAAATAAGCGACCAATCTGGCAGAGGTGAATAAACGCTTTGTGATTTTGCCCGGGAAATCCTATAACCACGTAGTCTACATATTATCTGGTAAGGATTAAACAGTATATTGAAAGTATTTTACTCCATTTTTCCTAATCCTAGAACATGCACCGATGAGACACGAGTGCAGGAGGTTGTACAGCAGTACCCCCAACTTCAACAGTACTTTGAATACGTAGAACAGACCTACATTGGTGGGCCAGTGTTTCATGTTCCGTTCACGACTTACATGTTGAACCAGAACCAACAACCATGTACAGGGTAAGTTCATATTATTCGAATGATTCATTTTGTTGATACTGACTTCATTAATTCTTGCCACGTGAGTAAAGAGGATAAGCTTAAACAGAGATTAAACTTAAAAGAAGAAGCAACGTTCAGATTTGTTACAAACATTTTGGGACGTACAAGCTTCTATCCTTGTATGAAGAACCTGGAGGCACTCCCACATGACGTGATTGTATTAAATGACGTGTATGTGCCACCGCAAGAAATATTTGAATATAAATCCACAGGAATGCTTTATATGTGGTCACTTCCATCTGGACAAAGAGCCGTGTTCGGTGACAAAGGTACTAAGTTCAACTGGTGACATCGGAAAAAATAACTAATCTCTCCTTATAGTAATAAGTAATTTGGCGAATAATCAAAGTATCTGGCCTTTCGGACAAGACGTTGCCCTTCCGTCACACAGTATTACGAGAGTGCATTATTAGGCAGTATCGAAAGTTAGGGTGAAAATCTCCTCCGCCCGATGTATGCTCGCAACGTAATAACTCCCGACAAATTGCGCCTGATAAGTTTCTCCGTCCACAAGGTGACAATTGTGGAGAGTTTTATTACATCACTATATGATCAAAAGGTGCTTTTAGAATTTAAGAGAACGGGAAAGAGATGTAGTATTTGGAATTCAGACTTTACAATTCACAATTATGTAACTGATTATATACTAGCGATTAAACTTACTAGTGCATTCTTATGTGTGTTTAATAGCCCTTTTCAGCACATGGAGCAAACTGTTAATGGCTCCCCATCCCAATCTTGTCAAGTGGAGCGACATGACCCTCAAGATCCGCAGAACCCACAGATTAGATCGTCAGACAGACGAGGGCGAAGGAGAAACCTCGAAGGCAGGGTCAAGCGCCTCCATCGGGCGTGCCAGCGGTTACCGCTCGATAGTCCGAAGGTTCGTTATGTATACAGCAAGGAAGGCTATTTCATTATTCCGAAGGTTCAATAATCCAAAGGTTCGTTAGTCACGAAAGCAGAATAGCGTTACATAATCAGAAGGTTCTATAGTTTGAATCAACAAAACGGTCCAATAGTCCGCTAACAAAAAGGGCCTCTGTCAATTTGGACTATTGAACCTTGCGTGCTTTTGGGGATTAAAGAACCTTCGGACTAATAGCAAATCGAAGCCTCATCAGGAAGGTATTATGGGCCAGAGTAACGAACAAACCACAATATGCTAATGTTTGCGCGCCGGTTACTTCATTCTGTTGCATCGCTTATCGTTCGGCAGGTCTGTATTTTACCAGAAAATTATGATGAAAGTTTAAGCATAAATGAAGTCAGGGAAGGATGCACACCTAAAGGGAATGAACGAACAAATAATGTGGGGGAAGGGAATGGAGATAGGCCCACTGTACTGGGCCACACTTGCCATACAATAGCACATGCTCTTTTGTGTTATGGAGAAGAGATGGGAATTTACTTAATGGATTTATTTTTTAATTGGCAGGTGCAAGACCATGGCCAGGCGCGATGAGGCGGCTGAATGATGACTCCTTTGAGACATTCAGGTTGTGGAAAGTGCAGAACCACATAAGAATATTGAAGAGAAAATGGCTTACAGGACCTCAAATTAGACCATGAGCTTGTTATACATCTGCTTTCGTTTCAAATGTGGTTACTGCATGGATCAAATGATGGATCCCTTTTGAGATTGACACGAGAAATGACACGCTGACACAGATTTAGGAACCGACCCTAGTGGCGGGGGTCTGCTTTCATTTCATTCCATGTTATTATATTCATGAGGAATAGCACACATTTCTCAACACGAGACACCATGCAAACAGTGTGAGTTACAAGGTCACAAAGAAACTATAATCACAATATTGGCAACAACCCTGAATGACTGGCAAAAGGCCAATGAATTTTGTGCTATTACGTACAAGAAAAACAATAACATGCATGTATAAATTCCAGTCTTATCGAATAATTGTTGCTGGCAACATACTGGTATAGATCATATTTACAATACTAACATTAGGCAATTTAGATACGATACTAAAATTAAACTCTATACATGTACATGAACAAAATGATTAGGGTACGTGATTGTTAATTTACAATGTGTTGAGATGTTAATCCAGAAGATGCCAATCCAGAAGTCGACATTAAAATTCTTGTAGTAACCAAGCAATAAGACTTGAAGTGATTCTCCCATTGAATGTGGTAGGCCTGTATTCTGGAATACATTTCAGTTGTACATTTCATTTCCACCATCATTTATTTCGAAAACATCGCCAGTTAGCGCCATAAATTGTGAAGAAATCCACGAGTGTATAATACCTATATGCGTTGCCGGGCTGACATGTTTGTTATTCAAAATACAATGTAGCTGTCATGTACATGTAGATCGAATGCTAATTGAACCTTGAGTTCATGTCGGACTATTGAACCTAATTTACCCTATTGTAAATTCGGACTATATGAAACCTTGAGGCAAATGAACCTTCTGATTATCGAACCATCGGCCTCCATGGACCAATGAACCTTCGGACTATCGCACCAGCTGTTCATTTTCTCACTAATGAACCCCCGGCCCCGGGTATAGGAAGTGTGTGTGTTCCGACTATCAAACCTTGGGATTAATGAGCCTCCGGTCTAATGAAATTCCGAACTATATCGAGCGGATCGGACGCCGCTGCAGCGAGGCCATCGCAACCATCGTACTACTCCGGCTGTTGAACACGGAAGAGTGCACACAGGTCTGCACAAAACGTGTTTTCATTTTTTTGGGTCATTTGGACCTTGTATAGATCAGTATTCCGGCGGGTGTCACATAATTGACAGCCATGAGCATTTGTTTTCTTCAAATCAATTAATATGCAAACTAGCTGTCGCCATGTGGTAAAATACAAGTTTTGTGTATACCTCTGCATGATTTCGTCCTAACTTCTCAATCAAGGTGACTAGGCCGTGTTTGGGGGTCAAATGATTCATTAAAGCCACTTCTTCAACTTTTATCACTACATAACTACTTATACGGATTGGGAAGAACAATGGGAAATTGAAGATAAAATTGCAAAAGTATCGCCCTTAAAAAACCCTCCGTGAACATTAGCTGCAGAACTGGCTGAGATATTCGCTAAAAAACACATTTCTGATTAACCGGCACTTTAGAATTTACATATTTACCGTATGCCAAGGACACACTTTACACACATATACTTTAGGAATGGTCTAAAAATGAAACTTGACACTCAAGACATGGGTTTAGACACCTACTTGTGTAGTTACGAGCAATATTGGCCGAGATATGCAAAAAAAGTTATATTCCGGTAATGGCGGAATTATTGTGTTCTCTGACCCTGAAAACATGGGTTAAGACACCTTATTCGTTCAGTTATTTGCAATATTGGCTGAGATACAGTAAAAAAAAAAATGTTTCGGTTATGGCGGCACTAATTTGCATAAAACAGTACGTAAGAAAAAAAAATTGAATTTTTTAACATAGCAAATGGTTTTCTACGCATTTTTTCTTACCTGGAGACGTCGATTAGGCCAAAAAAGTCTCCGGTTTCTGGTATGGAGCTTGCCCAAAAGGTGGTGCGGCGACGAGGCTTTATTTTTTTTTACCTGATTTTTTTGCTTCAAATGTCGGCTGATGACTGCAAATGGTGCCCGACTAAACTTAGTGCAAATATATGGGAGTCCAGAGAGGCCACATAAATCTTATTCTCGACCCCATCTAAAAACACGTTAAAATTGTGCGGCAGCAGGATTCCAGTCAAACCAGTGAGTTTGGCGGTTTTGAGACATCATCTTTCATTGTAAAAAAACCTTTTTCATTTTGCCGACGCGCATGGCTACGGCGACACGCGCGCATACCAGAGACCGGAGACTCTTTTTTTTGGCCTTAGAAGTTGATTTCCAAAGGTGCACGATACCCCCTTCTTCCCACACAACTACATTCTAGGATCTCGATTTTAAATCAAAAGTTGCTGAGTCACGGTTTGAATTGGGCCTGAATTCAGCGTCCGAGACACCGGCAGACGCGTTGGTTTTCACTGAGCCCATAGATATAGAATAAAAAGACTAGATCGGCAGCGCGTCCACACGCGCCCATTCACTGTGCGATAAATCTCCGCCATTTTTGTTGTCACTCGTGGACGCGCAACAAATTAACGTAAAGTAATGGAGCTAAATGTATCTTTCCTCCAGCACGTGACCAAGCGCAACGCGCGCGGAACTAGAAATGCGCACCGAGTATTTATGTGCTGTGCTAGGGCGTTAGCGATAATGGTGCACTGTGCGCGTAAACGGCGTTGCGTTTGTCACGTTTTCGCGCATTATTTGTATCTTTCCTCCAGCACGTGACCCTCCATGAAAGTCCGCGTGAGATAGTAACTCGCCGCGGCGACTTACTGTTTTGCATCGGCGAACGTCAGGCACGACGAATAGCGATACTCTTTGGGTCCTATGGAACGCCAAAGAGGCATTTAATGTGATCATCAAATCGGTGATGCACTTTATCGATACGGCAGTGGAGTTTTGCAATCGGTGATTGACTGTCACAATCGGTGATGGATTTTCGCGAGTGGTGATGGATTTATGCAATATGTGATCAACTTCTGGCAAAACTAACAACCTTATCACCCACACAGGGCTGGGTTCTAATTTCTTTAGTTAGTACGTCCGATGAATGAAATAATATATGTAATAATAAAGTTGTCCTTTCTTTTTTTGTTAAGAATAAATTAAGAAAGAAAACAAAGTTCAATAGGCGGCAACAGGTGATTTATCCACTTGGAATGCCAGATCCATTAGCGTACGGGATGAGGATGACCCTGCCAATTATTCAACATTATGATTGCATCTCTCAGAGGGCGGGGAAAGTAATTACTGTAATGTACCATCCTTTCGATCGTTACGACCGATTTGAATGAAATAGCTCAAATTACCGTTACACAGACATTTGGATGTTCGCGAGTTAACTCTTTAAACATCATTTACTCCCGTTTTGAAGGCCGTTATCTCAGAGATCATGATCCTACTATGTACTAACAAATCGTTTTGATATGTTCAGTATTTTTCATTACAATTTGAAAAATAGGCTTTGAGTGTGTCATTTTTATATACTTTCAAGCGTCACGAATATCAATAAGGTTCTATCCATATGGAATGCAGTTACAAATGTTACGACTCCCTCCTTGACGAGTTCTCCACCAAAAAAAATGTTAACTTTTTTGGTTGTTTTCGATTGGCCTATACCAAGGCCCACGGGAAGTCACGCAGAGTCACGCTAATCAATATGCTAATAACGCGCACGTCATATTTACGTCAACGTTGCGGCAAAACCGGCCATGGTATGGCGTTCCGGTTGACCGTGTGTTTTAGTTAGTTATCCCGCGAGCGCGAGTGGAACACGGATTAATGTAGAGCATCTATAGTGGCCCGGCCGAGTGGTATGTGGGACACTAGACTAGGGTTGGTATTGGGCGGAAATCCAGTGAAGGAACCCTGTCTCACGGCCTTTCAGCTCGGATGAAATTTTGGGTCGCCCCTCCCTTGTAACCCCTCCACGTCCCCTAGGATGAAAACCCTGGCTACGCCGATGCCTCTTTGGCGTTCCATAGGACCCGGAGGGATCGCAATTGTTGTGCCCGACGCTCACCGATACAAAATAGTAATTTGCCGCGGCGACATAGTAACTCGCCGCGGCGAGATAGTAACTCGCCGCGGCGAGATAGTAATTCGCCGCGGCGAGATAGTAATTCGCCGCGGCGAGATAGGAGCTATTTTTTCTTAATTTCTTTTGGCCCTTCTACGCTTCCGTAAAGGGCCAAGAAAAAGTAAGAAAAATGTATTTACTAGCTCGCCGCGGCGAAATACTATCTCGCCGCGGCGAGTTACTATCTCGCCGCGGCGAGTTACTATCTCGCCGCGGCGACTTACTATCTCGTGGTGGCGACTTACTATCTCGCCGCGGCGAGTTACTATCTCGCCGCGGCGAGTTACTATCTCGCCGCGGCGACTTACTCCCCCGCCGCGGCGAGATACTATCTCGCCGCGGCGAGTTACTATCTCGCCGCGGCGAGTTACTATCTCGCCGCGGCGAATTACTATCTCGCCGCGGCGAATTACTATCTCGCCGCGGCGAATTACTATTTTGTATAAGTTAGCGTCAGGCACGACAATCGCGATCCCTCCGGGTCCTATGGAACGCCAAAGAGGCAGCAGCGTAGACAGGGTTCTCAATTCTCATCCTAGGGGACGTGAGAGGGGGAGGGGGACTTGAGGTTAAAATTGGGAGGGGGGGGCGCCCAAAAATGTTAAAGACCGTGAGACAGGGTTTCTTCACCGGATAGCCGCCCAATACCCGCCCTATAGTCTAGTGTCCCACATGCAACTGTACTCAGCAGGGAGGAGAGACGCACTACATTATTCCGTGTTCCGCTCGCGTCTACCGCTTTTCAATACGGGCGATTCCCAATAGTGCGCCTCCAAGAGTTTGCAACGCGTTGGCCAATCACAATGCGCAAAATCTGTCGACCCAATGCGCGTTTGGAAAAGGTCGATTGATTGTGATTGGCCAACGCGTTGCAAACTCTTGGAGGCGCACTATTGGGAATCGCCCGTATTTTCAAGGGACGTTACAATAAATAGCCACTCGCGAAAGAAATGCGCACAAAAATCGCTGAAAAAAATTACTTATATTCTTCAAGCTAATCATGGTAACTCATGGAGGTGTTTTTCTACGGATGCCAAGTTTTCAGGGAGGGGGCGACTGGGAGTGCGACTTTTTTATGCCGGGGGGGATGATAGGCTTTTGCAATCAGTGTTGAAATATCGCAATCGGTGATGGATTTTCGCGATCGGTAATGAACTTTGCAAATGGACGTTCACGATGCAGAAACGTCAATACTGGTCACCGGTTAAGTTGACCTAAAAGGTGCGCGTGGGGAAAATCGTTTTTAAGGTTCCCCAATCTTTTTTTCTAGGAATCCTTTCAAGTTGTTATTTCACGAGTAGTTGCACTCTAATAATATTCCGAATTTAAGCTTAATCTGTTGCAGACGCTTGTGTTACACCTTAAATCACCGAGGTCAAGCTCAAATTTTGCCGAGCAAAAAACATGGTCAACCGGTACGCTTTACCATGGCCGGTTTTGCCGCAACGTTGACGTAAAATATGACGTGCGCGTTATTAGCATATAAATTAGCGTGACTCTGCGTGACTTCCCGTGGGCCCTGGTATAGACCAATCGAAAACAACCAAAAAAGTTAACATTTTTTTTGGTGGAGAACTCGTCAAGGAGGGAGTCGTAAACTTTGTAACTGCATTTCATATGGATAGAACCTTATTGATATTCGTGACGCTTGAAAGTATTGAAAAATGACGAACTCAAAGCCTATTTTCAAATTGTAATGAAAAATACTGAACATATCAAAACGATTTTTTTAGCACATAGTAGGATCATGATCTCTGAGATACGGCCTTCAAAACGGGAGTAAATAATGTTTAAAGAGTTAGCCCGCGATCATCCAAATGTCTGTGTAACGGTAATTTGAGCTTGTTTCCTTCAAATCGGTCGTAACAATCGAAAGACGGTACATTACAGTAATTACTTTCCCCGCCCTCTGAGAGATGCAATTATAATGTTGAATAGTTGGCAGGGTCATCTTCATCCCGTACGCTAATGATCTAGCATTCCAAGTGGATAAATCACCTGTTGCCGCCTATTTATATCAGCCGTGCGGAGCACGCCGATATACTGTGATCGTCCAGTTTCTTTCTTTCTTTCTTTCTTTCTTTCTTTCTTTCTTTCTTTCTTTCTTTCTTTCTTTCACACGTACATCGTTCGAGCTCCGGAGTAAGTAGGTGTTTTTGTGTATTTTAGACTTTGTTTGATTATTATTTATTTACCACTGTACTTTGTATTGCCGATACATCTTGCAAGACCGTTTCTAGCCTCTCGGGTGTTTTCATTTTATTATATTTTCAGATTCATTTTTCGTTCGTCCCTGTTTAGCTTGACGCACTGTCTGACTGGCCGCCATGGCTAGCCAGGCAGGGCCCGCTATTCAGGGGCAGTCAACCGTAGGGGCGTCCGCTCCTAGCAAGCCCATTGTTCCTGGTGACGAGCCATTCAAGAACGTCACGAGGAACAATGGTGTTACTTTCCGTGCTACAGACACTGTATCCATACAATCCTACATTGATTCGTTCACTAATGTCCACCCTGCCAAGGATATCATCTCTGCTTCTCGCATTTCAAATGGTCGTATTGCTATCTATCTCAGCTCGAGGGAGGCCGTCATGGACGCTGTTCAACGTGGTCTCGACCATGACGGTTCTTTCCTTGAGCTGACTCCCCTCATCCGTCCTACTACCCGAATCACTTTATCTAATGTATACCCTGAAATCCCTAATTCCATCCTGGTAAATAATCTCTCGTCATTCTGTAAAGTCGTATCCCAGATCCGCCCCATTCCCCTGGGCTTCAAAAATAAAGAACTCAGTCACATAATGTCTTTCCGGCGACACGTTCAGGTTCTGATCAATGACAATATTACACCCCCGGATCACATCAACTTCTCCCACAACGGAGTAAATTACCGTGTGTTTCTTTCAACTGAGTCCGTGCGGTGCTTCAACTGTGGAGAGTTCGGCCATATCAGTCGGGCATGCAAAAAGCAACCCTCCAACCCTCAGACCCACCCGGACAACCCTCTCAACCCACCCCCGGTTTTTGTACATGGTAAATCAGATCCCAAACATCCCCCCAAAAAATCCAAGACATCCTCTTCTCTGACAACAGTAGGGGGCGGCACTACTTCTGCGGACCGGGGCTCCGCGGTTCGGCCGGGCCTCAGTGCCTCGGCCGGCCCTGGTGCTCCGTCTGCGGGGGCGGTGGCCTCCGCGGGTGCCTCTGGTGGGGCTCCCGCCTCTGCTCCGGCGTCTGTTGGGGCGGGCGGCGGGGCTCCTCGTGCGGCGTCCGCGGGGCCTCCGGCGGGGGCGTCCGGCACGGCTGCCCCGGGGTCTGTTGCGGGGACTGATCCGTCGCCACCGGCGTCTGCTGGAGGCGTCGGGTCGGACTCTGCGGCCTCGGGCGCTTCGTCGTCGGGTGCCTCGGCCGGGGCTGCCTCCAAGAAAAAAACCGTCTACGTCTGGGGAACACCACCGGCCCCTTCCCGCCTCTTCTCGGAAATAACCAAACGCAAAAAATCTCCCCCCTCCAATCCTGTTGACGAAATCCCCCGCCTCGTCCCCCTCAAATCCCCCTCTCCCGTTCGCAAAATTGCCAGGAAAGTCATTTCTCCGATGCAAGTCACGTCTCCCACTGTATCCCAGGCCCTAGATGCCGTTTCTCCCACCCCCTCCACGCCCGCCCCCTCCACGCCCGCATCCACAGCTGACGGCACCGACACGGACTCCACGCTGTGGGAGGACTCGCAAGCCGACGATGATCCCTTCGGCTCTGCGGGTCTTCCCACTTGCAAAGGACCTCTCAAACCTGATGAACTCCTGGCATTTCTCAAAGCGGTTAAATCCAGCAAAAAACCTGAACTTGTCGCGCGGAAATTCACCTCAAACATCCCAGGTCTTGCTGCTCAACTAAAACCCCTGAGAAATAGCCCTCTGCTTAAACGAAACTTGCAACAGAGGATCTACAAACTCATCAAAAATCTAGATGTCTGATTTATTTCCCTCTATTTCATTATGGTTTCTGCTCATTTCACTCATTTTATTTTTGTAATGACACTGTCACTGATGACTCTAAACGCGAGGGGCTGTTCCTCCTCGGTCAAACACGCCTCTCTTCACACATATGTTGATACGCTTTGTAATAAACCGGACATCATTTTTCTCCAGGAAACCAGCAATTTAAATGATCAGTTTTCTTCCTGGAGTTCCTGGCCTAGTTATACTCCGCTTTGTAATCCCAGCCCCTCGCGTGGATCCGGGGTCACTACTCTCGTTAGAAATAACATTTCCATTCTTGAATCTTCCTCCATTTACGATGGCTATGCTACTTATACTAAAATCTCGCATAATGACGTCATTTTTTATCTCTACAATATTCTTATCCCTCAATCTGATAGTGAAGCCTTAAAAGCCATCGACTCCATTCACAAACACAGTGACCCCCTCAGTGACGGTGTCATTATAGTCGGAGGTGACTTTAATTGTACTTTTGATCCCAAGTTGGATCGTTTAAACATGCCGACCGAGCGTCGTCCCAGAATTTCCGTGGCTCTCAAAAATATTCTAAACAAACTCTCTTTGTACGACGTCTGGCGCAGACGGAACCCCGAGGAAAAAGAGTACACCTGGTACAGAGCTAACCCTCCAGCCTGTATGGCGTTTCAAAAGCCAGACTGGACCGCTTTTATCTCCCCACTGCTCTTTTGTCCTCCGTCTCATTGTGTAAAATTCTTCCCTGTTCTTTGTCTGACCATTCGGCTGTGACCATCACTATTAAGCTTCCCTCCTCTAACTGTAAAAGAAGCGCCTATTGGCATTTTAATAACTCTCTCTTAGACGATCAGGCCTACAGAGAACTTATTGCAGATTTCTGGACTGGCTGGAGGGAGAGACAAAACGAATTCCCCGACATTTGCGCGTGGTGGGATTTTGGCAAGATCCAAATAAAAACCCTCACCCAAATGTACGGGTCGAAAATCGCCAAAGAAAAACGTGACGCCCTACTCAGGATTAACAAAACTATTGAAAACCTTCTGTCTGCGCCAGACTTCAACGAAGATACTAAACGCATTCTTGATGAACAAAGAGATGAATTGAATAAAATTCTTAACAATGAAGCTCGGGGTGCCCTCGTCAGGGCCCGTTTTCAACATGTCAATGAGGTCGACACATGTTCGTCCTACTTTTTCAATCTAGAAAAGTCTCGCTCTCAGTCTAAATTTTTTTCCAGCATTCGTCTTGCTTCCGGCGATCTCACGGACGATCCTGCACAGATTAAAAAACACGTCCGCGATTTTTATCAAAACTTGTACAGTCGACCTCAGACTGACGAGGGCGCCCTAAAGCACATTTTAAATGATGTGCCTAGACTCGATTCAGTCGACTCGGAGGATCTTGATGTTCCTCCCAGTCTGGAAGAACTCGATGATGCGGTTAAGCAACTTGGCAAAAATAAAACTCCCGGCCTAGACGGTCTCACATCTGAATTTTTTCAAGCCTTCTGGCCTCTCTTCAAAGACGATTTATTCTCCGTTTTTTCTCACGCCTGTAGTACCGGAACTCTTCCGCATTCTTTCCGTCGAGCTGTCATCACGCTCATTCCAAAAAAGGGAGACCTTTCCGACATAGCCAATTGGCGTCCGGTTTCCCTCCTGAACACTGACTACAAAATCTTTGCCAAGCTGCTTGCCAATCGTTTAAAACAATTTATTGGTAATGTAGTCCACCAAGACCAGTGTTACTGCGCTCCTGGTAGGACAATAATTTATGACAATATTTCTCTCATTAGAGATATCATCAATTTCTGTAATTTCAATGATGTTCCTTTGGCCGTGGTCAACTTAGATCAAAAGAAAGCTTTTGACAGCGTTGACCACGGTTATCTGTTCAATACTATGAGAGCCATGGGTTTTGGAGACTCTTTTATATCATATATTAATCTCTTGTATAATGGTGCCGAGAGCCTGGTGAAGGTGTGCGGCTCTTTAACTGCACCCTTCACCTTCGACAAGGGCATCCGTCAAGGGTGCCCGCTCTCGGGCCTTCTTTACTCCATTGCCATAGAGCCTTTTCTTAACAAACTCCGTAATAATCTGAATCAACATAGTTTTCTTCTTCCCGGCACCGATAAATACGTTTCGGTCTCTGCGTATGCCGATGATATCTCTCTGTTTGTTACCTCCGACAACGGTTTTAAAATAATTGAGCAAACCTATGCTATTTTCAGTAGAGCCTCTGCTGCAAGTTTAAATACTCAAAAATCCCAGGGGCTGTGGGTCGGTTCGTGGACCGGACGAGTCGACCAGCCCCTGAATTTTCAGTGGAACAGTCAAGGTCTTACCTTCCTTGGAGTTCGCTTGGGAAACACCCACGATTTCCTTAAACAAAACTGGGCCATCTGCAAAGAAAAACTTCACAAAACTCTGTCTCAGTGGAAACGTCTCTCTTCGTCCCTATCCTTTAAAGGTAAAATTCTCGTGGCCAATCAACTCGCTGCTTCTAAACTCTTTCATATCTTGGCCGTTCTTTCCCCACCCGAAAATGTCCTGAGCGAACTCCAGGAACTGCTGGTCGACTTCGTCTGGTCCGGGAAGAGACATTATCTCAAAAAACAAATTCTCTATCAGAGACCCGACAGAGGCGGACTCGGTCTTGCATGCCTCCAAGCACGCACGCTCGCTTACAGAATGTCCACTATCCAACGCTTTCTCGGTCTGTGTCCTCATCCTGCCTACACCATGGTTAGCTACTTTCTCCGTCGTTACAAAAAACTCGACTTTGATTTCCAACTCTTTCAACTTGATCTCGATCCCAAATTCTATATCAGCATTCCTCCACTTTACGGCGAGCTTCTGCGTGCTTGGAAGGTATCCGGAGCTCGAATCGAAATACCATCGGATCAGATCAGTCATGTTATCAACATCCCTATCAATAGCACTCTCCTTGAACACGCGGCTGACGATGGGAACACCTGTTCTCGACTCCTCTCGTGCGGGATCAGGATCGTCCGTCATCTTCTTCATCCCTCCACCGGTCGCTGGCTGGAAGCCGAAGATCTGCCCTTCGCCCTGTCCAGTTTCCGTCGTCCCTCCCTCCGCCTCATTGACAGATTGCTTCGCCGCCTGCGTCTCGCCCTCCGCTCGTCCTTTCCGTCTCTCATCGGCTCCTGTGGTCTGCTAGCTCCTTCGACTCCTCTCCGCACCGTACCCTGCTTTCCGGATAATCCGATCAGCTTCTTCATCGCTCCCTACCTCTTCGGAAGATCGATATCCTCAAAGGCCCTTTGGGATATCTTCAACGTTTCCGTCAACTGCCACCCTCCCACTACAATCACTCACTGGCATCGCATCGGTTTCTTCAAGGACTCTCACTTCTCCATCCCCTGGACTCAAATCTACAAGCTTCCCACTTCCAAGAAAGAAGGCGACGTCCAGTTTCGACTTCTTCATAACTTCCTGCCTTCTCTCCCTGTTCTTCATCACCTCAACCCGGATATCTCCCCGTCCTGCGGATGGTGTGGAGAGGAAGGAACTGTCGTCCACCTCTTCATCCTCTGCTCTGCCATCCAACCCGCCCTCAACCTTCTACACACCTTGCTGTCCCGTCTTCTTCCGGATCTCCGTCTCAACTTTGACCTCTACTGGATCCTGATCCCAAACGCCAGGAGTCGGGACCGGGACGCGGTCAAACTCGCCAATTTCCTCATCGTCAGCCTAAAAAATGTAATCTACTGGTCCTATCGCTCTACTACCTTTTCCGATCCTCTTCTCGTCTGGTCTCATCGTCTAAAATCTAAAATCCTCATCGAATATCACTACCACCGGTTAAACTCATCCCTTGATCTTTTTCTCAAAAAATGGTACATTAACGATTCCCTCTTTACTGTAGCCGACAATAAGATAACGTGGCTGTTCTGATCACTAATTTCTTTGCTTCCCCTTCCTTTGTAAATGCATCCCCTCCCCTTCCCAGGGTCGCCGTTGCGTGGGTTGTCCCGCCGACCCAAAAGCGGGACGCTGTGCTTTTTTTTTGCACAGCCCACCTCGACGACCCTATTTTTCCCACCCGGGGCTTACCGGTAGTGGGCGTGTAACATGCCCACACCAGAGATGCCGGTGACCCCACTCCTTTCTCCCCTCCCTCTCTTTACCCTCCCCTTGAATACTGTTTTTGTTTCGTAGATGTATCTATGCATTTCGTTGTGTACTTTTTTCTGTTTTCTATTGTATAATTGATGATGTCTTGATCCTCTATATTCTGTTCTGTCATTTCTTATTTCCACTTGTTTGTTTATAATTTACTTTTGGATGAAAATTATTTCAGTTTTTTGATCATGTAATTTCCTGTTCTGTCCTCGTATACAAATTGTTGTTTGCATTTGATTGCATTTGTTGTTTTTCTTGTTTGGAAATAATGATCTTTTTCTGTGCATTAATTTCTGTCTTGATTGTTCGTATATTTTTTTGTACAATTTGTTTTTGTTGATCCCACCTTGCAACTAAATTACTTCTAAAGAATTTTCTGTTTTGTTTTTTGTTTGTCTTTAATAGCTTTTGTTTATAGCAATGATAATTTCTTTAAGTTTATTTTCTTTTTCGTGTTTACTTTACAAAGATAATTGTTTGTCATAAAATAATTGTGTTTTTGATAATTTTGTTATTGTTTATTATTAATTTTAGTATACTAATCTTTTATTTGTAATTGTTTTAGTTGCTTTGTATATAGTTTTTTTTGGATTTGTTTTCAATTGAAATAAAGTTTTCATTTGAAAAGTCAAAAGTCTTTCTTTCTTTCTTTCTTTCTTTCTTTCTTTCTTTCTTTCTTTCTTTCTTTCTTTCTTTCTTTCTTTCTTTCTTTCTTTCTTTCTTTCTTTCTTTCTTTCTTTCTTTCTTTCTTTCTTTCTTTCTTTCTTTCTTCGGGCAAACGGTCACGTGACCAATATAAAAATGGCCATAACTCCTAAACTATTCAGCCGATTTCAAACAAACTTGGCCAAATTAAGCCTTGTCACATGTCCTACCTAGCCATGTTCGTAAAATCCAGCCACTGGTCATTAAAGGGGCACTAGAGGTCATTTAATGAATATTTACAAAATGCTTCTTCTCCCACAGTCTTGACCCAATTGATGTAAAACTTGGTCAGTTGTATCTTTGGACCAAGCCTCACAAAAGTTGTTCACAGAATTTGGCCAGTGGTCACCTATTGGTCAGTAGGGGTCTTTTTATGAAACAAAATTCAAAAACTGTTTTACATTTTAAATCTTTGCAGCCCTGTTCAGTGTATTTTTTTATCTCTAATTCCTAAATTTCATATTCCTGACTTATTTGGTTGTTGAGCTATTTCAAGTTCTTCATTTTTCAAACGCATGTAAAAAACAATATAAACACATAGGAATTCTGGGAAGGTTCAAACCACCACGATACTGTGGATGTTGTGTGAAATACAGTGCCACACTCTCCACAGACTTTGCACACAACCGCTATATGTATGTGGCCTTGACACTGCATACTTTTGGTCTGTTATAGCAGTAGTGCCACCTGTGTAATGTGTTCAGCCAGATACTCCACCGTGGATTAAAGAGTACGGAGGCCAATAAATAACACTATTGCTGTGGTGAATTTTTGAGTGTTTTTATGGATCTACGGGCATTAACTACTGTTTCATGTGTTGTCTTTACGGCTATTTTTTGTAATATATCGGCGGTCTTAATGTCAAATATTCATAGTTTTTTCTCTTACATTCTTTTGCCGATCTCAGCCACATTTAGCGCAGCTTGTGGTCAGTGCGAGTCAGGATTCAAACAAACCGATAAAACGGCAATTTAGGCTGATATCCGTGCTTCGGGAAGCACATTAGCTCTAGTGAACTTTGTTTTCTTTCTTAATTTATTCTTAACAAAACAAGAAAGGACAACTTTATTATTACATATATTATTTCATTTATCGAACGTACTAACTAAAGAAATTAGAACCCAGCCCTGTGTGGGTGATTAGGGTGTTAGTTTTGCCAGAAGTTGATCACAGATCGCATAAATCCATCACCACTCGCGAAAATCCATAACCGATTGCAAAACTCCACTGCCTATCGATAAAGTGCGTCACCGATTTGATGATCACATTAAATGCCTCTTTGGCGTTCCATAGGACCCAAAGAGTATCGCAATTCGTCGTGCCTGACATTCGCCGATGCAAAACAGTAACTCGCCGCGGCGAGATAGTAAGTCGCCGCGGCGAGATAATGATTCGCCGCGGCGAGATAGTACGGAGGTTTCGCAAGCGAACGGATACGTTTACACTTACGTTTAGCTATCCGTATCCGTTTTTAACTTACGTGTAGCGAGCGAGATATGCGTGTCGTCTGCACGTTTAGCGGATAGTGAGTGGCGTATGACGTCATACGTGCAGCGGCATATCTCGCTCGCCACACGTAAGTAAAAAACGGATACGGATAGCTAAACGTAAGTGTAAGCGTATCCGTTCGCTTGCGAAACCTCCCTAGTAACTCGCCGCGGCAAGATAGTAAGTCGCCGCGGCGAGATAGTAACTCGCCGCGGCGAGATAGTAACTCGCCGCGGCGAGATAGTACTTCGCCGCGGCGAGATAGGAACTAAATTTTTCTTAATTTCTTTTGGCCCTTCTACGCTTCCGTAGCTAACACACTAGCTTTCTCTTTCTCTATGATATAAAATGTTTGTATTTACTTCTTCTTTTTTAGAACTTGCACAGTGGCGTTATCTTTCATGTTAGAGTGAATTAATCGCCAACCCACTGGATTTTCAGTTGAAGTCATAGCCTGAGTGGAGGTGAGCTTGCTTTGCTCAGCGAACTCCACGGTTGACACTTTTCTGGAGTGCTTTGATCGGACGTCTTCCCAGGCTGATGTTAACCCACTTTTCATTGCTTTCACAAAATTTCTTTCTTTTGTTCTTCACTTACTTTTTGTGAACCCCAGATCTACATGTATAAGCCTCTACTAGGGAAAGGAATCGGAATGTTCAACTCACAAGGGCACAGCGGACCGCAGTATTCGTTGAATCGTTAGACTGGCCCCTTACACTGTAAAAACGTTGGGCAAAATGGGTCGATATGTAGACCAACGTTGGTCAACATATCAACAGGTTAAACTCTTGGGCAAATTTTTCCCAATTGTTGGCAAATTTTTACCCAAATTGGGTAATTTCAGATCAATGTTGGGTAAAATTATATTGCCCAACAGTGTTTTACCCATTATTTTTTAGAGTAAGACAGTAAATAAACTTGTTGAGCAGTGAATAAACTACTCAAATTCAGGAAAACACTCAAGCTCTTCAAGGTGTTTGCGACAAACATAACATTAAAGCCTATTTCATCATGTTTCATATTCAGTTAAATTTGATGGGAGTAATCTGATTACTTTTGGGAGATATTAGCCTTGGTCAATGCTCTCGTCGTTACTCGTCCCGTACGCGGTCAATCGTCGGCATATATCCTCACGCGCTATGCACATGTATGCATGTAAAAATACAGCGCGAACAGCGACCTCATGCGGCCACCATTTTTTTTTATGCAAATCAGTTGGTCTCGATCCAACCTCGTCCCCATTGCTTACTTTATTTCCAACTTTGTTTCCAATAGTAAACCCTGGATAGGAAACTTCCTTCCTGCATCCTGATTCGATACCGCAATTGGCTAGAAATGGATTTATATCGTGTACTTGGTGTTGTTATTCACAACGTGCACTACGTGTTTTCACGCTCAGTTCGTCCACGCCTTCTCGAAAATATTCCTTTCCTTTCCAGTTTGTTAATATTATTATGAAATGTAATACTGCAGGTTGTCTTGTTAAGATCGTAACAGTTTAATTAAAATAAAATCATGTTTTCGTAACTCACGCCATGCTCGCGTTGCGACGAATTGATTCTGTTTTTACCCCAGACACCGCATACAAAAACAAACGCAAATGTAACGCACAGGCAGGCACCAGACTACTCCTAATTTGCATACGCGTTCAAAAATCTTGCACATGCAAATGATCCAATACCAGGGTGCCGGTGAGAGAGCAGGTAGTGGTGGGCGCATACTGCTTGACACCCTGGGGACGAGGTTGGTCTCGATCGTCCCCAACTGATTTGCATATAAAAATAGTGGCCGCGTGAGTTCGCTGTTCGCGCTGTAGTTTTACATGCATGTGCATAGCGCGTGAGGATATATGCCGACGATTGACCGCGTACGGGACGAATGACGACGAGAGCATTGACCAAGGCTAGGGAGATATTGGCCTTTCAAATTTATCAAGCCTAAAATTACTGTTGAAGCCTGTAATCATTTATAAAACAAAAATATGGGAACGCTCTATAGCACGACTCCATGTCATAGAAATACACGCACACATTCCCGTTCACGACTGCGCCTCCACAAATTCTTGGGGGGGGGGGGCGGGCCGGTTTAAATCCTCAAGTTCATGGCCTACAAATGCTCTAATAATAGAGAATTTGAGGACACGCAAATCTTGATTGAGCCGGCGTAAGCCTTTCTTTCATTTGGCCAATTGGCATGCACTCCTCAGACATTTTAGTGTAATTTTAAATTTCAGTTTTCACCCAATTACCGCCAAAATTATTTCATTAGTTTTCATCATGGCACGAGTACACCAAGTTCAAATAGTTCACATTTTCTTTTAGTTTTTGTGTTTTTTTTGGATATGAGAGATAAATTATTTATGCACAATATTTGTCTTTCAAGTTTCGATTAATTGAGATGCTAGTAACATTTTTAAAAAGGCCTTTTTGGAGACTGATTGTCTTATAATAAATCAATGTACCAAAAATAATTGCAAATTTGCAAACAAAATATTGCAAACGTTAATTTTCCTATTCAAGGGGTTCAGTGCGCCACCAGGGTAACCTTTCAGTTTCAGGCTCTATGATCATCAATTCTAGTTTGAAATTGGCACTTTAAACTTCCTTACCAGAATGACTCTCTTCCAGGCATCCCAACATTTTCTCATAATCTGTTGGGCCGCGTCTCTTGTGAAATGTAAACACCGATTCGAATAATAAGGATGACGCTGGGAGTGTCCATGTCGGAAGGAGGAAGAACTGACAACTGTAACAAACTCCATTGGCCCCGTCAGGACGTAGTTGACAAAGAGACAGAAGTGCGTACGGTTGGACCTCTGGTTGTTTTGTTTTTTTCGCTTAACTTGTTTTTTCTTCATGATCTGTATGTAATGCACAGTGTACATAATAATTTATTCAGCATTTGCACATTGCAATTTGCGACTCTGTATCCCCCCCCCCCCCAAGCCACTGGGCCCTAGATCCCTACTCATGGGATTACTTACAGTGCTTTCGTCCCATTTTGGATACCTCTGGGTAGTTCCGTAAGACCTCTCCCCGTGCAGATGACTACAGGTCCCTTGCATTCGCACACATCGCAGGCTTTCCCCGTTGGATTCACTGCGATGGCCGTGGTCAACGTGGCAAGAAGCTGATGAAGCATAACCACGAGACACACTGCCGCTTTATTCGGACTCATCGTCTGGCCATGGAGCATAGTCTGGCCAAGCGATAACATGTTTTCCTAGCTACATTTAATTACAACTCCATTACTTTCCGGTGCAATTTTCATCAGTGTTCATCTTTCTTGCTACAAGCAAGGGGCTTATATAGGCCTATGTAGAACTGGGTCATTTTTATTCCCCATACATGTACGTCATGTAATTCTTCAACCGGACGTAACTCGTTCTGTTTCTGTTTCTGTTTCTGTTCCATAAACGTACAAACACCTAGAAGGTTGTCGACGTACGTTTGGTCAGGGTCAGGTGTGCAGCAACTAAATTCTTGATTGGGTTTTGGAAGCCAGGTCTTGAATGTTGATGTTGTCCAGTGCCAGTTTCAAAGAAATGATGAATATATATAGGAATAGGGATGACGCTGGGAATTTCCATGTCGCAATTAAAATCCCTCAGTATTGTCAGGGGGAAGTATACACTTTACAACAAACTCCATTGGCCCAATACAAGGGCGTATTTGACTAAGAAACAGAAACCCCGAACACAGGTGCATTTAAAGGTTTGCCAGTTTGCCTTTTTTTCACATTATGCGCTAGGGATCTTCCATGTAATTGTACGTGTGCATATAATTCAGCATTAAATCGGTTCAAGAAACTATTCTGAAATTCACTTATTTCTATATGACAGAGGCAAAAACATCCACACAGAAAAAAAAATGATACTTGTAACAAATTCTATTCCCGGTTACTGGAGAGTATCATCTTAACTGTCTCACCCTAGCACGAAATGAAATTTGATGTAGTCTAACTCAAAAAAAAAATCCTTTATTACATTGCACTAACAAGTAAATAGTGCAAATGCATGCTCGTAATATCACCCAGTTTCAAACGAATGTCAGTTTTTCATAGTCCAGAATTTATCATTGACAACCTCTATCAAACCTGTATCACCTTGAAACACATTACAACAAGCAAACACGATGTCATTTTTATAAGTGACCAATTGACCTTTTGGTAAAGTTTCCCAATTGACACTTGTTTTTGGCGTATTGCTATTGGTCAGAAAACTTCGAAAAAAAATACACTCCAAAGATATTTGTCCGTGCAGGAAACCACTTAAAACAACATCAAGCTCAATTTTATAGTAACTGGACTGGATGATACTACAAAATCCTCCAAAACCATTAAAAAAAGAATTACAATTGCTACACAGAATCAATTGTTGTCTACCTTCTCCACCCCATCCCCACCCCAAAGCTGCCAAAGCATTACTCTGGATCCACCCTACTTTCGTTCAGAATATTTAGAATTATAATAATTGATAGACTGTTATAAACAAGTGTATATCTAAATATTGAACGAATTTGAAATTCACAAACAGCATAGCCCTCATCGATGTGTCTTCGGCCATCTCTATCCTAAACTCTGTCAGGTTCTGTGTCCGAGCAATTTTGATCTCAGCCAGGTCAACGCGAGGATAGCCGGCGGGAATTTGGAGGAGCCGATTGCATCTCATGGACAGTACAAAGCAAAACAAAAATAAAATAGCCGACTTCCATCATGGGCTCTTCAATTGGAAACAGACAGAGCCCTAATGACATCGCCCAGAACTCGACTGCAATGGCCGATATACCTGGGGAAGGAATACGAAAGAGTCATAAGGAGACCAAAACTCTATCAAGAAGCTTACTCAGCTGCACTAACTCCCTGCCTGCCGTATCCCGTGGTCAACCATCGGTTGCAGCTCTGTCTCAACACCACCGAAGCGTAATTACGTCAGACGCATGTCAGAATGGGCGTCGCCATGATTTTTTTCGGGGGGGGGGCAAAATGTTTCATTATATTTTCAATTTATCATTTTTCCGAGCGTGAGCCCCCCCCCCCCCCCATATCAAATTAACAGCAATATGGCTTCGCACTTCTTTTTTTCTCCTTTTCCGGGGGGGGGGGGGGGGGGGCAAGCGACATACGTTGTCTTGTTGACACAGTCTACGTCGACCTTCCAGTCCATATGCCAGTCCATATGTGTTTATACTTCACCTCTGTCCAAAATTTAGAATAAGGGGGGAAAATTCGTTTTTATAACTGAACTGTTTAATTCAACCAACCCACAACTCACTATGCCCCTTTTCGGCCCTGACCGCATGGGCTGGGACTACTTTTTAGATTCACTTCAGTGACGGGGAGATTGGAATTCGGGTCATCCAGATGCGTACTGCAACATCGGACGGAGCCGTTGCAGTAGAGTTACAGGCTCTTCATCAAGCTGAAAGGGAGTGCCGGTCAACTGAGTTGAAGAAATTACGCAGTGCTAGTGTCAATGCAGCCCCAACTGCTGAAGGACCTATTGTTCAACCAGATGCTGGAGAAACAGAGTGGAAGCAGCAGTAGGAACTGATGACTCACATTCCACGACTGGAAAACCACACTGGCATTTATCCTAGACCCAACTCCATTGAAGAAGTTACTCAACCAGGGGTACAGGGCAGTGATCTGAGTGTGCGCCAAAAGTGACCATTAACCCCTCCGATTGAAACAAACGACACTGCTGCAGGTGATGAAAAAAGGCAGAAACGTCCCCGAAGGCTCTCTCAGAGGTTTGGGGAGTGGCAAACATAGCCTGAAGTACTGCAGTTGATCACATTATCAATGTTTACCAGTTGATGTCACCCCGTTCTTTTTGTCTCGTGCCAGAAAGATGAACGAGACACGAGTCGCTCCCCCGTAGCAACCCACACCTGCAGAGACTGCCACAAGGCATTTTCGACATCTGCCATTTTGCGCCGGCACGTAGATGATCTACATCTACTCAAGGAGAGGTTGCAGTGACCCTTCTGTAACGTGAATTTAAGCGAAAAATGGCATCATAACAGACACTGGGAGGCGAAGCATAAGATGCCAGCAGCTAAGAAGGATCCTGAGGTTTCCAAAACGCCTGGGCATGCTATAGATGTACTTACCTTACACCCTGACCAAAATGACCGAAGTGTGGTGGCGAAGAGTTCCTCACCACTTCCTTTTAGGCGAGTCATTGCTTCCCTCATCAGTAGTTCAGTGCATCAGTAGCTCAGTAGACAATGCAGCTGGCAAAGCATCACAATGAGAGGGTGGTGCAGACAGACCTGCCAGCGGAAGAGAGGCTGGTGGAAAAGGTGACCCAGGATCTCCTCGACGGGAAGGACATCATCGCAAGGATCGTGAAGGAGAGCTTCATTTCAGAATGATTCACTGTTTATTTATGTAGCACTTTATTTTCGTTTTTGGTAACAAATCAATCTAAGAGCGTTAATATCCTTGCAGTTCGAAAGTTTTGAGTTTAAAACAAGTTGGAAATTATGTTACACATCTGTCTACGGCTGGAAGTATGTTGCTACTACACATGTAAATGAGCATTAACTGTTTTGATGTTTTACAAAGACGTTAATTGTTAAACTTGGATTTGAGAGTTTTTGAAAGTATGTAAAATTAGGTCAGGTTCATTGTATTCATTTGTATAACATTTGGAGCGCGGCGTGTACATGCACATGTACTCTTTAGTTTAGGCCTGCATGGGCTCCGTTTGGGTAGGACGTACTGTGATTACCATTTTGTCATAAGAAACTGTGGATTGACTAACTGTCGTGACTTGTAATATTTGTGTACAGTTTCAATTGGTAAATAAATAAACCGAGATTACCAAGAGGGTATACACAGTTTCCTTCCCTTAATACTTTATTATCTCTGGTCGATCCCCAGTAAGTTATTCTGTCAGTTAAGTCATCATTCCGGCCGTTACCGTAGATGCCCCTTGGTCTGAATTCTCTGGTTTGCTGTGTCGTGATCCCTGTGACCACTCATAGACGACGTTACAATATTGCATACATCCTATGACTTGCACCAGTAATCTATCTGATCTAATTCTCACAAGGTGAATTTTGTAGCTCATTGCAGAACAATTGATCTTGTAATAAAAAACAATATAAAAGAATTGGGCCAGTTTCACAGTGCGTTCAAGTTCCCCCCCCCCCCCGAATAAAAACCACAAAATGTAAAAACAATGTGGTACATGTACACACAAATCAAAAATAAGCAACAACTAAGTCTTTATTTGATTTGATCGTATTGATTTAATCACAGATGAATCAGGTGTTTCAAAAATATATAACTTGGTTTTAGAAAGCTTAATCTCACACAAAGATGCAATAATTAGTAAGTACATGAATGAATACATATCAATACTGTAAGGTACATGAATAGGCTTATGAAGCCAAAAAAAAAATAATTCCGGTTTCTGGTATGGAGCTTGCCCAAAAAGGGCTTTTTTTTTTTTTTTACGTATTTTTTGTTTTTGCTTCAAATGTTGGCAGATGACTGCAAAATGGTGCCCGACTAAACTTAGTGCAAATATATGGGAGTCCAGAGAGGCCACATAAAGCTTATTCTCGATCATAACCCCATCTAAAAACACGTTAAAATTGTGCAGCAGCAGGATTCCAGTCAAACCAGTGAGTTTGGTGGTTTTGAGACATCATCTTTCATTGAAAAAAAAACTTATTCATTTTGCTGACGCGCATGGCTACGGCGACGCGCGCGCATACCGGAAACCGGAGACTTATTTTTTTTGGCCTTATGAGGAAACTCGCTCTGAATATGCCTGGAATATTTTCCTTTGGCCATGTAAGTAAAAATTTTGGAAGCCCAGACTGAAAGTACATTTCATATTAAAATAATACAGTAAACTCCGGCCAAGTCGGCACTCTTGGGACCTGCATTGGAGAAACCCGTTTTTGATTGCGCACAATGTGGAACAAGTTGCCGACCGCAGTGCAGGAAGTCCATGCCAATGTTTGATTTTTTTAAATGGCAAGTTAAACAAAGGATTTTGTTGTGCTTTGTGTGGAAAGGGGACCGCGAGTAACACGCCAAATTTAGCCAAACGGTGACTTACAAAAGCCAACTTAGAAATAAAAATTTCAATGGAAATGCATTAGAGACGATCGGGACTTTCGTTAGACAGCCACCTTGAGCGATTTGGCGAGTTGTACAATGTCGACTTGGCCGGAGTTTACTGAACAGGGTTTTTTGCAGAACTTGAAGACAGGAAAATCCACTGGAATTTTCAAAATGAAGACAAATTGCTCTTAGCTGGTTTGCGCAGATCGCCAAACTTTGCCCGGAACTTGGCAAATGTTGCAGCACCCATGATAGCATGGACTATCATGGTGTGGGCATCATGGTCAGTCTCAACAGCCTCGGTAGATGTCACTGTGGCTTCTTTGTATAACCAGCTGTCATCAACATTGGACAAACCAGAAAAAATGCACAAGGTCAGAAAGAATGAGGACATTTTTTTATCAAATTCCCAGTATTTTTCAAGATCTCCAATTTGGCACAGTAAAATGGTTTATAATAATATAGGTTTAAAATGTGAAAGCCCACAAGTGTACGGATGGAGTGAATTCGTGTGAAACCCTTTCAAAGCATTTTTTCCCAATTGTAATTCTACCACGTGCTTGTGCTTATTCGAAAAAAACCAAAATCATTCTATTACGCGTCACTGTACGAAGTGCACACGCACACCCGCGTGTCAGTTCATGAAACCGAAATTATAGATTACGCAGTTTTCACAAACTGACAGCACAAAGCGCATGCGTGTCAATTCGTGAAAACAGTGACGAACGAAGTCCTCCAAGTCTCAAGCTATCCATGCTAACTGTGACACCTCAACGGCATGCCTGTTTCATTGTTAATCACTGGGCACTTAGACTTGTAATTTGACAAGCTACTGGTGGACTTATGATTAACTTGTGATTAACTTGTGGTTGACTTGTAGTTGACCTGTGGTTGACTTGTGATTAACTTAAGTGTTGACAAGAGATTGACTCCTGATTGAGGTATGATATGATTGTCTTACCTAAGATGAGGACCACTCATTGGTATCTCCAGTTGGCAGGGAATGATATCAGTTACCTCTAGTAACCTGTCCTGAATACAGTCCTTGAGTTTATCCAAACCATCACCCTTGTCAGCAGACACCAAAATCCCAGATGTTTCGTGTTCACTTCCCATAGGCCTGCACACAGAATACAGATACATGTAGCATGATATGATCCGACGTTTTTAACACCCGAGGGGTGCATCAAGCACCAAAGGCAAAACCGAGGGTGCTATGCTTAATTTGTTGCGCAAGTCATGGACTTAAGCACTATGATATGTTTGTGAAATTGTCATAACTGAAATGATGCGCAGTGTGAAATGTTGAGCAATTACTGGCACAATAAAATGTGGCGCAAGTGGACTTGTGGCATAAAGTTTTGTGAAATATAAGGCTGATAATTCATTGACTGAGACTGCTGAGATGGCTTTATTCAATTTGTCAGCCTTAGGGAGGATTGTAATGTCAGAATCAGTTGTGAAACCGTGACGAAGCTTGCTTATGATGACTTTGTGATGACTATACTACATACCATCCTGCCAGCCGTTACGTACACTTTCCATAATGATAGCAGTATTCATGATTGTGAAGACCCCATGGTCAGTACAAGTTTGGAATTATAACTGACTAGACTTACTCTTGGAGTTGATCTGCCTTGTTGCAGACTTCCACCATGTTATCAATGAGTGAATCGGACACACCAAGTTCTGTCAACACTTGAAGGACGTTAAGCTTCTGTGATACTGTGTCTGGGTGGCTGATATCCCGAACATGTACAATCACATCCTGATACAAATTATAAAGATACATGAAACACAGCGTGAGAATCAAACTTGTGCCTTCCCTTTTCTCCAGTTTTGAACCAAAATGTAAAAGTGTTGGCCTGCCTTTGTGCATTTTTTAAAGCAACAAAAGTTCTAAAAATCTAAAGATGGGTGTTTATCAACTAACCTGACAAATTTTTAGCTCTGTGAATGCTGTACATTCTGAAAAAAAGCAATATTCTAGGATCTCGATTTCAATTCAAAAGTTGCAGAGTCATGTTTTGAATTGCGGCAGAAATCAGCGTCCTGGACACGTTCTCATTCAGCCAATTGCAGCATGTGTGCGTCGTGCCAACGCTTGCCCCCACCCATGCACGGATTCACCAAATTGCCAACCAACTGCTTGCAGAAATTTTCAAAAATGCATCAGTAGATGCATCTTTGGAAAAGGCCTTCTTTTATTGTTTTCTTCAAAATGACAGCCTGCCACAAAGAATAATTTCGCAGGGAGTTTAATTTATTGCCATGACTATGTTTAAAATAATTTTGTCTGTTACATTTTGAATAGCTTCAAATGATAAACTCTTCCTTTACGTCCATATCATTGAAGAGTTGAAGATCCGACCTACAGTACAATAATGGAATATTTGTCAATGAAATGGGGCAAATGATTAAATGTCATGTGACTAAATTCCACCAATCACATGACAAGGATCTATTTAGGTGTTACATAAAAAATGCTATTTCATGGAATGGACTGTTGAGATATCCATGGAAAGTTAATGCACATGAACCCTTTGCATGGTGAGTTTCAAGGATTTACTAAAAGAAAAAAACTATTTAATACAAATGTAACTCACCGAGAGCAAAACATCTTCTAGAGTAGCAGCAAAAGAAGCAACCAGATTATGAGGCAAGGCTGATATGAAGCCAACAGTGTCCATATAAATGACAGGCATTCTGTTGGGCAGTGTAGCGGCATGTGCAGTCACATCCAACGTTGCAAATAGCTGGTCTTTGGGTTGCATGGTAGCATCTCCACTCAGTGCCTTAATGAGAGTGGTTTTTCCTGATATAGCACAAATGATGGTCAAGACAATGTTTTATCAACGCTTGTACCTGAACGCAACATGCTGTTCTAAGCAGACTAGGAACTACTGTATCCCCTAAACGGTATGGTATAACATGTTTATCCCACCACTGACACCAATAAATCAATTGAATATCAAATAAGAGAATCTGTGTACATGTATTCAACAACTGACCTGCTGACACCAACAAATCAACATACCCGCATTTGTGTATCCCACCACTGACACCACTGGAAAGTTCTTCTTGGTCTTGCCACTGCGTAGTAAAGTTCGTTTCTTCTTGAGTTGATCCAAGGCTTTGCGTACCTTCTGTTCCCGTTCTTTCAGGACTCGCTGCCTGACAGTCAAGTAGGTTTCTCCTCCCCCACTGATGAAGGAGTGCCCGCCCCTTTGCTGATCCATGCTGCTGGATTCGTTGCGGAGACGGGACCTGCATAAAAGAAAATATTGAAACAAGGAGAGGTGGCGAATATAGTGGTTTAACCAATGTTATGATAATTACCATAGGAGTACCGGTATGCCATATTGCATCTTTTACTCTCTATAGTCTGAGGGTTCAATAGTCGGAAGGTTCGGTACTCCAAAGGAACAATAGTCCAAAGGTTCATTAGTCTGAAGGTTCATTAGGTTCATTATTCAGAAGGTTCAAAAGTCTGAAGGTTCGATATTCTGAATATACAATAAGGTTAGACAGTCCGAATATACCACAAGATTAGATAGTCTGAATAACGATACGGTTCGATAGTCTAAATCAATGAGGCTTTACAGTCAGAATTGACAGCATCGAACCTTACTGTCAATTCGGACTACTGAACCTTGCATGCTTTTCAAACTAATGAACCTTGGGACTTCTGAACATTGTTTTAATTTCAGACTTTTGAACCTTCAGACTAATTAACCTTATTCTAAATTCGGACTCCTGAAACTTCAGACAGGTGAACCATCGGACAAATGAACCTTTGGACTAACGAACCTTTGGACTATCGCATGAAATGCTCGGATTAATGAACCTTAATTCACTTTTGGAGTAATGAACCCCCGGTTGTGGGAAATTGGTGTGTTTTGGACTATCGAACCTTCAGATCAATGCCTTCAGACTATCAAACCCTCAGACTATCGAGCAGATCCTGTTTGAATCCTACCAAGTACTGTGCAGCACAACCAATGAATCTTCAGTCCCACTGGTTCCAATAATATGTGAGGCTTCTGGCAAAATGAGACAGAACTGGGCACAGGCAGTAGTGGACCTTTTTTACAATTTTCAGTAATAATTCGATATTCGTAATCTTTATGTTTACTTTAAAGAAACAGCATAAAAATCATGGAATAAAAGTGTTTCAAAGAAAATCAATTGGCATCTTTCATCTCCACGGTCAAAACTTTAAAGACTTTTTCTTAGCATTTTAATTTTTTTGACATGTCAATCAATGCGAACTTTATAAACAGCCACAACCTGTCAACGGAATGTCCAAATGGTCAACAAACAGTATTGATAAGGAGAATTTTATTCCCTTTTCTAATACCCGTAAATCCTCATTTTGACCTCTGCCCAGTTCTGTCTCATTTTGCCTGAAGGTCTCATAACAAATGCAGTGAGTAGCCAATGTCTTTGCTGGACATGTAACTGACCTGAGGTATGGGATCTCAGCGAGGGCAATCTGCATCTTGGCCTCTCTAGTCCTCGCATGATCCTTGAAGATCTTTAGTACTACACCATATCTGTTGATATCACACACAATATAAAGAGCATACATTACTCTCAGTTGTTTTACAATGCACCCATTGGTTTGACAGGATTTTGCAAGAATTAACTCTCCCAGTGTCTGAACAGTCACAGACAGTCAACAAAATTAATCCTCTTCCCCTGCCATGCCTTTAACACAGGCTAGTCACCAACAGTCAGCTCATATTTCAAGCAAAGAGCAAGGAACAGGTAGCACTCTGACTAGACAAATTCAGTCAAAAGACAAAAACATGCAAGTGGCTTATCAATCACCTACAGTCAAAGCATTGCTGTATCAAGTTATAAGGCTCCCGTCATTTGCGACACCAGAAAATAATGCATTTGTAACTGAACAACTTGACCATGCCCATGTGAATGCCTGGTGAGACTGGAGCCTAAAATATAGCATTCATCAAAGATATGGTTTAATTGGCATCATTAGATGTGTAGTGCGAAAATTCAACAACTTCAGTGTGTTTTTTCAAAGGGTGAAAAGTGCACAGTTTAGATGCTACAATGTACAATGTATATGATGTACACACAGTCAATGTTCCCACCTGTCATACACCTGCACCCCCCATGCTTCCTCCAACTCCTTTTGTTGTAATGCACTCAACTTCTCCACACTCATGAAGACAGCTGTAATCTCAGGACTGGACCGGATCATCTCCGTCAACTTGGCGTGAGTTCCCTTGCCAAAGACTGACTTCTTAGCTGGCTCCTTGACCCCTTGCACCAATCCCTCAACTACCGTCCAGTCCGGAATTGTCTCAATCAAGGCCATGGACTCCTCCAGTTGCAGCTGGGGGTTCGAAACCTGTCCATGTTTGGAACCTTTGATTTTAAGGTCAGGCTGGAGTACAAGGAAGCGGTGGCCTCCCACAGGAGGCGGGTCAAGGTCCTCTGAGATATGCTCCTCTTGTAAGAGGATCGCATCCCATTCTGATGTATCATCATCAATGTCATCTTCAATAGTTCTTATATCTGACCCTAAACTTTCAGTAGTCCGGTGCTCCTTTGTTTTCTTGTGCTTCCGATACACACCATGAGTTGTTTGATATGACGACTTAGGGAACCATGCCAATGCTGCTGTTACCCATGGTAGATGCACAGCTTTACCCGTTACCGACCAGCTTATCTTACAGTGAGCATGACACTGGAACGCACAAACTGTTCTGTTTGGGCTGGGAGAAAGATGACCCAGTAATCTGCCATGGCAAGCATAAAGGGGGTTGCATGGGAGACCTTGGCCACGTGTGATGGATGTACATAGAGTCAGCGTGTCTCTAACAGTAACATTGACTGTTCTTGTCACGATCTTCGTGATAGCTGACATAGTCATGATAGTGACAATGTGTAGCAGTCTTATTCTGTGAAGGAAAACTGAAAGAGTTTGCCAAAAAAATTGTTTCAACATTTAAGAGAAAACAAATTAAGTGTAGCTTATACATGTATCCGTACAGCCCGTACATCAGACTTGTGTGACTCGTGACTCGGACTCGGACTCGAGTCCGACTCGAGTCACATTTTTAATGACTCGGACTCGGACTCGAGTCACTTTTACTTACGACTCGGACTCGGACTCTGGGCTACGGACTCGGACTTGGACTCAAACTGACTTGTTACTCGACGGAAATTACAGCACTGCACTCGCGCACATACGTAAGTCGAACGTTTTCTTTACTGTGCAATACATGTACAGGGCGCTCAATGTACCAAAACTTGTACCCCGCCGTCCGCACGTAATACTGCATTGGTGCAAGATTAATAGGGTAAGGTACCAGACTTTTCTTGTCAGACGTCCTGTCATTCACATGTGTATTGCTCGCGATAACGCGATATGAATAGTCTGCTGATCTGCCCGTTTCGGTAACGTTACATGCAAGTTGCAACGTAGATCATGATGGCATCCACTCCAAAAATTGTCAATTTTGGGTATCTTAACTTCAAGAGAAATGCCAGTTAGGCCAATACCAGTTTTGTCTGAATTGCCTTTATAACTGCTTTTGCAAATGAACTCCTCATTTCCAGAGAAAATTAGAGAAAAGCTTTGGGGAAAAATGGAAATTTACAGCACCTGAAAGGTACGTATTTCCAATACTTTATCAAAGGTGACTCTGAATCTCTGAATTCTAGTAAAATGTACGTTTTTCCAAGGGTGTGGGTATTTTGCGGAACTTGCAGAACGTGCAGAACTCTGCGGAACTCTGCCGAATTGGTAATAAAACACTAAATTAAGCTGAAATACTGGCTTTAAAAGTACAGCAAGGGCCCAATCTCATTATTAAGACCCAAAATTGTCATAATCTGCCCTTAAATAAATTGAAAATAAAAGATTTCCCACCTGTTTGTGCCGTCGTATAATAATTGTGTGTAGTATTTGCAGAACAGTGCAGAACACATGCTGTACAGGGATACATGCCGTTTACAAACCAAGGCAGCAGCTGAGACTCGGTGCTCTGTGAAGCACGTGTTTTAAACAGTTGATAGGCCTATTGCACGGTATGTGCAGTATACGCGTACTGGCTCCGATGCCGTAGGAGGGGGCATATTTAACCCTGCAGAACCAACATTAAAAATCGTCACAATGTTTTAATTTTTATCTGGATAAGTGTATTATATTCTCAACAACTCCTGTGATTTTTTTCTTTCCGAAATTCACCCGGGAAGACCTTTTAAAATGAGAGTTCCGCGTTTTACCCACCTAGGTTTTTTGTGCAAATAGGCCCAATGCACGGTATGTGCAGTATACGCGTACCGGCTCCGATGCCGTAGGAGGGGGCATATTTAACCCTGCAGAACCAACATTAAAAATCGTCACAATGTTTTAATTTTCATCTGGATAAGTGTATTATATTCTCAACAACTCCTGTGATTTTTTTCCCCCCGAAATTCACCTGGGAAGACCTTTTAAAATGAGAGTTCCGCGTTTTACCCACCTAGGTTTTTTTGTGCAAATAGGCCCAATGCACGGTATGTGCAGTATACGCGTACTGGCTCCGATGCCGTAGGAGGGGGCATATTTAACCCTGCAGAACCAACATTAAATATCGTCACAATGTTTTAATTTTAATCTGGATAAGTGTATTATATTCTCAACAACTCCTGTGATTTTTTTCTTTCGGAAATTCACCCGGGAAGACCTTTTAAAATGAGAGTTCCGCGTTTTACCCACCTAGGTTTTTGGGCAAATAGGCCTATTGCACGGTATGTGCAGTATACGCGTACTGGCTCCGATGCTGTAGGAGGGGGCATATTTAACCCTGCAGAACCAACATTAAAAATCGTCACAATCTTCTAATTTTAATCTGGATAAGTGTATTATATTCTCAACAACTCCTCTGATTTTTTTCTTTCCGAAATTCACTCGGGAAGACCTTTTAAAATGAGAGTTCCGCGTTTTACCCACCTAGGATTTTTTGTGCAAATAGGCCCAATGCACGGTATATGAAGTATACGCGTACGTGCTCCGATGCTGTAGGAGGGGGCATATTTAACCCTGCAGAACCAACATTAAAAATCGTCACAATCTTCTAATTTTAATCTGGATAAGTGTATTATATTCTCAACAACTCCTCTGATTTTTTTCTTTCCGAAATTCACACGGGAAGACCTTTTAAAATGAGAGTTCCGCGTTTTACCCACCTAGGTTTTTGGGCAAATAGGCCTATTGCACGGTATGTGCAGTATACGCGTACTGGCTCCGATGCTGTAGGAGGGGGCATATTTAACCCTGCAGAACCAACATTAAAAATCGTCACAATGTTTTACTTTTCATCTGGATAAGTGTATTATATTCTCAACAACTCCTCTGATTTTTTTCTTGGGGAAATTCACCCGGGAAGACTTTTTAAAATGAGAGTTCC